>WBMZ01006369.1:35743-191456 GCA_013400975.1 Atrichornis clamosus | reverse complement strand
CCACACCTACTCCTTACTCATCCTAGGAAAGTTCAGTTTAGTATCTCAGCAAACTTCTGTAGTATGTTGACTGAAAATAATACTTTGATTAGAAATTGTGTCCTTTTCTGTTCCAAAGTTGTGGATTGTGCTCTTACAACAACGCTGAACAACTCCTATTCCATAATGGATGGGTTAAAGTTTATAAGGAAAGCTCAAATAACAATATCATTTGTGGAGTAAACAAAAGTGCATTTAGCCCTTTCTGGCTTAACTAGGAGGAAAAGACACTTGTAAGTACACAAGTAAATCTGAGTAAAATACACCAGATAACTCAGGCCCCTCTGCAGCTGTTTGCACACGTTCTGGTATTTCAAAATAAGCACCTCAAAGGCTTTCTCCAAGGGCAGACAGTTGTTTTTCTGGCTAAAAGTGCCACTAGACACACAGCCAAATTTATATTTGTCAGGTTTTTTTCCTCTCCCTCTTTTTAATTGGTATTTGTATTAAAATAGGACAATTACTGCTCACTTCACCATTCCTGTCTCCTTCCTGGTCAGTAAGGATGAGAGCTCTGGCACTTTGCATGACGCTGCACGTGAAATCTTTAATCTGTGCCATGTGTAATGTGCATATGTCCATGAGGATTGATAGTTCATTCAAAGCAAGTCAGGAATTCAAAAAATAATCAGGAGGTGATGGCTGCTACATGTACACCTGGTAACTGAATGCAGATTGTCTGACCTTCTTTTCCCTCCATTTCTTCAGAAAAAGCAGGGAGCTTCCTGCAAAGGTTTTCCCTGGTCATTCTGATATTTGCATTTTATTTAATTTAGCTGCACACAACATATTCATGCCTAAGTGTCTGTTCAGAGGGAGACCTACAGGTGTCACCAGTCAGGACCAGCATTCCTGGAAAAGAACTAACTTGCATAAGGCCTTGTTTCCCACAGTCTTGACAATGTAGATTTCTGTTCAGGCCAAAAATGTCTCATTTAAATAATCTCTGCTTTCTTTAAAGACCTTGCCACCATGGAAGAAAGAATCCTGAAACGCTACTACAAAAAGGTCACGGAGTTTGTGGCAGATATGACCAAAATTTTTGATAACTGCCGTTACTACAATCCCAGTGACTCCCCTTTTTACCAGTGTGCAGAAGTTCTCGAATCTTTCTTTGTACAGAAACTAAAAGGATTTAAGGCAAGCAGGTAAGCTCCAGTGTTCCTAATCAGAGATGTTTTGTTGTCCGCTGAAATCTCCCTCTGAGCTTACCTTGCATTCCTACAGGCATGTGCTGCTCCGTGCATTTTCATGGAAAATTTTGTCAAAATTAAGGCTTAAATATGATTTTGTGGAGGTTGCTTTGGAATATTTGTTCAAAAGGAGTTGTTAGAAATTTGGGCGGTATCATAAATGTACAAAATTTCAATGATACTTGAACTCATTGCTGCAGAAAACTTAATGAGAATAATTTCTGATCAGGACAAATACTGTGAGTTCTGCCGATGTTCTACTCTGCAGTAAATACTTCTCATGCTAATAAGAGACAATCCTGCTGTGAAGCTGATAATCCATGAACAAAATTAAAATAATTCTGTGTTATTCCTTCTCTCATCTTATTGTAACTTACCACCTTTGAAACAGAGCGAATAAGTAAGGTTTAAAGTAGGATATGAAAAATGAAACATAATTCAAAATTTACCTTTTAAAATTAAGCTTTCTTTTAAAATGTTTCTTCTGTAGAAGGGCCGATGTAGAGTATTTCACTTAATATTCTTACCTAAAAAGGAATATGCAGCTGTACTGCACATTTTTGTTGCTTGCCTCTTCTGTCCAGTGGCACATACCTGGGAGTTACATCCTTTCATAATTAACTGCATGGAAAGCTTCGCTTTCTCTGCACTGCTGTGGAAGCTGATTTTCTATCTGCAAGGACAGTAGGATTGATAAGAAGGGAGGAGTCAAATGAATCCAGCATTTTTCTTTCCAGTTCAATACTGTAATAATGATTTTTCTCAGGTAGTTTTCAGCCCATGTTTCTGTCACTGTCATTAGCTGGGTACCCAGCACTCACTGTGCTTGCACACTGATTTCATTGCTGCATCTTATTTGTTATTGGTTTTCATTTATACCATCCATCTTCTTTCTTTTCTTGCAGATTGTGATATCTTTAGTCTGAACTTTTTAACTGGAATCAGAACTGGATGTTGGGGTCACTTTCTTTTCTTGTACAATTCAATGACATTAAACTACCCTAAAAATCCAGATCATTTGTCTAAAAAGTAAATGATGTTTTTGTTACCAGCAGTCACACTGGTGAACATAACTGTATTAACAAAAAACTGTTCCGTTCCTCAAATACTGTATTGAGAAAAACTGAAAAATTCATCTTGGAAACCTTGTATTTTATTGTTTTATTTTAAGTCACTAATAAAACTGTGAATGTCAAAGAGGAGTTTTGCTGAACTGTGCTTAGCAAAAATGTGATTTTAACATGCCTGTTCAGTTTTTTCTATTAAGTTAATCCAAAGACTTCTTTAATAACTTTAAGCAAAGTAGACCTTATTATAAATATTCACAACTAAAAATGTCTTTTTGCTTTCCTTTTGATGGACTACTATGTAAATATGTGACTAAAACTGATGTCACGCATTTTTGAATATTCCAGTGATACACTGCATTTTACAAGTACTGCAATATTTGTATTCTATAGGAGAAAATGGGCTTAAAATTCAGAGAGAGAATTATTTTAAGCATTCTTTTTTTTTTTCTGAAGGGGAAAAAGGTAAATGGAATCAACATGGTGGTAATTCCCTCATTGTGATTTACCTTTGGCAACACCTTGCAGCAACTGTGTTCTCCAAACTGAAGGGTGCTTAATTCTTCACTTTCTTCTGTATTCTGCAGGTCCCATAACAACAAACTGCAGTCTACAGCTTCTTAGAGTTCAGCGTGTTAACCAAACACACGAGCAAGGATCTGGTTGTCTGACAATTTTTAATTAAGGAGCCAGATGTTTTTAGTCAGGTTATCCTGACAAGACTTGATGTAAACTGCGTTTTTATTGGTCACAACAGTCAAATTATATTCTTGGCTTATTTTGTCCAAAGGACAAAGAAATAAAAATCAGCAGCACCACTTTCTTGTCAAGATCAAATTGTTGTACTATTGTGGCAGAAGCAGGAAAACTTTGTTTTGTTGAAGGAGAAAGAGAGCAAGAAAAAAAGATACAGTAAATGGGGTCACGTTTAACTCCATGGAAATGCCACGTCTGTTCTTCAGTGAAGAAGCTGGTTTAAAGTCCACACAGAAAACTTTGACTGTATTTATTTATTGTTGCAAAAAAGACGCTTTTTTATTGCTGCCCTCATTTGTCAGCTAATTATTTTTTCTTATAAAAATCCAGCCCCGGTTCCATGTAATCCATTCTGTATCTTAACATGATTCCTGTAGGTAAAAGTACAAGAAGACCTCTAGATGTCTTTTCTTTCTATGAAAGGAGCTGCTATGTACACATGTGCACACACACAGGACTGGGAATCAACAAGGAGTTTATCATTCATGGTAGATAAAAACAAGCTTGCATCAAAGTTGGGCTGAGTGGTCACGGACTACAGACTCTGTTGCCTTGAATATAACAAACAGTACAATTTGTCATTTACTCTGCACCAGACTGAACTGAGTAAAATCTATTTGAAGGTATCTTGTTTGTAAACATTTGTCAGATTCTAATTTTTTTTTCTTTTGTATTAAAATTCAAAATATGGATGTATATGAAACAAAATAAATGGAGATAATTGTTCTCCCCACAGCCGTAGGTGTGTTTGAGTGTGCGCTGACACTTTGGGGATCTGTGCAGGAGTGTAGGGAATACAAGGAATAGGGGTGGGAATGGCCAGGGATGGCTCCAAAGGTCGTGGGTGCCACGTTCCATCCCTGCTATCCCAATACAGCATTCCTACAGTGGTGCCAAAATGACTGGAACAGCTGTAACAGGGTAGGAGGTGTTTTGTGAAGTGTCCCTGCCTGCCGGAGTTCAGGGATATTTGCCAAGTGCTCGGGAATGTCGAGTACCACCTGTAATCGTATCCCTGGGAGGCGGCCTGGGCTGGTTTCCTGTGGGAGCAGCGCTGCCCTGAGGGATGAATTGGAGTCCAAGAAGATGCAAATTGCAGATGAGGAGGCTTTTCTTTGCTGTGTGTGACTGATGTGCTCTGGTACCTGTCTCTAGTTGCCAGCCCTGGTTTCTCTGTGGCTCCTCACCCACCTGACCAGCTTTTGCACTAATTCACAGTCAGCTTCTGTTCCACAGTGGTCTGGGATTTGCCTGTTTTATGGATAAGCTCCTTTTGGGTTTAACCTCACACCTTGCTATGCAAGAACCTCCTCTGTTATTTTTCTTTAAAAAATGTTGCTACTGACCACCCTTTCTTACACTTCCAGCTCAGGTTTTCATGTTCTTCTGGGGGGATTTTATCTACTAAAGACTCATGTGTTTTTGTACATACAAATGTCATTTAACCTATCTGTGAAAATTACTACTTGTTCAGTGTGGAAACAATAATCCATTTATGCTTCTGAAAGTCAAAGAAGAGTAGTTGCATTTAGGTTATGTTGTCCTTTGACGTTTAAAAAAAATGCTGCATATTGTAAGCATTGTGTTTTAATGCAACGAGGAAAAATCTCACCCTCAACAGCATTGGGACATATCCTGCATCTCATCCCAACCTCTCAGTATTTCTGTACTATTTATCCATACATAAATCCTTATGACATGATTTAAACCTTTCCTACCTGTAGGCAATAGATTGCTGTTTTTAACAAATTGTGGCAAACTGAAGAGTACTTTTTTGTACCTGATAGGACACATCATCCTAGACAAATAAAGTAATGTGTTTGACATGGATTTGGTGGTGTTTCTAATGAAACATTTGATAATGTTATCAAATACAGGTCTTGGCTTTGCCAGTTGATATGTAACTGTGAATCAGGTTGATTAGAGAAATCATCCATCCATGCAATTTAATCCTGCTGATTAATCATCCAACCCAAACCCTTCTGTGATTCCGTGAGAGCCTGTTTTAGTGTGTTCAATTGCCATTGGGCAGGTTGAGGTACTTCTCTCAATTTGTAAGTGGTGATCTTTTATAGTTAAATGGTGTTACTGAAAATAAATCACTCGTGATTAATCCCCATCTGCCCTGATGCATAAAGTTAATAAGTTTTGTGATCTCTGCTCAGTCCTCATCCTCTTTGTGTTTTATAAATTATTGCAACAGTTGTTTTGAAATGGTCATGTGTTGTAACAGATATTGGTAATGTGAGCTGTGCCAGCTTGACTTCCCTTTTCTGTCTCCTCAAATTTGAAGTTGTTATCCTTGATCTCAGTTTAGTTCATGCAGAAGTTAATGGAGGTTTAAACTACAGTAAGAAGTCAGGCTTACCCAAAAGCCTTGAGTAAACCCCTGAACAGATGGGATGACAACAGTTATTCCTGTACCCCTGGATTTCTGTGTGTTGGCTGCGGAATTTTCATACTTACCCTGCTGGAGAGAAAGTTACTGACTCTGAGGTACCAAAATTATTGTGGCAGCTTTTGCATGTGTTGCATCCTCTCCTCAATGTGGTTATTGCTGGGAGGGTTTTGGAGTAGCGAGTCCAAGACTGGAAATCCACTCAATCTGTGAATTGTTGTTGTTCAGGACATGTTTAGCACGTGACAAGCCTGGTACCAACAGTCCTGCTCCAGCCACAGACAATGGCTTTTTTGCTCAGCTGTTGTTGGGAGCATTTTAAGGAGGGACCTTCCAAGCAAGAAGGGAAAGGTAAGAGGTCTTGGTAACACAGAAGGAGAACATGGGATGAGTTGCTTTTCAGCACCATCTGTGTCCCAGAGTGTTTTGTGTCTGTTACTGGCATTGAACTTGGGCTTGCGATGTCCTTAGCACTGGTGTCCTGTGCTTATCTCTTAACAGAGACAATCACAGTGAGATTCCTCTTGGGTTTGTACCCACACTTCCCTGGATTAGATCAGGATTACGGGAATGGGGCTTGGCTGCAAGAGTTGCTGCTTAGTCCCGGACTTCCCCTGAAAATAGAAACTAAGAAACTTGAGATGCACATATAACCCTTCCTCCTTCCTGGTCCTGTCCCTCCCAGTCACTCCCGTGCTTTGATTGATTGCCAGAACAGTCCTTCTGCCAAATCAAAAGCCCCCTCAGATTCTCTCAGGAAAATTCCATCAATCCATGCTGTGTTCCCTGCATAGTGAACGTGAGACAGTGAATTTTTTAGGTAGATCCAAGCTGTGAGTACATTTCTGTCCTACAGAAACAGCCTTTTGGGGTCTCAAATATGGGATGTTTGCTCTTGGTATTTGGCTCCATATCAAGACATACTTGATGCAGTGTGGCCCATCCCATCCCCTGCTCCGTGGCTTTTCAGTGACACTAAAGCTGCAGAGGTGCATGACAAATAGAGGGTGTCAGAAATACCTTTGTTTCAAAACAGAAAATACTGATATAGAAGCCACTGCTTCCTGTGACAGGTCACATCATATCACTGTATGTGTGGTTTTTTAAGCTGTACAGCATTTTTTCCATTTCTTAATATAAATAATGTGTCAAATCCCCAGCCAACTTGTCAAACAAGGAGATGCCTTTGGGTAATATCATTATATAAACTTTTTGGGTCTTCCAGAACCTAGGAGACAGTGAAACCAGAACCTCATAAACATTTTATTAGTTTCTTTTACAGATTTACGATCTGCAAATACTGACTGGGAACAGCAAACATCTCAATTCCCTTTGCAAGAAGGGAGTAGGTTCTTCCACCACAGTAAAGGTACTAAAAGATTGTCTCTTTGATTTAAAAAGTGACTTTACTAATGTGCAAGTACCAAGATGGTCATGTTTCTTCTGGGGAGTGGCATTCAGCACCCAGCTCTGGGATGAAGTGCCCGTGTCCCCAGGCACACCCAGTGTGTGCAGCCCATGCTCATTTTGCTTTCCTTGGCACAAACCTGAGCCATCACTCATAAACCCAACTGGGCATTTGTGTTGTGCAGTTCTTGATTTGCTTTCAGTCAGTGTGTTCATACCCTCAGATTATTACACTCTGTTCTGTATGCTTTGTGTGAACATCCAGCTCTGTTTGAAGAATGATGTAATTTTCAGAAGTATGGATGTGGTTGAGGAGACAAAAATAATACAAATGATACTTAGTGGTGTTGGTTTCTCTGGAATCAGATGCATGTGATACTTTAGACAGAACTGTGAAAGCACAGTGAACATCCTGTGTAGATAAAGCTGTGGTATCTCTAATGTGTTCAAGGTGAAGGGTTCAAAGTGCAGTTGCTGTGTACCGAGGACAAAGCCTCCAGAATTTTACATTGCAGTTACTACAGATTATTAGAGGCACACTGCAGCAGGGGAGGCTACAATAACCTGTGGCTCTGAAAGCAGCTGGAGGAAATTCATGACGTTCCCTAGGCTGATTTCTGTGCTAACCTCACCAGAGGTGCCTGGTCAAGGCACCCAGTGTTTGCTAAAGCACAAAAGCGAGCGACGATCGCAGCCGGTTCCAGACGGGAGAACTGCCCAGGCCAGGTGTGCTCTGAGGGGTGGATCCTGCTGCTCCTGTGTCCTGGAAGGAGCCACCAGGGCCTTATGGACACTTGGAGCGTGCTGCCCGCACTCTGAGATCCCTTTTCCTGTTGAATCTCCTCACGTAGCTGCTGCTGCTCCCGACCCAGCCGTCCCCCGGCCGCAGCCGCCTGTGCAGGGCCGGCAGCAGCTCCGCGGGGAGCTGCCGGCGCTTGTGGTAGATCTGCCCCATCACGATGTACCTGCTGCCTGCCACGACACAAAAACAAAACAAACAAGCCTGCTGAGCCACAGGGAATGTGGGAGCACTCTGAGAGCACCAGGGTTGGGAACAGATGTGAAGTGATGTCTGTGGAAATGTCCTGAACGTGGGGCTTCTACAGCGGCACCCTGAACTCTGCTGGGACCTGTGGGTGGTGCTGGCATGGAAATGATGATTTACTGTTGGGGGAAATACTGGTGTTTGATAGACTTCCACTTAGAAAGAAAACTGAAAACGTTACAAAGACACCAGCTTGAGCTCCTGCCTATGTTGTTTTGGCAATCCTGAAGACTTGCCATCATTTTGGAACTGGATAAAGTTAAGAAAGGACTACATGGGTACCTGACTTCTTCATGCAGTTGGTTCTCTTGTGAAAGTTTTGAGAAACTTGGATGGAAAAACGCCTCCACTTTGAGTAAATACTTGTCTTCCAAGTTTTCCCAACAACCCGAGATAAACCTATTAAAGTAGGGCAGACTAAGATTGCCCTGCATGCAGAAGAGTAGCAGAATGGATTTAGCTGGGCTTATTTACCAAGTTTAAAGTCTGGACACGGTTTGCTGCAGTTTAAAGTATCCACGACCAGGATGTGAACTCGGAAGAAGGCGGCGTCAGGAGTGACATACAGGCGACTCATCTTGTACCATCCATCACTGTTTACCAAGAGTGTAATCCAGTGGACTCCATTCCCCAGGCTTTCCATGTTATAAACAATTCCATTCACTGCTGTTTTAAGGGAGAAGGAAAAAAAGCGAGGGTCAGATTGTATATCATGGTGGCAATTCAGGGTATGTGTGAAGCCTCTCATTTTAAATGCTCTAAAGGAAGCGTCAGCAGAAATCCTTTGGCTCAGGAGTGGGCAGTAGGAATTGCTTCAAATAATCACATTTGATGAGGTCCTCACCTGAGCTTTTGCTGCGTTGCAAACCTTGTGCTTTACAGGTCTGAGATGTTTCTTAGTGAAGTTTATCAAATGCTCCAAAAGAAAATGATGGGTTTAGTACCATTTTCTATCCTGATATACAAAAAGTGGACATATTTACCCAACAAAGTAAAATTTTCAAATTTAAAATTTCCCAATGAAGTACAAAGCTGAGCTGGTAATGAAACATTTTGGCTTTTGAAAGAAAAGGCCCTTGTCATACCAAGAGCCAAGGGCACCGAGTAGGTCGTGTTGTGTGCTCAGACAAGCAACTCATGCTGTTCTCCCAGTTTCTGGCTCTGGCAAGTGCTGAGCTGAGTGCAGGAATGGGAGAACAGCACCGTGTTAGCGGGGAAGGCAAAGGGGGCTGCTGCACCTCGTGTTACACCTGCCTCGGGAGAACTCTGATTCAGGCATTTGTTCTTTAATCTGCACTGTAAATGTAAAGAAGTGAAAAGCTCTCTCTGATCGCTGCAATGGAACCTTGGCTCATCTGTTGCTCAGTTTTTCCTCCCTGTCTTTTCAATTTAAGAGAAGAACGAGGCTGCTGTTGGTTAAAACACACAGAGGTCGGGTTGCTGTGAAGCCCACGTTGGACAGGAATGCATGAGAGTGGTAAAAACCAAAGCAGGACAGCATTTGTAGAAAGCACTTCCTGACTTCTCCATTTAGAGAAAACAGATGTCTCCTAACGTGTTTATGTTCTACAAATGGAAACATCTGTTACCACTGGGCTTGTATTTTCCTTATCTCTTAAAATACTGTGAGAAAAAGTTGGTATCTGTTTCACAACTTCGTAAGCACAAGGCAGGGTTTCAGTCAGAAAAGGCTTGTCCTTAAACAGTCTGTACAAAAATACCAGGCTGTTTCCTGCCATCTTTAGTTACATCAACCTGGGCACAAGGACTAAAGACACTGAATCCTAAGGAACTTCAAGAAGAATCCTCTCTGGAGAGGATCACAGTCTTGTTTCTGTTTGGTTCACCTTTTTATTTTCATTTTAAACTTCAGCCCCCAAAATCAAACTCACTCTAAATAGTAAGAGATAAGTAACCCAGCTGCAGTGTTTAATCTGAGAGTATCTAAAACAATTGATCTTTTCAGTTCCATTGACCAGTCCCAAGGACACTGTTCTTCCCAGGAGTGGAAAGTAGTGGAATCAGAAAAAAGAGCAGTATTAGCCCAAGGTAGGGAAAAGGTAATGTAACGGGTCCTTTTTGAGTAGTTGGTAATTATTTAACATACTTACTGTATCCTAATCACAGTATTTTAAAAGCGGAAGTGCAATGTCAGTGGCAGATGAGCTGAAGGTGCTCTGTCCCTGTGGGCCAAAGGACACAACCTACCAAACTCGCTGGCACAAAAAGCCTCCATTTCATCCTGCTCCTTCCTGCACTCCGTCAGACACAGCTTCTCGTTGTCACCATCTACAACAGGAACACAGAGGGACAGCAGTGGGCCCTGGTGGGGTGTTTCATCCCCGTTGTGCCACCCAGCCTTTGGGAAGGGCTCGACACCCCTTGCCAGGGCAGTCTGTCCCTCACCTTTCCTCGGCGCTCCCGGGTACCACGAGCTGGGTGACCAGCGGTTGGTGACCCAGGAGGGTTTGGGGATCCTCGTGAGGGGGTCGGGCTGTTTGTAAGGGATTGTCTTCCCTGGCCGGTTGAAGTGGTGCAGCGTGTTAGGATCGTCTGACTCCACCGCTCTGGAGCCTGGAAAAGGATGAGCTTCCAGCACGGATGTCCCCTTTGTGTGGGGAGGCGCGGCGCGGTGGGAGCGAGCCCACACGCTGTTGGCAGCCCCGGCCCGCCGCCGGTCCGTGTGCCTCCTGTTGGCCTGGCTGGAGCCCAGCGAGGCGGGAGAAGCCCCCTCGGTCGGGCTCTCCAGAGCCAGGGCCCCTCCGTGCTGCCGGAGCTGCTTCCTCAGCCCTGTGCTGTTTTCCAGAGAAGGCTCGGCGCGTTTCTTGTCCGACACCAGAGAGGTGATTCCCAGGGGCTTTGGCTGCTGCAGGTGGACGGGAGGCATTCCCAGGAGCCGGCGTTCCCTGGGATTCCCGCTGGCACTGCCGCTGCCCCAGGCTGGCAGTTTCACCTGGCCACGAGCCGTGGATGCTGAACTAAAAACATCTTTGCTGAGAGCCTGGCTGGGTTTCTCGGCGTAGGGCAGGGATCCTACACACGAAAAAGGAGAGAGAAAATCAGCATTTTAAGTGTTTTATTCCACGTGCTTCTGAATGGGAAGTTTAGGGGCTCTAATCCATAAGTGAGGCCTTCAACAATAAGACTGACTTCAACTAATGTAACTGAAAAATAACAGATGAAACACAGCAGAGCTCCTCGTTCCTCTGTACTCGGACATGGAAGGCCCAGTACAGGGCCTTGCAGCTGTGTGAGCAAAACAGGAGATTTGCATTTTTACTTTATTATTGTTGCAAATTAAAAACAAACCGTTTTCTCAAACCCCTGAATCCCCAGGGAGCATCGGAGGAAACAAGGTTCACGTTGCCATTTGGGATGCTTGTTTAAAAGACCATGACAGCAGAACTATTTGGTTTTCCCGTCCATGGGATGCCTATTGACAATGTCATCCAGACTCTTCGGCGGCTTTAGATGCTACTGGAAATATCTTTACCCACAGTTTTGGATCTCTGACTTATGCACTATGGAGTGTAGAGTAGCAGTACATAGCCTGGTAATTAGGCTAGTGCTGCTGAGTTACAATTATTTCAAGGCTTTTCTTAATTTGAGAGGATAAGTGTTAAGAAAGGGAGGAAGTGTCTGTGAATCCAGTGAAAAAATAACTTAATGACACTTCACACAAGCTGGGCAGTCGCCTGTGCTTTCCTTTACACCTCCACCTTGATCTCTCAGACCTCACAAAGCAAAATGACCTCTGTTCAGCCTGGGAAGAGAGAAATTTCCCCTCGCAGTCCATTTTCCTTTTACTTCAGCCCTTCCCTGCATGCCTGGAGCGAGCCAGCAGAGTTTTCACACAGCTCACCCACACACAGCCGCTGCCTGGTGTTCGTGGCTGTGGTTATCCTGTGTAGGAGGCTGATCCCAAGTCCTTGTGTGAAAAGAGAGATTTGACATACACACATGAACAACGTCCTGGTTTATCTCCTAGAACTGACTCAACTGCTGACCTTGCCACTTCTCCCCCTTTGCTCTCACCAGCTGCTGTCATGGGAAAGATTCCCTGATATTTGGGCTGGCCACACGTAAAGTCAAAAGAATGTCCATGGAGAGCAGGGTGGAAGAAGTCCAAGCTGCAGAAAGCAGCAGGCAAGGGGGGTTTGGAGGTGGTTCAGTATGAAGCTGTGCACTCTGAACAGGTGTTTCAGACTTGGGTGAAGCCTTCTACCACTTTATCACGCCCTCTCAGTCACGGATTGTATCAAGAAGTAGTTCATTTTTCTCTACTCAATCTATTTAGGACCTTGAGGTTCCTCCTCCTGTACCAGCATATTCCTGTCTAGTTGTTGCAACCTAAGAAATGGAACTGCAACCTAACCAATTCCCAGCAGAACAGGTGTAAATGTTATTTCTGTTCTGACAGTGAGGTACTGAAACCCAAATAAATCCCTTCAGCACAGCTTGCTGCAGGCACACAGGGCACACTGAGCATGCTGAAGTCAGTCAGACACCTGGAGTTACAGGTGAAGGGGACTAAAAGAGAAAGGTCACATACAAATCATAAAAATCCCAGATGAAGAAGCAAGTCCAGCTTCACCTGCCACCGGTGGCTGGCAGGACACAGCACCAGCTCCCTGCCTGCTTCTGCCAGGTGCTCTTAATTCTTTCTAATGCTGACAAATTAAATACTGCAATTTACATTCCCATCCCACAAACGTTGAAATGTTTCTTTCTCGAGCCCTTATTTGCTGAAAAGGCTACAGCCTGGGGGGCTGCTCGAGCAAGGATTTGTAGGAATGCCTTTAGCCTCCCCTGCTTCCAAAGGCAGATGTGCCCCAGCCCCTCTCCCAAGGTATCAGACTTACCAGAAGATGATCTAATGACAAAGCAGAGGAGCCAGAACACTTGGGTTGTCATTTTGAAGTAAAGTTTTTCCAGACTCAAAATGAACTGGCGTCTTTTATGCCCTTCCCCCGATTCATGCTAATGAGAGGCAGCCTTAGGGGAAACGGGAATCACTCACTGGACAACCCACTGGAGCAAGACCAAGCTGCTGCCGTCCACCAGCCCTGCCTAGGAGGAACGTGCTCCTTCCCATTGGGACAGAACTCACTGCCTGCATCACCTGTGTTCTGGGAATAACACACCCATACACATTTTTGGCAACAGATTTTTATTTTGGGGAAACTCTTGCCCTCCTATGGCACTTTGTGAGAGAACAATTCTCTCTCACCACAGCCAGGTTTTCCTGGCTATGGAGAATTCCATTCTGAAGTGGGATTGGGAGATGCTGGAACACACCAAACCCCTGGGATGCAGCTTCTGTAAAGGATGTGCATGACAATAGAACATATCTGGGGATTTCTGGCCACCTCCATTTATACAGCTGGAAAGCTCATCTTTGAATTTAACGAACCAGTTTCAGTGACTTTTTTCAGACTGAAAAATGCAGTAGTGACCGTCCAGCCCAAGGGAAAGCTCTGCTGATCCGGTACAGATTTACTTTTAAATCTCTCTTTGCCAACATGAAGAACTCTGCAAATTTTCACACACCAAGCCAACCCTGATTTGGATTACTGAATTAAGAAGGCTTATTTCTAAGTGACCTTATTGCTACACAAGATTTCCATTGTGAGTTTATCTCACCAGCTGCTGCCGGGTGCTGTGGAAGCTGCTCATGCCTTTAAGGAGCAATGAAGAACTTAAAAACCCCATAAAGGCACTGAAAGGCTCTGAAATCCACCATTGACAGAAAATCTACCCCTCAGCAATGCCTGTGGCATGGGGCTCAGTGCTGCCTAGTTTAAGCTGTTTGTTTTGTCCTGCCTTAATTAAGCATTTCAATAGGATTCCTAAAAGCTCAGAGCTCAGCAGCAATGGGTGAAGATACAGAAAATTACCCAGAATAATGTGCAAAATAAATGATATTTTACCACATCTATTACTCAAGGAGCTACATTTCTACAGCAGCACTTATTAATCCTTATTTTCCTCTGTTATTTTAAGCATTTTATTTCCAAAAGTATCCCCAAAATAGCTATTATGGGAATAGGAATGTAAACTAAAGATGAGGGAGAGGACAGCTCCTACATTCCTCTTGCGACTAGCAGGTACCTGCAGCAAGCAAGAGAAGCTGGAGTGTGAGTGCTTGCATTGGGAAGGGAGGGAGGGATTGGTGGATAGATGGATGCACACATGAGCATCCCGAAGACCTGTACTCCGGGGATTTTTCTGTTGAATTAGCTGCTGGTGTAATTCAACCCTTATTAATGCGTGACTGTGTCTGCACTGAGTTTCTCCAGACTCTTTACGTGCACAGGATCTCCATCAAAAGGGGAGTGGTGACGTTTGGAGCGCTCCCACCGTTCCCGCAGCTACAGGATGCTCGAACAACAGAGACGGAAAATCTTTCCCAGCGGGGCTGAGGGAAACAGGGACCAACAGCGCTGTGTCCACGTCCGGACCAGCCTTTTCCCCCGGCTCCGGCTCTCCCGGAGCGCACCGGGACTCGCAGCCGCCGGCACTTGCGGGATCACAGCGGAAAACACGGAGAAGGCGCCGGTTCCGGGCGTCCAGGGAGAGGGGTCCGGGGCCGCTCCCGGTAAAAGAGTCGGGCGCTCCCGGGCGGGCGGTGGCCCCGCGCACCGCCACAAAACGAGTGCGGCACGACCCAGATGGGACTCGAACCCACAATCCCTGGCTTAGGAGGCCAGTGCCTTATCCATTAGGCCACTGGGTCACCCAGCGGAGTTTGCGCGCGCCGCCTGGTAAGAGCCCCGCCCGGCCGCCGCTGGCCCCGCCCCCCGCGCTGTCACGTTCTCCCTGCTCCTGGCGGGCAGGCCCCGCCCCTCCGCCCTCACACGCCATTGGCCGCGGTCCCCCCGGCGGGCCTCGAGGGCAGCCCCCACAGCGCGTGCCCGCGGCGCTGCTCGCGCCGCAGAGCCGGTTCGCGTCACTCCGAGCCCGTAGTGTGGCCGCCTGACGGGAGACGCTCGGGTTCACCCCCCCCGTTCCGCGGAACCTCGGCCACCACCGTCCCCTGTCCCGGGGACCCTCGTCTTTAAACTTCCACTCACAGGCCCGGCCGTGGCTCCTGTGCTGCGGCCCTTAACTCCATCCAGTCCGGGCGGCTCCACATTCGGCCTTCTCCCCTCAAGGAACCTCCCCTCTTCAGGACTCTCTGCCCCCTCACGGCTTGACTCCCCTCACGGCCCTTTATCGCACCTCACGTACACCCTCCACTGCCCCATAACCTCAGCCGCTGTGCGGCCACAACTGCCCAGTCTCCCTCACCTCTGTGGCATCGCTATGCTGGTAACAGCCTTTGGAGCTGTCACTTCCCTCACAGCCCACACCGCCTACAGCACCTCGCACACAGGCCCCTCGGGGGTCCCAGGTACTGCCAGCCATCTCCCTGCCCTCAACACCCATACCTGTGCCCAGGTTTCACTGCTCCAGACCATGGACTGCCAGCAATTAATGGCTCAGTGGAATTTCTCCATGTCAACCCTCCGAGCCTTCAGGAGAGCAGGTGGTTAACCTTAATTTCTGCTTTTGAACTGCTGTTTTTTCTGTCAAAATAGTCCTGTAAAATATCTCCATTTGTCAGTAATGTGCTTTCTCTTCTTTTGACTTCCCTGCTCTTGCTTGTTTTTGTGATTCTTTTTACAACGCTCAGAATTATAAAGCCCAAAACCAGCTGTATATGATGTCACTGGTAATTCCCCCTCCTCAGCAAACATCCTCCGCTCCTGGGTGCACGTACAGATCGGTATAAGTGACTTAATGTGATGGTTTAACACACAGACGTATTGATGTGCAACCCTAACACTTCTTTATCTGAATTGTACTTTATAGGTGTCTTGAGAAGTTGGAGTTTCTGTCAGACTCATGCTTTCCCCACAGTTTTATGAATTATATCCCCTGTGAAACATGGTGTTCTTTTGTATTCTATCCCTCATGAACAGGCCAAATCCATTTGAAACAATCCCAGGCCTGTTTCTTTTCAGGCCATGCCACGAGGGCAGGAATCCTTTTCTTTTATTATTCCATATGATTTAGTTTTCATCAGCCCTGAAGGTTGTAGTACTGCTTTCAACTGCAATCTCCTATGCCCTTTTCTTTACATTTCTGTGCATCACGTTTCTAGGAGACAATAAAGGAGTCATGGAGTGATGGAATAATGGAATCACAGAATGGTCTGGGTTAGAAGGGACCTTAAAGCGAATCCAGTTCCACCCCCTGCCACGGGCAGGGCCACCTACCACCATCCCAGGTTGCTCCAAGCCCCGTCCAACCTGGTTTGGACACTTCCAGAGATGGGGCAGCCACAGCTTCTCTGGCAACCTGTGCCAGGGCCTCCCCACCCTCATAGGGTAGCATTTCTTCCCAATATCCCATGTAAACCCCGCCCCGGTCCCTTCTTCCCGGGATCCCGCCGAGCCCAGCCCCACGCACTACAACTCCCGGGTGCCTCGCGCCGCCCACGCCGCGGCTTACCGGGCCTACCCGCGCGGGGCACGCTGGAAGCTGTAGTACCCGGACGTGTGAACACGTGACGTCCGACGGGTCTTCCGGGAGGGCGGCGGAGGTGCGTTCTCCGTCATCACGAGACGGGCTGCTTTCAAACCGGCCAATCAGGAGGCTGCTTTGGCTCGAACTGGCCAATGGCTGGGCGAGGCCGCGGGAAATTTAAATGCCGCGTGGGGCGGTCGTGGGCAGTGGCAGCGTGCGGCAGGAGCGGAGCGACCGGCGGGGCCCGCGGCCGAGGTGCGGGACTTGGGATCGGGACCAGGAGCCGGCTGTGGGGCGGTGGAGACGCGGGCCCTGCGCTGGCCTATTAGAAAGGGCCGTGCTCTGCCCGCAGTCTCTGCTGGGGCCTCCCTCCGGAGCCCCCCGGGTCTTCGCTGTCTGCAATGTGGCTGGTCTATCCTAGGGCGGGCTGTCGCTCCGGCTGGGTTGTGGCCTAAACGAAGCCAGTCCTTATGCAGTGGGTCACGCTGCGGCTGGCCGAGGTGTAAGGATTTGCCTCGTTACCCGTGTAGCCGTTGTTAGATGCTGCTGGCTGCACCGGCACGGCAAACGCCGCCTGAAGAAGTGGGACCTTTCCAGTGCGAGAGCTCGCTATTCTCGTTGGAAAAGGTCGGGGTGGGACTGAGTGGGGTTCTGTGCAGCACAGGTACGTGACACAGGAAAATAGTATTTAACAGTGTGTGGGCTGTCTGCGGGAAGGAAAAATCTATCTTGCTCTTAAAAATAATGACTGATAGCATTTATAGCTTAAAGTGTCTTAAAATCGTGTGTGTCTTCTGCTTTTGTGTTGATGCTGAAGCTTGCTGTAACATCTGGCTGTTTAAAGAGGCAGCTGTTGATCAAGTCAGAGGCTGTTATTGTATTTAATACAAGCAAGTGTTTCTCATTCTCGGGTATTGATCCAATTTTAAAAGTTTAATTCTTGTGGAATAAACTTGCTGTTTATTTGCTGTGTTTTCAGGCTTGTTTTTACTTGTCCTGCTCAGAAATCTACCAAGCAAGATGTCTACTAATGAGAATGCCAATACACCATCGGCTCGATTGAACAGATTCAAGAACAAAGGAAAGGACAGTACAGTGAGTACTCTGGTGCAATTAGTACTTTAGCTTTACAACTTACACATAAGTTGTAAAAGGCAAGAACTTATGATGAATGTTTATCATCCAGGAAATGAGAAGGCGACGCATTGAGGTCAATGTAGAGCTGAGAAAAGCTAAGAAAGATGACCAGATGCTTAAAAGAAGAAATGTGAGCACTTTACCAGATGATGCTACTTCTCCTCTTCAGGAAAACAGGGGCAATCAGGTAAGTAGGCACTCTGAATAGACATGCTTGGAGGTCTTGCAAGATAAACTCCCACAGCCAAGCCAACATGAATCCTTTCTCAAGGGTGGAACAGCGCTACTACATGTGTGTTAACAGCTGAAGTCTGTAGTATCAACTCTGATGGGCAGCACTCTTAAACACAACAGCACACTAGGCTGAAGCTACATTTTAAGCCTAGTGTAACTGGCATGAAGCACTTGATTAAAAAAGCTGTCAGCAGTTCAGATAACTGTAGGTAAAGCTGCAGCTGATGAGGTTTTGAAATGTCACATAGTGGTGATAATAAGGGAAGTGGTTGTAAACTGGGGCCTAGTCCTGGTATGTATAAAAGCTCTCTGTGGTCAGGAATATACATGCCTCTCCCAATGAAGCACTCATGTAACTTTTTCTTGTACAGGTTTTGGCACACTGGTCTGTTGAAGAAATAGTCAAAGGAGTTAATAGTAATAATATGGAGCTCCAGCTACAGGCTACTCAAGCTGCCAGGTAAGCAGTTTAGAGGTAACCAACTCAGTAACTAGGCAAGGTGAGAGAATTGACTTATGAGCCTAAGTGGCTGCTTATGTCTTTATCAGACAGTATTTCAACAAGCACCACAGTTAGCCTTATATACAATGTTGAGGTACCCATAACTTAGGCATAATTTTGTTGAAACCGTGTGGCTTTTGAATGTTTAAAGTGCCTGAACGTCTTACTAGGAAGATGTAATTTTCTCTAGTGATGGCAAATTAAACAGTAGTCTATCTTAGATTGGTAGGAGTAATAATAGTAACCTTCCTTTGCTATAAAAAAGGGTTACCTTTAAACTGTGTTAATACTTGGCTCTGATATGTGAGTGTGGTGATGTACCTTAGAATAATGTGAGCAGTAAGATGACTGGGGTTTGAAGTATGCCAAATTTGGTTCTCCTTCCAAATCTAAAATATCCTTTAGCAAGCTTGCATATTTCTGCAGTGCTGCTTCTGGCAATCATTAACCTTTCTCTGCTGAGAAACCTGTAGCAGTTCAGATGTGTTAGGACTCTTGCAGGTCTGCTTTACTTCAGAGTCTGAACAGAAGCTCTCAGGTAGTGAAGACATGCCAAACCCAATGTTAACAAAGGCTTAGGAAGCCAGTGTTCAGCTTGTCTGCATTTCTCCTTCATGCTGTGTTGTGTTGCCTTCTTGGATTTTTAAGACAATTATAAACTTTTTCTTTTAAATATGGTTCTTTAAAGACTGTTTAATTTGTTCTAATATCTGCAGGCAAAAATAATGCTTTTTGCCTTCCTCCTTAGGAAACTCCTCTCAAGAGAGAAACAACCCCCAATAGACAACATAATTCGGGCTGGTTTAATCCCAAAGTTTGTCTCGTTCCTGGGCAGAGCAGACTGCAGTCCCATTCAGTTTGAATCTGCCTGGGCACTCACCAACATCGCTTCTGGCACGTCAGAGCAAACCAGGGCAGTGGTAGATGGAGGGGCTATTCCAGCCTTCATCTCCCTGCTGGCCTCTCCCTACACTCACATCAGTGAGCAGGCTGTGTGGGCTCTGGGGAATATTGCAGGTATGTCCATGTGCTGCACTACTCTGTTTCATACCTGTGCCCTTATTTGAGGTAGGAGGCCTGCTTGTGCCACTCCTGCTTGTGCCACTCCTGCTGCTTGGGAGCTCTTCCCCAGTGGCTTTCCAGTCATGACATGCCCTGCATTGCAGAGCATGCTACAGGCAACTCTTTGTCTTCAGACCTGGTATGAGATGGTTCATGCAACGCCTGGCAACCTGTGGGTTGTATTGTGGGCGTTGCTTCCAGATTTCAGTTCAGGTTTGATGGATCTCTAACCATGCTACAACATAAGTCTTTTTCAGACATCTCAATTAGTGTTTTTGTGACTCAGCAGTGAGCTCTGCTCTATGTGTTGACTAAAAGGGAGAAGGGAAGCACGTGACTCCCATAATTGTGTATGTGATGGCCAATATTCCTTGTTTTGAAATAGCTGCTTGCTGATGGGAAAGTACTGATGTACTGAAGTTTCTCATGCTTCTTTCAGGATTTCTTGATCTGCCAGTGTTGGATCCATTCTTTAAAAAAAAATGGTTGAATTAAATAATATAGTTAAATATTTGCCGTATTAAGGTTTCCAATGGCTGTGCCTTAGAAAACAGTGAATCTTCACACAGACAAAATTAGCCTGATTAAAAGCCTTGTTTGATTGAAGTTTTCTAAAAGTTTGTCTTTGGAGTTTTAAATTCAATTATAAGGTATTTTTTATACCTTACAGGAGTATTCTCAGTCAAACTCTGGCATTCCATCAGCACTATTGTCTAGCACCCAATCATGCAACTGATGATTAAAATGCATTTCAAGTCCCATATTGTGGGAAAAGCTTTGTTCTAGTGTAGGGCTTAGATATATATTCAAAGAAACACACAGGACCCTGCATGGTTATGCACTCTAAAGAAAAGCTGTAGAGAAAACATACTCTACCTCTTCTTACAACAGAAAAAGTTAAGCTCAAGTGGCTTGATTGAACATGAACATGCTTCTCATGTGACTTAACCATGGCAGTAGTCCTTTTGTCCTCTTACTTTATCTAGCGCTCTTAAGGAGTAGAATTAATCCTCAAACATGTAACGATTTTGTGTGCACATGTCCCTCTATTCTGGTTTTCACCTGTTTTTTTTTTTTCTTGTTTTTTTCCAGGGGATGGTTCTGCCTATAGAGACCTGGTTATTAAATATGGTGCAATTGAGCCTCTGCTGAGTCTCCTCGCTGTTCCTGACCTCTCCTCCCTGGCTGTAAGTGTGCAGTGTGAGTCAAGTTACAATTGCTAAGTGAATAAAAGCTAACTACATTGTAGTTAACCATTTATTTCAACTGTTGCAGTCTGGATATTTACGCAATGTTACCTGGACCCTCTCAAACCTGTGTCGCAATAAAAATCCTGCACCTCCCATAGAGGCCATCCAGCAGATCCTTCCAACTCTTGTCCGGCTCCTGCACCATGATGACCCTGAGGTGTTGGCAGACACATGCTGGGCAGTTTCCTACCTAACAGACGGTTCCAATGACAGGATAGAAGTTGTTGTGAAAACTGGGTTGGTGCCGCAACTTGTGAGACTCCTGGGATGTAGTGAACTGCCAATAATGGTAAGTCATTGGACATGCAGGTTGCTGTTGCTTGATTTGAATCATGGGTAGAACTGCAGCTGGAAAGGGTAGTGTCCACGTAACTGAATGATTCTTCTCATTCATAAGTCAAATTCCTCTTCTAGTGTTTGTGTGAGACTTGAGTTTCTGTCCTGCCTGGGTACTGCCCCACATGAAACAGACTGCTGCTGGTGATGACTGTCAAGCTGCTTTATATTATCATTGCATTTAACTCATGGGCCAGCACAACAGTCAACATTCCTTAAAGCTTGCCTTTAAATTGCTGTTGCAGATCCAAATTCTAGGGACAGTGTTTACAAGTGTGTTCTTTGCACACTGTCATTACAGTATAATAAAACTGCATTAGTACTTAGCAGGTAGTTTCCCTAAGCTCTGTCATGGGTGGTTGTTTGCAGATTGGCCTTGGAAGGTGTGCAGTCTTTGCAATGCTCAATGTCTGCCTGTGGAATGCTAATGAGGAGCCCAAACCTTACTGTACATAGCATATCATGCTATTAACTGGGAAAGTTGGAGTGGATGGCCATCATGTATGGCTGTATTTGCTGTCATCTAATCTGGTTTTGAACAATTTTCCTAAGTATTATATTCATCTTTGTTTCAGACTCCTTCATTAAGAGCCATAGGAAATATTGTCACTGGTACTGATGAGCAGACACAGGTTGTTATTGACTCAGGAGCACTGGCTGTCTTTCCAAGTCTCCTTTCTCATCATAAAAACAACATTCAGAAAGAAGCAGCCTGGACAATGTCCAACATCACTGCTGGGCGTCAGGATCAGATCCAGCGAGTTGTAGACCACGGTCTTGTACCTTATCTCATTGGTATTCTGAGGAAGGTAAACAAAGCCTATATTTACATTGTTGAGCCTTTTCCTATTACTTCTCTGTGTTCAAACACTCTGCTTTTACCTTCACAGGGGGATTTCAAATCTCAGAAGGAAGCTGTGTGGGCTGTGACTAACTACACAAGCGGTGGAACAATTGACCAGATCGTGTATCTTGTTCAGGCTGGTGTTCTTGAACCCCTACTGAATCTTCTCTCAACTAAAGACAGCAAAACTGTGCTAGTTATCCTGGATGCTGTTTCCAATATCTTCTTGGTATGTGGTGACAGTGTGCTTGATTATTGTCCCAGTTGTTGCTAGTGGCTTTCCAGGAGTTGCTGCCATATGTCCTTCTTGAGGTTGTTGCACACTTTTCTCTTGCAGGCTGCTGAGAAGATTAATGAGACTGAAAAGCTTTGCCTCATGATTGAGGAGTGTGGGGGTCTAGACAGAATTGAAGCTCTCCAGTCACATGAAAACGAACAAGTGTACAGAGCCTCATCCACCATCATTGAGAAATATTTCTCAGCAGAAGTAAGTGGTTTCAGGGGTCCTTTCCACTTTTATTTTCTGTTCTAGCACTGACTACTAGATTAAAATGCTACTGCTCTTTCAACACTCTTCTTTTTCCTTCTAGGAGGAGGAAGACCAAAATGTTGTGCCAGACTCTACTGCTGACAGCTACACTTTCCAAATCCAGGACAATACCCCAAATTCTTTTAACTTCTAGATCTTGCATATACTGAACCACTCTGCAAGTGGTTTAGCACACAAATGACTGCCACCTCTTTGTCTTAATAGTTCCTCTTGTCTTTTAGTGGTTTTTCTGTGTCCTGTAGCACTTTGTCCAACTGAAACATACTTGAACAGTTCAAACTGTGTATATATCTGTGAATTTCTACATGTAAACCTCATTCTTTGAGAGATGCTTGTAAATACTTCCTGTTTCTGTCCTTGTCAGGGGAAAGAATGCAAGTGAGCAATTCAGGCCTCTCACAAAGGCAGTGAGCCCCACTGCTCTGCAGGCCTCTCTGTAACCTGCTACCTTTTACATGACCTGTTGCAGTAATCAATACACTGAACAGGCTTTTAAAGAGGACTTGAAGTTCAATAAAGTGTTATAAGTACATCAAATTGAACTGTGTCACTTGCTCTCTTAAAAGCTGACTGATGGGGTAAGTAAAATTAGTCATAAATAGATAATGTCATGAATGCAGGTCTAAACCATGGGAGATTCAATGCTGAAGATGGTGGGTTTAGAACAGTTTGGTCACCCTAAACTCTGATTTCTGCATACAGCAGCCTTCTACTACTGCAGAACCAAGGAATTGCTGCTTCTCTCCAGATACTTCCTGTAGAAATTGATTCATCTTCCCCTGTTCATAACTAAGATAAACTAGCTTCTTCTGCCTTTTGGAGAAATATTTAAAGACTAGTAGTGCTACTTAACTGTAAGTAATAATTTGGAGGAGAGGTAAGTACAGCAGCTAACCAATTCTAGACACGTTCAGGTATCCTTAGGATAGAGCATAGGAAATGCTTTTAAGTAGTTGCCTGCTCTAGAGAGCAAAAATGAAGGCCTTGTCTTGGAATATGCTGTCCCTTTATTTCTAAAATCATTACTCACGGGAGCCTGCTTTGTCCCTAAAGGGGGTTGTGCAGGGTGGGTTTGTAGTGGGGAAGGGTATTGAGTAGAGAGGAAGAACTGTAGTTCTGTTTTCCAGCTTTTTGGAAAAACTTGGATTGAGCTATTTAACTTGAACCTTGCAGGAGTCAAATGTGCTGGAATAAGTATATTCTCTCTGCTCACTGAGCATCTCTAGCTCCAATGATGGTACAGGACGCGTCAGAGTTCAGGGCTAGGTGTTTGATAAGCACACCTTAATTGGATCATAGCACGTCACTTTATTAATACAAGGAGGGGGGAAAAATAGATGTAGGCAATTCTCCCACAGTTGCCTTTGATTTCTGCCTTTATGGGCAGAGGGGAATAGAAAACCCAAACACATACAAAACAAAAAAATCCCTTTCATTCAGCTAAATGAACCTGATGGAAGAATCTGGTTCTGTCTTGTGCATTAGTCACCTTTTTGTGTGCTTCCAAGTCTATTTTGTGGATGTGGGTGTAACTCTGGCAATCCATAGAAGATCAGGTATGCTTCATGAAGAATTCATTCTTGTGTGCTGCTAACAAAGACTTCTTTAAATGGGTTGTTGCTAATGTAGATGATGTCACTCTTGCTTTCATTAGTGTGGGGCAGGTCTGCTCCCTCTCCCACACTTGCTGGCAAATGATTCCCTCCCTGACTGGAGGCTGACAATGACATTCATTCATGTGACTTCTCTGTGGGTCTTGAGTGTTGCTGGATTGTGATAATGTCACAAAGCGCAGCACATAATTTGTCTGCGTATACAGTCCTATATATCTTCATAGCAACCATAATGTTTTGTGCAGAGCAATCGTTGTGAGTCACTGCAGTGATAGTCCTGCTGGGCTATGGAAGCTGTGTGAGCTCCTCCATCCAGCTCAGAGCAGGCTCTTAGTGACACATTGCTGTCACTGATGTATCAGCAGGGGTTGCAGATTTGACCTGTCACAAAAGAGACTGGCTTGCAAAAACCACACTATCCTGAACAGATTAATGATGACCTTCATACTTGGGCTTGTACCCCTTTAACTGTGTTTCTTTAACCCCCAAAAGGCTGCAGCAGGTACTGAGCTCTAAAGAGGCTGAGCTGTGGCTGTGCTCTATTCCCAGCCCTGTCTGCCCCTGTACTGAGCGGTGAGGCTGCAGGTGCCCCCCAGGGCCTATGGAAGCAGCTGCAGGCAGTGACACCACGGGTCCTGCAGCACCCTGGGACCAGTGCCTGGCATTGCCATACCTGTGCACAGGAGAAAGAACCACCTCACAATACTGGAGCCTTTAACGTTCTGGGGGAAAAACCACACAAATAGGACGCACAAATGCAACTGCAGTGCAGTCTCCTGTATCCTTTGCTTTGTTGTTAAACCTCCAGCATTGACATAAAAGCCTCAGTTATAAAATCATTATTTTCTGTGTACCTGTAGAGAACTGAAAGAATTAACCTCTATAAAAGCAATTCTGCAAAGCCAGCTTTAATAAACGAATCATTACTTCCCCTGCTTCATTTCTGTGAGTTTATAGGGCAGTGACAGAGGATTTGTGGATTGCGAATCCCGGATAACTCTGTAAAACACCGCAGGGGCCGGTAGAGGGCGGTGCCGGCACCTCCCAGTCCCGCCGGAGGTGGGATAATCCCGCCTGGAACACTCAGGTGGGATCTGCTCCATTTTCCTGAGAAAAGCCGCTGAGCTTTACAAACCTTCGGGGTACTGCGTGTGGTTACACAAAACATCTTTGTGCTCACTTCCAAGTATTTAACAAGATTAAATATCGAATATAAGATACAACCTTTTAAAAACCCTTTTATAGTCAAGGTACTGTTACTTTAAAACACAACCCTTTGCTTTAATTGCTCTTTAGCATATATGCAATTAATTTGGTTTTTCTGTCTCTGTATATAGTAAATGCAGAACACTTGTTCAATAGCGTTACCTCTTTTTTCTTTTCTGAATTACTTGCTTCAGATTTATCTAATATATTGAGTTAATAATAGAACACCGCAAATTCTTTTTTAGATGTCTGACAGCTAGGTGGCTTAATAATTAACTTTCAGGGGACCAAGACTTTGTTTTTATCCAAGAAAAATGTGTTCAGCCTATCCACCAGTGAGCCATGTTGGCAGCATGTATTTCCACAAGCAACAATCTACAGTGATTATGAGTAACTGACTGGGGTGAGTCACACCTTATTCTAAGAAAATGCAAACTATTTCTGAGGTTAGGATCACAGTCACCCATGAGGCTGCATCTCTAGCTTTAAAACAGTGGTAGGAGCAAAAAGGGAGATAATTGTTACTGCTCCTGGTTCTTAGTTTGTTGGGATTTGGGGGGATTTTTTTGTGCATTGCCCAGTCAGATTTAAGAGTTTGTCCTCTTTATTTGTCAAATGCCTAATTCAGGACAAGGGCTGGAATAAATGTCTGGTGGCCTGTGTGTCAGTCTGCCAAGTCCTCTGTGCTGAGAGCAACAATAACAGACCCCTGCTGACATCAACTGGCTTGGAATGCAGTTGTTGCTAATGCTGCTTTATCTGTGGAGTGATGGCAAGATTGCAGTCTGAGATCTCAGCAAATGTAACTGCCTCTGAAATTCTGATGCCAGCAGATGCTGCCTGGGTGATTGTTCCATTTGCTGTTCCCAAAGGTGCCAGGCTCTGGAAGGAGAGCAGGGACTTCTCAGTCCTGCAGTTCAGTAGCATGTCTGCTCACTTTCCACTACAGGAAGAACAGTTTAAACTGTGGAAAAGTTGAAAATGGTTTAATCAGTAGAAATCTACTTTTCCTGTAAATTAGACTGAAATATTCTCTTAAGCCAAGCTGCTTCCTGCTACTCTATCCAGAATGATTTAAATGGCATGGAACTACAGAGGTATATCAGCAGAAAGAAGCAGCTGTAGGTTTGCACGAAAAAGAATTCACTACCCAACAATATTCCACAGATCTCTTCTGTTTCTAAATCTATTTTACAGCAGAGCAAACTGAGACACAAGAAAATTATCCACAGACATCCAGAAAGTAGCTGGCAGAATTCACCTGGAGCCTGGGAATCCTGATGTCCATTCCTTTAGTTAACCCACAGCACCTCTGGTCACAGTTATCCTTTTGCTGGATATAGGATTATCCCAGGAGTACTGAAGCTCTTTTGTAATAAGGTATGACATAGATTTAAGTACAGGTCTAAACTCTGGGAAAGTGTGCAATTTGGGGAAGAAGCACTGTTAGTCAAAACAGAAGCAATTAATGCAGGTTAATTGTGTCTAATGATATTTGACCTATAGAGAAAATGTTGGGACTTTCGCTTAAAACCTAACAGGAAACACATTTGGCCTTCAGAGGAACATTAGGAAAAAAGTCTAAGAGGGAATTAGGTGACCCCCCTCCTCAGGTGGGAGGGGTGTACCCAATGCAACTGGAAATTTCTGGATAAAGCAATGACAAGAACACTCAAGCTACAAGTGTCTAAAGTTGTCCATTGTGTTTGTAAAACACTTCCTTCTCATTGATCCAGGGAAGGGCACTGACACAAGTCGGGCAGAAACTCAGCATGCGGACAGCTGAGGAAGAATTGATTTGCTGTGAGTTTCGTAGCACTTCCTATGGATTAAGGGTCACTGGATTCCAGTCCTGTTTCTGACTGCAGAGCACTGTCTGTCTCAGACTGGCTCCAGGAAATGGACGTTCTTCCGCAGAAGCCAGAAGATTTCGTGGAAGAGCCATGGCCTGTTTCCAGGTTGCAGTTCACCCACTGCCCTAGGGAGTGTCATTAGGGGAGGGAAGTGAAGCTGGGATTTAAAGGGACGAGGAGAGGAGAATAAAACTAAAGCAGGATGGAGAAAAATCCTGTTAATTCCTACCAAGCACAACTTGCTTGACCACATTACAACGTTGTGCTGATCATTTAAATAAAACAATGGGCCAGCTCTAGAAGTGATGTATAAATCATGTATCAGGAAGGGAGTTTCAATTGACTGCCACACTGAAAGCAAAATCAGTGACACTGCTTTCACTGGGGAGGGGGTTGGATCATACCTATGAGCTAAACAAAAGAGGCAGTGTAATGAGGAATAATTCTCCTTTATTTCATGTCTTTCTCAATTTGCATTACAATGTGAAATGAAAATCATGGTGTCATCTTTTGAAGGTGTGATTTATTTATTTATATATATATATATAAATTATGGGGTTGTACATATATATATTTATATATATAAAATAGTGNCTGTGTCAAGGCAGTGCAGAAAGCTGTCTAATTTGTTCTCTGTAACAGATTGCTTTGTGTGCAGCTTCACAATGGCAAAATAGCTGTACCACCAGGAGGATGTAATAATGCTCTGTGGGCATGTGGAAGACTGGATGTACAAAGTTATCAGAAAATCTTCAGTAATCTCCAAAGCACATTTCTACCATCCCAATCACTTCATTTTTACCCACTATATGAAACAGATGTTAAAATAGCTCTTTCATCAGTGGATTGCTACACATATTTGAGCTGCAGAGGCTCAATCTGTTCAAAGCAATGCTGTGAAATCATGTGCAGAATGTGCTGTTAATCAGAAGCAGCAATTTAATGTTACGTATCCATCTCTCCTCCCACCTCCAGCTCCCCTTCCCAATTCTGAGCAGGAAACGACACTTGGATGGAGCTCAGCATACTGACTTTCTGGATAGACTCTCTAGGAATGAGGAGGGACTTGAATTCTCTCCATATGTCATTTCCTTTCCCCTAATGGCTAAAAAAACCCCATTGCTGCAGTTCATATAATTTACAATAGAGAGAACATTCCCAATATAGGGAAATAAGAGCAGGGAGTGGGACAGACAGGACATCCACATTCCACTGCTGAAGAACTGCTTTGCAAAACCTGAATGAAGCAGGAATTTTTCTTCTGTGTACAAATACTGTTTTATGTAGTTCTTAAAATTGAAGCTATTTTCCCATCTGTACTTAAGTGTGTATCACCACCTGCAGTCTGGGGCCAGACATGGATTAGGAAAGGAAAATGTAAGGAGAGGGGAAATAGTAACAACTTTGCAAGATGTAAACTAAGTCAGAAAGGAAAACCAGCAGGGATTGAGGGAGGCTGACAATGGGGATCTAATAATTTCTAATAAACCCAATTTTAATAGCAGAAGATATTAGAAATTACTTAAGAAAAATCACATTAGCCCATTCCTGAAGCTTTTGTCCAAGCTGCCTTTAAAACCTTCTCTGTTCAGTACAACCAAGAGCACATGCAGACATCCTACACTGCTTCAGAACACAAAACTTGATCTCTTGTATTGCACAGCGGATTTGCAGCTGTCAACAGAATTCAGTGTGCTGTAGTTACAAACAGAAAAAAACAACCCAGGAATATACATGACATAAAAAACCCCAACAAAATACATTTTAACTAAATGGGAAGCTTACTTCCTCATAGCCAACCCACTGTGCATTAGACCCAAATTGGAACATAATGTCTTTCTAGCAACATCATCCAAATGTTTGTTCAATTTGTAGCCACCAAACTGTGCAATGTGCTTCGCAGAACAAATGAGAGATGACATTTGCTCAAAAAACCCCAAATTTTGCAGTCGGTGAATGAGTACATGTGCACAGAGGGGCTGGATGTGTCTGCTTGCAGAATGATTATATCTGACTGCAGAGCTAAGCCCTTACATCTTTCATTAGACACATTGCCTAATTAGACATGTTGCTCCCGAATTCTCATGCTAAAAAGAAAAGGAGAAAACCACCTCTCCTCCAGTTCTATTTTAAAGAGATTCAGGAGTGGAATAAAAGAATGATTCAAGACACATGGTGACAGATTTTGCTTTAGGTTACTTTTAGCACTTCACTAGACCCACTAACCTACTTAAATATCTGTGCTGTTCTTATCTGGCATAAAACCTTACATTGTAACTTTTAGAACAAAATATTTTAGAGGTATTTTTAGAGATAAGTTTATCTTAAATCCTCTCAAATTGATTTCACAGTGGACTTGTGGGTGATGCTGTTAAAAGGAAGCACAAAAAAAGCCAGTACAGCCTGTGGATAGGTTAAGCATTTTTGCAGTTCAAAAAGTTTTAGGAATAAGATTTCCTTTAAAAAAGAGGGATTGTTATGTTCAATGAACCTGCAAATGCTTTTTTTGTCATGATTGAGCTTATTTATGGATTTAGTTTTCATGTAGCATGTTTATAAATATCTCCAGACTTCATGTAAGACAAAGCAGTTTCCAAAGCCAGATAGCCTGGGCTCCTTTCAGCAATTCCCAGAACTGTGAGTAGATGTGGTTTGCACAGTCTGAGACAGCTCATCTGACTCTTAGTGCCTGCTTCCCCATGGCAGAAAATAATCATCCCATGGGGTTAAGGCTTTGTGAGCTATTTTTGTCTTTGAACTTTGCAGATTCACCTACCTGTAGAAGTACACAATATTGTTATAATTTGATACATTTCCTGGAATTAATCTTCTCTCTTAAATGGAAATCTTTGGAAGTAACTTGAGTGAGACACATAGAAAAACTTCCGCTTGCTTGAAGAAACAGAGAAAATCAGAACTACGAGGTCAGGGCTGTTTTAAGTGGCTTACACTGCCCCAAGATGCTCTCCCTGCCAACAGTAGACAGCCAGAGGAGTCTGCTGCCAGCCTTGCCTATCTGTAGCTGCATTTTTCTCTTACAGCCACAGTCACTGCAACAGATTGGAATGGGATGAATTGCTCCTCTTAAACCTCATCATAACCCCTGACGTGTGGAATTCTGTAAAGCTAGAAACATTAATCTCTGAATATTTAGGTAAATTATGATGGCCAATGAGAACAGCTAATTATGGCCAAGAATTAAGGCTTATCAGACAATGGTCTAAGTTGTTTTTTAATCTCTGCTTTTTCCATGGCTGCATGGATGAAAGGTGCATCATAGAACATTTGTTACTTCTTCCAAAACATTAAATAGTGACTGTGGTGCAAGCTGGGTGTTACCTGGGCAGACCAAGAGACTGATTTAACAAGGCCAGTGCATCACAGCTGACCAACAGTGTCTAAGGGGTGAGTTTATAGCAGCAGGGCTGAGTCAGCTTCTGGCATTCCTGGCAGTGGCATCCTGCTCTCAGCATCACCACCCTAATTAAAACTGAGGCAATAGAGATTTTACAGCTCACCTTTGGCAGGTGACAAAATCATTATTTCAAATTGATGCTGAGCCACAGAGAACAAGAAAGATTAGGGAAGGTTTGATATTCCTTTAGTGGCTAAATAATGTGATTTGGTTGAAAACAGTGCTGTATGTCAACCCTCTTAAATAGTTGTTTGGGCTGAGATTCTTCCCAATAACACTTCATCTGTCTGGGCTGTGTTCCACTGGGACAACACACACTGTGTCAAGTTCAATCAGACAGACACTATCTGCACACAGATGTTGTAGTACAGTAGTAAACTAAATTCTTGATACATGTCACCCAGAGGAGACTGTTTCCAACTGTCTTATTCTGTAAGGACTTCTAGGGACCCACTTTGTATCAGCCAAGGAAAGCTAAAGATGGGATTCTACAGTTGCTTTATTCACTAAACAATATGAGACAGTCCCACAGAGCAGTTGCACAAGGGAACACGTGGTTCTTCAGGAAACCTCAGTAATTTCAGTTGGAATATTTAGCTTGTAGCTCTCAAAGCACTTGACAAAGCCAATTGTCAGAGTCTGGTAAAGAAATTATATTATCAATAGTGTTTTATGGATAGGTAAGTGGAAATCATGGAAGAATAAAGGAAATATTTTTCAGAAAGAGACCTTCTTTTTGGCCCAGGACTTTTGAAGATCTATTTTGTACTTCAAGTCAGCAGTCTCATATATTTTGAATGTAAGACAAGTCAGGAAAAGTATTTTAGGCCTAAGATACATCACTGTGCTTGAAGACTGGAGCTTGGCTCTGCCCTGTGTGCTGGGCTGTTAAAATGCTGTGCAGCCCCTGCCACTGGGTTCTGGGCCGTGATGTCCAGCAGCAGAGAGCAGTGCTGACATGAGCTAGACAAGGGCCTGGGGCTGGCACACACGTGTCAACCTCCAGCCTTTTGCCAGGCACCAGGACGTGGTTTCTCATGACCGACACCTCTTAGAAAGTGGATTTCAGCCTCTGTCCAGTAATAAAATGCAACACATCTGTTTATTCTGTGTTCAATGCCACATTAGGATAGTGCTGTCCTGCAGAACACAACGAGGAAATAACATGGCTGAGGAACTGCATGGAATATCTGTGCATCAGTTACTAATCTGTTCTGGATGGATGGACTTAGAAGTTATCTTAGTGACTAACCACTGGAAAATCCTGTGATATGGAAGCTCATGCATTTTTTTTGTAGCCACAGCTGCAGTCATTTCCCTTCAGAGACACATCATTTCCCCAAGACACATCCTGTCTCCGAGGGCCACGGTGTCTCTGCTCCAAGCTGCTGTCCCCTTTCGCAGGAGCCAGCGTATGGGTGGAGATTTCCTTCCTAGTTTCTTCTCCTGAAAAGTTCATCTCCAGCTCCAGCTTGAGAAATGGATTGAATCCTGACCTCTTGAATAAACATTGTCTCTGCATGCCAAAGGGAGCCTTAGTGAGAAGCAGAGCCCCTGTCTAGACATGTTTCTTCATCCCAGAACTCCCATAGGTATGTCCTCCACTGCTGGGTTAACTCTCTTTGTCTCTGAGTAGTAACAGTGACAGAGTAAAACCAGATATTTAAGCATGTGCATCTCAATGCTTTAATGTAGTTTGTGCCTTTCACCAGCAATGCAGACAATTTTCATAATCTGCAAAGGGAAGAAAGGAATCTTGTACCAAGTGAAATTTTCTGTTCCTCGTCCTCATTCCTGAGACACAGAAGCACTGCACCCTGCAGTAGGGTTTGATCCTTTTGTACAGAAGAGCAGGGAAGGTAACAGAAAGCCTCATGGACGACAGAATTCCTTTCAGGAATAGGACAAAGAATGTGATGGATCTGCAATGAATTTAGGAAGTCCTTCAGCTACAGTAAGAAGTTGTGATTGGCTTAGGGAAGGCTTAGAAGGAAAACCTGTGCCAAAAACCAGGAGAACAATGCCCATTGCAAGCAAAGGTGTTGATGAACCAAGAATGCTTTGACAGGGAAGGAGTTAATCAGGCAAATTAAGAAAGAGGCAGAGAAAATTGCTGGTAAAAATGTTCATCATTCTTCACAATTTCATTTTTCTAATTTATTTTTTTTCCACATTGACAAAGCTTTACCACAAAAAAGAAAAAAATACTGGTGTGATAGCAAAGGGAGCGGGCTTTCATAAATATTTCAAGTTTATCTCTTTCTAGATGAAATTGGACCTGATAAATTTAAAAATTTACGGGGTTGCCTAGGTGTAATCTGCTATAATACTTCTCAGAACTACACCATTAGGTGGCAAAATAGGCATTTAGCATTATCAGTTGCACATATAATGGAAATACATCATAGAGAAAGGGGAAATGGAGGTATAATTCTCTATCAGTCACCTAATCTTTAACTCCATGATCTCTAGGGGTGGTGTCTATAATTCAATCATGACAGGCTCTGGGAAATTTAGTAAATGACAATTAGCAGAAAGAAAAAACATTCAGATAATTTTAAATATCTTTATTTTTTTTAAATTGTCTCCAGAAAATAGTTTTAATCTCTTAATTTACTCACAAATTCTTAATAATAGGGGCAGAGCTTTCTTGCTTTCTTGATATCATTACAGAAGCTGGGGAAGAATGTGATATAACACCAGCCAGCTCTCATTACTGCTGAAGGAATGTGCTGTGATTAAACCTATATACAGAAAGAAATGGAATGTAATTCTTAAATGTTGATTTGCTTTGAACACATACCACATGCTGAGGGATGAGTTTGCAGTATATTCTTCCATTTTGAAAGATGGGGAGGACCTTACCTCCAAAAAATTAACTACAACCATCCTCTTCTGAAAATGAAGACTACTTGGTTGAAGAGCTTTGTTCACATTTCCCAGTGTCTAAACCCACTAAACGCTTTGAGAACTATCTGTGAATGCAAAACCTCCTCTTTCTTCCTCTTGGGAAATTCAAGAAATCAAAGCCCCTTTTTGTGCAGCCATAGAAAAGAAGAAATATTTGTATTTCTAAATACTTCTTCAAAAGTTTCACTCATATGATATCAATAATTATATTATTTTCTCCTTATGGATTCTTCAACAACCCTATTGGTGTCCTAAAGATACCTGAACTTGCCCCTTCTCTATACATTTCCTCTAATCCTTTGGTGCCTTGGCTGCAGAGTTCTGGCTGAAGAAGGTTGGATGGAATTCCCGAGTCCAGCAGCAAGGCTGTCATCCAAAAGTGAGCTGCAGGGTGATGCAAGGCACTCCCGTCCCTCTGGATCCCAGCGAGCTACCTCATCCTGAAAGGATTTGTTGTTTGGTGATATCAGCTGGAGTGGAACACGGTCTCTTGTCAGCAGCAGTGATGATATTTGCTTGCCCCTCTCAAAGGACCAGCCCTGCACAGAGTGAAACCTCCTGAAAACTGCAGAAAGACACAATTTACTGCCAACTCTTGGCTTTTGAAACCTAAAGCAGGATCAGCGAGACATCGGTTCTGTTACTCTGAGAATGTTTTGAGAACATTGGGACAGCACTGGCTCAAGAACCTCTGGATCATAACATTCCAGTGGAATTCCTTTGTTGGGAAAGTAGCACTTTCAACCATCAGGGACAGTCACCGTCTTTGGTCCCCTATACGGCTGCAGTTCCTGGTGCTCTGCCAGGTTTCCCTTCCTCTGCTCCCTGCAGATCTTGCACTGGTGCCTCATGGAGTTCCTCATCTTAAGTCCTCCTTGCCAGTTCCACTCGGTGAAGGGGAGCAGTGAGTAAAAACCCTCATTTCCCAAGAGAATTGAGAGATATAACAGGGCACCAACACCTGTGGGACACCCAAAGCACAGCCACTGGAGTGCTGACACAGAGAGAGAAGGGAGGGAGCAGCACTTTGCATCTGGTGCCTCTGTCTGGCCAAGGCAGCCAGATCCAGGTTGTCCTACCCACGTTAGTCCTGAGGGGACCTGGTCCTGACCTAACTGGGACATGCACCTGCCTTCCAGGCTGATGGGAGCTGGAGCCCCTCTTCTCTCACCCTGTTAAATACACACCTACTCTCTAGGACTGTCCTACTGGTGCAGTTTAGATGTATTAGTAAAAATGCTCAAGTCACGTTGGCTGTTTAAAAATAAAAATCAAATATGGCACGTATTAAAGAAAAGTGCACAGCAGTAGCAGCCATCCTGCAGACAGTACATTTAATATAGTGACCCAAATGCACAGACTGTCAGTTAATGCTCTAACATTTGCAATATATCAGTGTTTTCACTGAAAGGTGAGCATCGTGTCCAAAAATCTTAGAAAAATTTATAGTTCTGCTAGTTGCTTTCTGAAAAGCAGTATGAAACCAAGTATGCTTCATGACCTTTAAAAACCACTTTTAATGAAAGCATTAAAATGTTCATATAACTACTGCACAATGAAATACTGTATTTAATCCCAATGGGGGTTTTTAAAATATTGGCATTTCAATTAATGTCTGACACACTAGTTATCCATTAGAAAAAGATCACGTAGCAACAGTTCTATGTTTAATATAACATTAAATACTTTTGTCAAATTATATCAGAATTATTGAATGCTGGGTCTGCAAGAGCCCAGAAATGAATAATCATCCCGTCAGGAAAAATCTAGAGTAATATAGAAATATGTTAAATATGTGAAAAGCAGCTTTATGTTTTGTTTTTCTGTTCAGTTCAGCAGTGGCCAGGTAGTGTTGCAATATTTGCAAATCATCAGCCATTTGCTTCATATACTTGGTTTGAGAAAAGGATAATGATCTGGCTTTGTGTATTTGTAACAGATTGGAGCTTTAACAGTATGACCTTCAATTACAGAGGCTGATTTTTCTTCTTTTTTTTTTTTTAATGCAAGAATCAGGACACCTGGAATGCCTTTGAGGTGTGTGTGAATTTACATAACCATTACAAAGTAACATTTTAACTGTTTCAGTGCAATATAAAGCCATAAAATCAGTACCTATACTGTGCCTATGCTTTGTAGTAAATTAAGTTTAGACTTCAATCGTTTCAAATTCTCTTTTTTTGGAAATAGTGGCGAAGCACTGAATCAGTGTTTTCTCTTGTGCCTCCTCTGTGCTGTGAAGGGTGTTGGTGTCTGACACTTGCTAGTTTTGTGCTGAACAGCCAAGGGCACAGACAACTGGCACCGCCCTGGGTGAGGAAGGGATCCCAGGCCCTCATCCTGGGATTCCACTGCTCCCCGCTGAAGTGACATTGCAACAGCAGGAAGCACTGGAAACTTCCACCTGGAAGAGCCTGTCACATAAGACACTTTGGGAGGAAGGAGAAGTGAGGCCACATGTACACGTGATGGGGAGTTGCCACATTTTATGGAAGGAAAGCTGTGAGAACCACATCCCACTTCCAAGGCCTTCAGTGAGAAAAAATCAGTTCCTTGCCCCAGGTTTGAAATAACGAGGCCCAAGGCCTGAGCTCTGTCAGGACAGGACCACTCCAGCCATGGTTATAGCTCAGCTCTGTGTAGTTGCAGAGAGGGAACCTCCTGGGCTGTGTAGAAGCCACATTACCAACTCTGTGAAACACAGGTCATCTTCTCATCCCATGTTGGAATTGTGATCCATAGGTTGGATCCTAATCTCTGACTACCCACATGATAATACTTTACATGTTACCTCAGCAGGAAGAAACCAGAGCAGTGACATGACCAAATGAGTAGAGTATTAGTAAGGTTGTTAGTAAAGTAGGTGTGCGGTATATTAGCTCAGACTTTTAAGGTAACCTTGACTGTGGCAACCTTTGTAGATTTTCCATGAGGTTTTCCCACCCTAAGGCCCCTCTGACCCTGCAAAAAGCTGCCCGTGACTTCGATGGAGCTCCCCTCATGAGAAGTGTGTTGCAATGCTGGGAAAACTCTGGAAAGAGTCACCTTTCCTGCGGGATGGGAGTTAAATTAGGCCACATGGCATGGAAGCAAGGCATTTTTATTTTTTTAAAATTATTATTCTGAGAATGGCAGTTCACAGAAACCAACTGCTGATTTCTACACCGTGCAGATAAGAACTAAATTGGTCCAAAGTTTAACAGTTTCCAGGGCCGGTCTGTCACACCCTGTCCATGGGGAATACTACCCTGGATCAGTGGCACTCCTGAGTGTGACCACACATTTCAGCCTGGCTTCAAATCCTCCTGCCTCGTCTTTTCCCATTTGTACCCTTGATTCTCCTGTGCCGACTCCCCGCACAACTTCACTGTCATCCCCTCCTCTCCACCTTGGCCATTCACTCCTGTTCTTCCCGACCCCCAGCTCTTCCAGAACTTGGCCATTCTCCCCATCCTTCCCGATTCCCAGTTCCCCCCAGTACACGGCCATTCTCCCAGTCCTTCCTGATCCCTAGTTCCCCCCAGGACACGGCCATTCTCCCCATCCTTCCCGAGCAGGAGCACCCCAAGCACCGCCGCCACCTGACGCGGTTCCCCCTGCAGCCTCCCGGGCCGACCCGAGGCGGGGCGCGGGGGGCGGGCAGGGCCGCCCCGGGGCAGGAGGGAGGGACGGAGAGAGAAGAGACGAGCCGAGCCCGCCGCCAGTCCGTCCGTGCGGCTCCGTCCCGGCTTTGTTGTGCTCGGGCCCGGGGGCGGGGAAGCGGAGGGAAGCGGAGGGAAGCGGGGAAGGCTCCGCTCCTCCTCCGCGGCCCCGGCCCCGCTCATGGCGACGCTGGGCACATCCGGGCCTCTCCTCCTTCTCCTCCTCCTCCGGCGGCCGCCGCTGCCCTGAGCGCCCGGCCCGGCTCCATTCGCGCCTCCCCCGAGCCCTTGGCGGAGCAGCGGCGGGGGAGCCCCGGCCGGGGCCATGTCCAACCCGGGGGCCCGGCGGAACGGGCCCGTCAAGCTGCGGCTGACAGGTGAGGCTGGGCCGGGGGCGCGGGGCCAGCCCGGGCGGGGGGCGGGAGCGGCTCCTCCGGGTGCCGTTGAGGTTGAACCTGGGGCCGGAGCGGCCCCTCAGGCCTCGCACGGAAGGGAAGGGCGAGGTTTTCCTTCCCTCGGTTCCCCTCGGCCCCGGGCTCGGCGTGTCCGGGCTCTGCCGCCCGCCCGGCCCGGGCCCCGCAGCCGCCTGGGCGAACTTCAGCCACCGCCCCCCAACTTTGGTGGTTATTTTCCCTTCGTCTTCTCGGTGTAAACTCGAGAGAAACTGATACTCTCTTTGCTTTGATCCCTTCGTTTGTTGTTGTTTAGTTTGGTTTTTTAACCGATTTCTTCAGCTGAGACTCTTGGGCACCGAACAGGCTCCCCAGGGCAGTGGTCGCGGCCCCAGGGCTGCCAGAGCTCAGGGAGTGTTTGGACAACGCTCTCAGGGACAGGGTGGGATTTTGGGGTGTCTATGCAGGGCCAGGAGTTGGACTCGATGATCCTGGTGGGTCCCTTGCAACTCAGCATATTCAATGATTCTGTGACGGTTCACAGTTCTTGGGTGAAGTGCTTTGTGATGCCCTCGTCCAGAAGACCACTTGACCTCTGATATTTTAAAATACCATAAAAACGGTTCACCTGGGTGCTGGCAAGAAAAACAGTCTGGTTTTCAATACTTAAAACTATGTCCTTTTCCATATGAGAACCCAGGTAAATAGGTTAAGAGGAAAAAATTACTGGACGTTCTGGTAGAGCTTTCTTTAAAAAAATACAGGACACTTTGAAATAGCTCTTTTCTTCAAAGAACTGTAAGTCCTCCAGCACATAGATGGTATTTTGTGTCCTGAAGCATCAGTACATGAAGGTAAGCGATTAGAAAAGAATAGCTAACACTGTAAATACTTCTCTCTACATACAGTGTATTTAACTAGCTTGCAAAAGAAATGTTTCTTTCTTTCAAAAAATAAGAGCTGTTACATTTACCTTAGGTGCATGAGAAATATCTCCAGTTTAAAGCCTAATAAAGAGAGGTGTTTTCATACTGCTTTTTCCAAGTGTGTTATTTTTATGGGAAAAGTCAAATGTATCTGCCTATGTGTTACTTTGGAAATACTTGACTAGATTTGTAACCTAGTTTTCGTGGAGATTTGTGAGTGTCTCTATATTACACTTGGAAATAAAACTCTTGAAATGAGCATAGCTGGGACTGCTGCATGGAACAGTGCTGCCTTGTTTTTACAGAGTGTTTTGTAGCTTTCTCCTCAGGTTATTGCTGTGTTGATGCAGTGCTTTAATACCTTTTTCCCTGAGCAGTGAGTGCTCAGACTTGCTTATCTTTGAAACATTAAAAATGGTCTGCAGCCTTATTTAAAAGCATGGAAAATACTGTCTAGGGAGTTGTCTTTCTCACCTCTGTGTTTCGTGTTCAAATTTGTTTCATATTTTATTTTTATTGAGGATTATTTAAGCATGTAATGAAATGGTGCCTGTGACAATATCTGTGCTGATGGGAGTGTGACTGTGACCAGACCAGGCAATGGTTTTACACACTGTGGTCAGTCAGCCCCCTGCTGAAGCAGGTACAGCCTTAAGGAATGTTTTGGGGTTTTTTGTCATCTTGTGTTTTAGGAAGGGAATGTGCAGAGCATGGGATGAAGGCAAAATTATCTTTTTAGGACTGTTCCAGGGTTAGCAGCTCTTGCAGTCACTGAGTACCAGTTCTGTTATTGGAAGCTTTTAGGAAATGTTGGCCTGTTTCTCCAGCTGAACAGCTTGAGGTATTTTCTGCTTTGGCTAATTGTGAGTTGTTTCACGTAAGGTCATTTGTTGTAAGGAAGCTTTACATGTTTAAGGAAAACACTGAATTTTATTAATTCAGCTGACATGTTGTCAGTTCTTCCCCAGGAATAGTTTTAAGTGTTCTGTGTGGTTTTGATTATCCTTTTTGATTGGAAAAGCAGTTTGAGGGCTCTTGAATTCTAAAACTGTTTGGAATTAGAAGAATCTGTATGTCCAGTGTTTTTAAAAGTTTATTCTTGAACTGACAAATACTATTTAATCTTAATTTTCTTTGGCTCTATGAAACTAACAGTCTTCTGTTTTGGCTTGAATGTTTATAGGATTAATTCTACAATCATTGTTTAACGCTTATCTTTTCTGTTCATTATCTCGAAATTAGATGGTATAGATTAAAAAATGGATTTCAAGAACTGGATTCAATTAGCAGTTTTTCAGGACATAAACATTAAAGGTTTAGATGGAAAACATTGTTTTGACTGACTGGATAAATGACAGGGTAATGTTTGATGTGAGTCCAAGAACTGATCTGGAGCTAGTGCCCAACTTCTCAGTCCATCTTGAGGAGCCAAATAAAATATTTAACCTAGGCCTCATTTTGCAAAAAAGGTTGATTCTTCATTGGGACCTTAAGAAAGTTCTGAGAAATGTTTGGCATACCTTTACACTAAGTGTTTAACAGTTTATTTAGGTCTGGGTTCCATAACAGAGACAAACCACAGTGGTGGCATGCTTCTAGTAAGTTTTTATTTAGTTTACAGTGTATCTGTGTAATACATTTCTTATAAAAAGTTATTCTTTTAGTTGTTTGTCACTAGTATCAGTTGACTCCTTAGTGATACTTATGTTGATACATTTTGCATAATCTTGAGCTGGAAAATCCCAGGATAATTGTTAAAATCCAAGTATTGTGGCTTGTGGTGGTACTTCTAGTAGGGGGTGTAAATCGTCGTTTTTGATTAAAATATAGGCAGTGTAATTTAAATTAGCTAAAATCTAGAATTGCACTAGTCTTCTGCAAAATTTATCTTGGCAGCTTGTAATAAGTGTCCAGGGAAATGTAAGGAAAGTTCCTTCAACTCTCACATATTTAACACCATTTGATATTGCCCTGTCCTGAGTACATCCGAGTTCTACAGAAGCTGTGAGTGCAGTCTTCCCTTTCCATTCTTAGTGTGATTTTTCTCAGTGTTGTGTTGAATTTGTGGATTTGTAAATACACTGTACTGTCAGACAGAACTATGTGCCGTGATTCCTTCCACCCCTGTGTTGAAGAGTGTTGACCTTAACATTCTTCAGAAAACTGAGTAATGACCATTGCTTTCAGTAAATATCTTATGTCCTAATTTGTGAATTGTCTAGGGTTAAAATAGCTACATTTGACAGCTTTCACTGAGGACATCAGGGTCATCTCTCTGATTGAACCCCATAAGGCTGTTAGTATCAAGGAGATGCTTCTAAAAATCAGTTTGAAGTCCACAAAACTATGTGAGCATTAGAATATATTGAGTTGAGTAAAGGTTTAGTGCAGAGCTTTATTTAGTTCACACCTTGCAGGTAGTATTTGTCTCCAAATTGTTAACAAGTAAAGATACTTCCATAGCCACAAAGCACAGTTACACTGGGCTGGGAAAACGGATAATAAATATCCCACGGATAAAACTGGAATGAGCTGGAAGAGTTTTGCTGGTGCAGAATCAGACGTAGGCCTGAGGAGTTGTTGGATTTGTTTTTCCTCCTCCTTACTGTAGGTTTCCAGCTTTCCTGCAGGGTTTGCTGATCAGGGAAATAAAAGCACTGGGTGTTGTGTTGTGTTGTAGAAAATGGATCTCATGTGTTGCCCCTCTTTTCTCTCTCTCGGTTCTTTACTGTCTGTTCAGCCCTCACAGTACAAAGGTGGGACTGTACTGTAATGTTACAGTGTTGAAGGAAAAAAGTGCTACTGTTTTACCAGTCCATAGAAATTCTTGTTGTGATGCTAATAATATTATTTAGAAAAAGCCAGAGTGTTCCTGAGCTTTGCAAAACAATGTGGAATCTTCAAGCCTGGTTTTTACAGTGCATAAATCTAAGTGTTGAATTAATACAATTGAAGACAGTGGTTAACCTGAATCCTAAATTTTCATCAGTGGTGATGGAAGCAGGACTGAAGTTTATGGATAGCAGAGCCTCATTGTAGGAACATCATTCTGATTGATCAATTGATAAAGTAGCTCCCTATATTTTTAAGTAGCAAGGCAGTGGTTTTGTAGTTGACTGAAATCGTAGTGCCATTTTAGGTCAGTTTAAAATCTGAGTGCTGTTTCTTTTTTCTCTTTGTAGTCCCTGGCTTCACTTTCTGGGCCCTCCCTTCTGTTGACTCCAGCAACTGTGTAGCTATGGGATGAGCTGAAAGCTAATCCTACCAGGAAAAAAATGGTTTTTTGTGTTGAGGAAGAGGGATGCTGAAAAGAGGGCAGGACTGCCTCTTTTACCAGCAGCCTGTAGTTAGATAGGCTTTGGTCAACAATAAAACAACGGGGTTCCTTCATGTAAGGTATATTTGACTTAAGTACTAGTTTTTGTAAGCCATGTGTCATTAAGAAATCTGAATCAATAAATTACATAGTAGGTGGATTAAACTGGTGCAGTCATAACAAAGTCAATAGACGTGTCTAATCAGATGTGCAGGGATTGATGACTGCTTGGCCCTCAATATTTTCATCAAAGTATGAAGTGTGTGTGTAAATATATGCTTTTTATATACACAGTATATAGTTATAGATATTTATATACAAATAAATCAGTTGTGCATCATACAGATGCCAAAGAATTGTAATAAACAACTGAGCAGCTGTATGGAGCAGTTTCAGCTGTTTGTTTCTATATCAGCTTATATGAGAAAGTTTTATTCATCTGGGTATAAAATTTGGTATCTGTATTCAAGGGTGTATCATGGGGTATCATGGCAAGCAAAACAAAGATCAGAAAGGATTTGGAGGTGGAAATTGTAGTAGGAAAACAGTGATATGAGGGCTTCAATTAAAATATTCAAATTCAGATCAAAAAGACCCACTATTCACCTTTGGTTGTACAATCAGGAGAGCATCACATAGAAGCTTTTAGAGGACTTATGTGTGTAGGTAACATATGGGGCATATGTGGGAGACATATGGAAAATCTGCAAGCAGTCCTAATGGTGATGTTTAAAAAAATTAAAGCTATTGGAGGGGGGAATAAAAGAAATCCTGAGGGTGGAAACATAGCAAGTAATGTTTAGAATTGTACTTTTCAGTTAAGTTTAAAGAGTTTAAGCTGTCCTGTAATGTCTGTCTGCATAGCTGAGCAAAGCTGAGAAACTCACCTAGAGGTGACAAATTATATTCTGTTTTCCTCGTTAATCACACTGAAAAATCTGATCAGATGAAAACATTTTGTCTTCTTGTCATAAGGTGAATGGATTGATGCCTCAAAGAAGACAGCTTTTAATGTTTTGTTCTGGTTTATCTCATGGCCTTTGAAATGCTTCCTTGCTTCGCCGTCTTACTCGGAATGGCATCTCACCATTGGGCCAGACCTTTCTTGCAGTGTTTGTAAGGCTGGATGATTTCTGTGGGTGTCCTCCCTCCTCTCCTCACAACAATGACGTGACCTGGCTTCTGACTTGGCTGAGTGGCACGAGTTCATTACTTCACGGGCCATTATGTGCTTGCTTTAATGTATAAAATGTAAATGCTCATCACGTGTGCAATGTCTGAGATCATTCCAGTGGCTTCTCAGAGGTGGGAAAGATTCCTCTCAGTGATGTCAGGCAGTGCACACACTGTGTGTGTCTGCTGTTAGGAAAGTTTGGGGAAGAGGATCAGAATCTTGAGGGACATTTGTCAGTAATATATTCAAGGAAGCAAATTGTTGGCTTTTCCTTGCTACTTAATCTTTACATACTTTCAATGAAAGCATAGATAAGATTGCTTGTAACTTTAAAGAAATCTTCATCTGTTGATAACAAAGCTCAGGACAAAACTGAGCGTTATCTGAGTTTAAGGGGGAAACTGATACAGGATGGAGAATAGACAAGATCATAAAAAGGATAAACCAAGTAAAGCTGGGATTTAGAGGCACTATCTTTTGACTTTCTGCCCATGAAGATTGTTTCTTTTGAGTTTAAATCTACATAAAACATGGTTCTGTTTTGGGCCTTCTGAGACTATGCATGTGGGGTGATTTGGGTTCAGTTATCTCTTACATGTCGTATTTGTCTTGCACTCTCAGCTCTATTTTAGCAACCTGCAGACTCTTGGGAATTGCTTTTTTCTACTTCAGAATACTTTTCTTGCTTTGCTCAGGCAGATCAGACCAGGAGGGCTGATAACCCCAGAAGTAAGTAACATGTACTGCTTTTGATGAAGTGTTACTCACACTTTCAAAATTCTGAAAGTGAAAGAAAAAGCAGCAGTATGTGAGTTTATGTGGCTGTATCCTGTTGGTAATTTTCTGGAATAACTCTTGCCCAGTATGTATTTAACCCAACTTACAGGGCTTGTTTTCTTGGAGAGAGCCACTCCGTGGCTGTGGGGTTGTCACTGTAACGGGTTCAATGCATCCTTTCTGTAACCAACTCATTTGAGTTGTTTCAAATATGCAGAGAATGTATGGACTATGTCATTTGCAGGTCACAGTAAAACTGTGCACCCACATTCTGCCATTCATGCTTAAATCAGCGTGTGTGGTGCCACATCTTGCCACAAACATTAGTGACAATGCCATAGTAAAGCTTTGCAACCCACAGCACCGCTTTTGGGGATGCACGTGTCCCTCTGCTCCATCCTGTGCTGTCACATGGGCTGGGCTGAGGAATATATCCACGTTAAAATTCACCTTTCCTCTCATCCCCCTTTTTCTCTGGAGGTAGAGGAGGACTGTGGTGGGTTGATGTGTAAATGAGTGGTGGCTTCAGGCAGGTTCATGGAGCAGCAGGCTCTTGGTGGCATTTTCATTCTGCCTTGACCCAGATTTTAACATCACTGATGGAGTTAAATGGAGTAATAACTAATTATATCTGTCATGTTGCTTCTTTTTGACATGCTTAACGATTTGATTTGGAGTTTATATATAGCTGCATACATAAATTCAATTATGGATGCAGTTGTGCTTGTGCTTAATTGGAGGTGGGAATCTGTGTTGGTAATACTAGAGACATTTTCTGAGGACTTGAGTCAACTTGGAGATTTCTTCCTAAGACAAATAAAGACCAGGCTTTGCACTTCTAAAATTACATATGGTAAAGCTCCTGCTTTGTGCATATTGTAGGACATGAGGGAAGTAGATTGAGTGTACTGAGTAATTTGCTGTTTCATTTTGGTGAAAGGCAATCAAGTAAATGAAGGCATTTTTCATGAAAAACGTGTAAATGTACTAAAATTAATCCACTTTTATTATTGGTGAGGGAGGAAAGATGTATCTGGTTTAGAGTATTTATGGACATGGATGGTTAAAAAAAAATTAAAATAAAAATCCTTAAGCATGCAAAGGAATTAAACACATCTGAATAAAATTCATAGAATTACATTCATACTTAACTGCCTGGGATTAGGTATTCATGGCATTAATTATACCAACCATTTAGGTATCCTTATGACAAATAATTCTTCAATTCAACTCTTACCAGAAAATGTTCACCTTGTTCTGAAATTATTAATTTATAATGTATGTAAATACTTATTTTCAGATAGCAAGTTTTCCCCATTATTTTCCCTGGTGAATTTATTAAAATTGTTTATAGCTCTGTAAGAAAGACTAAGTGAGTCATAACCTTGTGTTTAGGTGTAGTGATATTAAGGTGTCCTCTTTTTTTGTTCAGCAGCAAAATCAGTACTTCTGTCTTAGTTTATAAAAGGTGATGTCAGATGTGATATAAGAAACTTTGTAGGATGGAACTGGGGTAGGTGGTGTCATTCAGAGGCAAAAAAGGTAATTTGTAGAGGTGAAACAGGACAGAGTGGGGCAGAATTGTTCAAGAGCTGACACAGGGACATGAAGAGACTGTGAGTTTGCCGGGTTTTGTGTCATTTCTTAGTGGAAGCAGAAAACAAATGTGGGTTCCTTGGCTTGGGCTAAAATGTAAAGAAATGGGCGTGTCGTGTTGCTGATTCAGTGATTGCGCTGTCACTGTGGAAATACGGATACTGAGCATTTCTCTTCATCGTGATAATACTGATACATATATTTTAAAGGACACAAAAGATGTGTTGCTAAGTACTGCGTTTAAATAGATGTGAAGGAGATCATCCTCACGTCTTGTGGTGAGCACTTGCTCAGCACTACCAATTATGAAATTAAAAATGACTACTTCTTTAAGCCTGGGTGCACAGTGTATGGCACATAAATGGACCAAACTTTAAAGAAAGGCATAATGCATGATAAAGCAGAAATTTTCTAGGTCATTTATTTAGAGGATTCCAGTAGAAAGTTCAAAAATGTTTTATTCTGTTATTGCAGAAGCTTCTTGGTAATTGAAGCTTGTGAACAACCATAAAAAGTTTTGGTGCCATCTCTCGTAATTTCAAGTGGGTCGTGTATGTGGCATTTCTAAATGTTTAACTAGCAATTCTGGATGCTTGGTGAAGCACAAGGTGTTAGTGAACAGAATCTTCAAATGTATATATATCACACAGATTTAATTAACTGCTGGTCAAGGATGGGTGTTTGGAATGGGGAAGAACTGTCCTCTGTTCAAGCTTATTAATGCTGCTGCACAGGGGAAGTGCCCCTGGTGTCTTCCAGAAGCAAATGCTGTTTGTAAATTCCAGGTAACATGCAGTAATTCCAGTTTGCCTTAAATAGCTGGATATCAGCTTTCTGTTTGAAAGTCAAAGGGTTTAATTATTTGTGATTGTACTAATGTGAGAGGGGCAAGACTTATCCTGAAGTTGTGCTGTCATGTAACACTGTGGCCCTTTTGTGAACATCTTTCATATTTGGATTTCTACTTAAGAATTGGGTTGAAAGATGGTTTAAAATGTTGGCTTCCACTTTCTTCTGCAGCAGGAAAAGAGAAGGCCTTTAAGGAAAAAGTGACAGAGTAATTTTCAGTAGTACGTGCGTCGTGCCTGGCTTGTCATAAAATATTTGTGTAGTCTTCTCTCCCTTCCTTAAGCAGTTCCCACAGTTCTTGGTGTTCCCTCAGTAGCTCTTATGGCGGGGTAAAAGGAAGTTAAAAGTTCTGTAATCCCATCTACAAGGATAGACAGTAAAGCTCTTGGTTCCCCACCCAAACAGCAGTGGTTATTCTGCCTGGGGGGAGGTACTATATATTTATATTTGTGTGTGTCTCATTTGCTTCTGTGGCCAAGAGATCATGAAGAAATTTCTGTTCATTTGTGAGATGTGAATGTGGCATTGTGAATACGTGCCTCGGATTTCCTCATTACAATATTTATCATTTTTCCTGAAAGTTCCTTTCCTCTGGTGAATTGTTCATCCTGTAGAATCAGTCAGCTATTTCCTGTGTATCAGCATAATGTAACTTCATCTACACTGGGTAGGTCTTTGGACCCATTCAAAAGCTTTATATTTTTCATAAATTTATTGAAATTTAGAAATGTCACTCTCCACATTTCAACAGTTCTTCGCAGTGTGGTCCACACCTGGAGATGCACTTGCTCCCACCCACTGTCACTGTGATGGAGAGGCAGTAAAATGCACAGGAGAATTGTCCCTGGTCACCCTGACCCTTTGGAATGTCCCTTTGGCCCTTCAGCACTGAGGGGAGTGGGAACGCTGGGGCCTGCACTTGCTTTTACTCCATGTCATTTGAACACAGGTTGGAATTGCTTTGTCTGTCTGAACATCTTTGCCTTTTATTTGCCATCAGTGGAATTTATAACCAGAGTTGAACTTGGAATACCAGGCTGGAGCTAATAATGCCAACTCCAGTTAGTGCTTCCCTTTACCAGACACTGCTCGGCGCTGTTAACAGCCGGCTAACACGGACATTTTTCATGCTGAGTAGCTAAATCAGACCGAATTTATTTTGGGAGGATTCTGCTAAACTTCAACCAGTTTCAAAAAGGATTAAAAAATACATTGCACATCTTTTAGAAATCCTTTGTTCTTGTGAATCCTTTTTTCTCGGGCACAGACACTGTCAGACGGGGCCGCATTAATAGGCAGGTGTGGCTGTATCAGCCAGGTGAGGGTTGGTGCAGGTTTAGTGAGTGGGGGACAGCAGCTGATCCCATCCTCCTAATGCTGAACTCAGTGTGCTCCTGGTGTGAAGAGAGGCATGACCTGGAATGCACAGGGCGCACAAGCTGGATGAGGGTGGAGGAGAAGGGAGTGACCTGGAACAAGGAACCTTTTGGGACAAATGGGCGGGTGGTGGAGACCGATCTTTGGCAGGACAAGGCACTGGGGATGTGCTGGTGCCTGGACTCTGGTGCTGCAGCACTGAACGTGACATGGGGTCACAGAGGCAGCCCTGAGTCTCCTGTTCCAGACCTTTTAACACTTGGCTTTGGAAGCAGGGAATGCTGGTGCTGCACAGGCGATGTTTTGTTGGTGAGCTGAGCGTTTTATGGGGAAGAAGGGGTCATCTACAGCAGAGGGGCTTTGTAAGAACTCAAGATGCATAACGTGCAAAGAATATAAGTGGTTACAGTTGGACAGAGGCCAGAAATTTAAAAACAAACAGGAAAAAACACCCACCCTGAAATTTCTCCCATCTGTTCCTTTGCTCCACATGTTCATCACCTTGATCCTATAGAGCAGAAATAGGGAATTAAGGGTTGGCTTATAAGTGGCCATGATTCAGAACATAATTCTAAAAAGGCTTGTAGATAAAATCAGGGTTACTCCTTATGTGTAGAACAAAAGGAATTCTTCAGCTTTTAGCAAATCTGAGGATTTTTTTAAAAACCTCTTGATTCTAAGAAATTATGTGATATCTTGGTCATTTCATTAATGTTAATATTTCTTGCTTTAAAAGGTCAGAAAATTTGCTGTTAATTATAATTGAATTATGTAGTTTTTAAGTTTCCTTGACTAATATACATGCCATCTTTTCACGAAGGTTTTGAAGTTAGAATTAATTTTCTTTCAGAGAAGTGTTACCTGCTGTTGATGAGTTAATTGCATGGAAGATTTGAGCTTTTTTAATAAGAGTCAGTTTTAATATGTTAAGTATCACGTGGACAGAGAAAGCTATGAGCTGTGGCAGTCTTCATTTGTGTACTGTGATGGATCTTGCATTCTGTGTGAATATTTCTCTATAGGAGAGGGGAGTCCTCTAGTTTTACAGTTTGTCCCCACTGGATTTGCACCAGAGCATCTTCCTGTGTCAGGGGGTTGATATAATACACGGTGCTCTGCTTACACTGAGCTGCCAGTGTTGCAAAACACGTTGATCTTCACTCTGTGTATTAAACACACACAGGGGAGCCTGTGAAAGAGTTGGACCAGTGAAGAAACAAATCAGAAATTACCTGTACTGGGCAGGTGTGTCTCCAGTGAGAGACAGGCAGAGGTGCAATTTGGAGTTTCTTGTAGCGGCCTATGCAGAAAATGGCTTGTGTAGACAGAGTGAGGAGAAGTTATGAGTGCATTCAGATGATTATTTTTTTGGTAAACTAAAAAGAAATGAGCTGATACAATGTGAAACTGCAAGGTTTCATATTAAGTGAACTTAATATTTTCAACTGTGAAGAGAAATGAGCCTTTCAAACTGTTTCCATATTTTACAGTGTTATTTGTTGATGCCTACCAATGCTTCTCTTTCCCCCCAATGTTTGATAAGGCTGAAACAAACTGCTCCTTTGGAACTTCTTTTCCAAAAAGCTGCTCATTTTCATGTTTTCTTGAGCTTTGGGCAATTATAAAGCTATTAAATGATTGACTTTGTTCAGCTGATCCCTTTTATCATGACTTAAGGTCTGTGATAGCCTTGACTGTTTCCCGGGGAGTTGTTCAGGATATGTTTGGTTTTCAGGTATACACTGCGTGCATCACTTTGTGCACTTTGTGAAGTATCTGTTTATCAGCTTAACAGAAGAGTAGTTAGAGTTTGAGAGGTGAGGTGTGTCTTTGTTGTTCTGAGACTATTAAATAGCTAAAAAATAGAGTGCAATTTCCATCAGATATGGTGGTAACTATTTCATAAAATTACCTTTTTCTAACAAGCTGTTTTGTTATTTGCACACATGCACGTTGGTTGGTTTGTTTTTATTTTAAGGGCATGCTTTCTTCATTGTGTTTGACTGGGGTTTTTTTACTTTTTAATTGAAGTATTTACAATATAGTTATTTTTGTTATAGTGAACCATTTTATTGTTTCAGAAATGAATGAATCATATATTCTGGGTTATTTTTTCCTGGCAAATATTTTTCTTTAATGGTTACTCAGGGCTAGCTTAAGCTGTACAGATGAATAATGCTTGAAATACAGTATCTGATTCATCATTTCAAATGGTACAATGAAAAACCTTGTGTAACTATAGATATATAGGTCTTTTTACTTGCAAGAACAGCACCCTTACAGGGGACTGTGTAGCTGTTGTAGGACAATGAAGTAATAATGTTTTTTGATTCTGTTTTTTGCTCTGACTTCACCTCCATTTCCTAAAATCCCAAGATCTCATTCCATTTCCCAGGTTGCTCTCCTCTGTCCCACCTGGAAGAACGGGTGCTGTCCCTGCAGCTGAGCTTCCAGAGCTGTGCTCCCTCTGCAAGGACAGGGTGTTTGGAGTGTTGGATGGATATTGTCATGAGGGAAGGTGCTAGAGGGGATCCTCTGCTACTTTACAAATAGAGAAATACAATGAGATTTAATTTTGGCAACAAATAGAGCAGGAGGTAACCACAGGGTGGTGTGGAACCTGCTCAGAGTAAAAGGCCTTTGCATGCTGAATCACAGTTTCTGTCTGGCCTTCCAAGTCAGCCCCAGGTGGAAGAGTCCAGATGCATTTCCTTGACTGCTCAGCATGAATTCAACAGCCAGATCTGAATGATAGAGATGAGTAAGTGGCTCCACAGCCCCCTGAGAATGGAAGAGAGGAATGTCAATGCTCCATACTTTTTGTTAGCAGAGCGTGCATTCTCTTATTTTTGTTGATTATATTGAGGTTTAAAATATTTAGAAGAGTAAAAGTATCAAAAGAGCATCCGGTATGTGGGCATGTGTTTCTGTGAACACTGTGTATGAAACCTGAATAGGGTGAGTCTCATTTTTTTTTGCATGTGTATAAATGATTTATATAATCTGGAATATAAAGATTTAAGTTCTGCTAGATTTTTTTAAAGTGTAAAAATATACACAAATTGTCTTTTCATATGTTTCCCAGGTTCACTGTAGGTAGGTTTTAAACAAAACAGAAACCCACGAAAAAGCCCCAGAACAACAAAACCCACCAAACTCCCTATATATTTTCTCTCTTGCCCCTACCCTAAGCTGCTGTCCACACAAATATTTATAAACAGCAGGTAATGCACTTTCTTTTGCATGCACAAAGCCCTGGGGAAAATGAGGAAATGTTTTAGTATGTGTGAGGCGTTTAATACTTTGTTTTGCTCTGATTTATCTTTCAAAGAGCTGTGGAGGCCTGCCTAAAAAACTAGAATACATTCCCTGTGAGCTTATATTACCTTTGTTTAAAACAGTTAAACTTCTACTGCTGGAACTCAGGAATTCATGGACAGAATGACTAGAACGGTAAATATGACTTTAATAAAATGTGGTTATTGGATAAATTGGTATGAGCCCAACTGCTGTGGATAAATTGATTTTGCTGTTGCTTTAAATCTATGATGTGTTGGTATTTTGGCAGAGTAAGAAAAACAAGGATATTAGAAAGTAATTTACTGCCCTGGGATTAGTAACGAGTGTTGTGTTTCTGTGACTGGGGCAGGACGGGATGGTGGAGATGTGTCTGATAAACAGGACGAGGTCTAGTCTGACAGCTGGCAACAATAGCTTTTGCTCAAAGTCAGGTGTACTAAATTAGCAAATCTATTACAAGGCTACAGGAGAAATCTCACAGAAGACAAGCCTTGTAGGCAGAAGTGCTGCCAAATGGGAAATGATTCATCGTCTCTGAATGGGATGAGCACTGAGCAGAAGCAGTTTAAACCTCAGACTGCTTCGGCTCATAAACCACCAAATATGTGATTAACACTTTATCTTCTCCAATCCCGGGGTTTTTATTGTCTCCTGAAGAGCAGTCTGTATTTAGGAGCAAAATCTGTGAGACTGGTTTGTTTGTTCTAATCTCCCTTTTGTAAGTTTGAATGTATTTAGGTATTTTTTTGACTTTTAGCTAAATGATGTAATGTTTGCATGCACCCTAAAAACACTCGCATCCTGTCACCCTTCAGCAGTAGCATCTTTTAGTGAGGAGTGTTTTGTGTCAGGAGTACAGGCACAGCTCCCTGAACTGATTTAGTGTAGTTTATTCACTTATATTTAGTGAAAATACATGATTAGCTGGAGATGCAGTTTATTGTAGGATGCCAGTTCCAAGGTGATCACAGCATTTTGATTTTTAGTATTTTAGAAACTTGCATCACTCTAACATTAGCAGTGCCATTTGTAGTTTACAATGCTGAAAGATAAATAGGAAATATATTTGTGAATTCTTAACTTTAATTAATGCAGAAAGGAGGTACAGTTTACAAAGCTGGATAAAACAATGTAAGGGGGAAAAAGCCTGTACCCTCTTTGTCTGCATATAACTGATCAGTTTCAACCTCTCTGCTCTTATTTTAGTATAAATTGTCATATTGGCTCTAAGATACATAGATAATAGAGAAACGAAAGGAATTAGGTCATTGAAAGGTGTTTTGTATTAAATAATTGAGATGTAAGGAGATAGTTGGGAGAGGAAAAAATGTTGTGTTTGGTAAGTTAATATATTTGTTTAGCAAATAATTATATTTGGGTACCCTGGGATAGCACTCAGTTTAGCAGTAGAGATATCCAAGTACAGTGTATCTAGGGAATGCATGTAGGGATTCCTCTGGAAAACTGGGTCTGCTCCTACCTGGCTTGTGCAGCCATATAGGAAATGCTAGAAATCAGAAGTGGTATTTAGTAGCAGAACTGCAAAAGGCTGAGGGTTCCTAGGGTGAAAGGTTGCAGGGAAATGAGGGTTTTCCATATCTGTGTCCCCCCAGAATCCCCATCATGTGCATTCAGACTGTCTGAAGTTCAGACAGTTCTGAAATGTTCTTTAACTTGTTGGGAATATTTTCTTGGATTTTGATCCATTTGCTGTACTGCTAGGAGTGTTGATGCACAGTGTTGTACTTCCTGCATTCATGTAACCAACTTTAGACTCCTCCTTTCAGTCTCACCTCCTTCCCATTATCTTTCTTAGTCTTCACTCTACTGCTTAATATCTTCAACTCTGGGTTCCTCTTTGTCAAAAAAAAATCTTGTATTTTCTGTTCTTAAGCATTGTGTCTTCCCAAAAGATTTCTGACGTTGTAGTTTAAATGGCATGGTAATTTTTTTGGGGGGGGGGGGACAAGATCCTTTATTTTCATGTATTGGTGAGCTATTTCATCTGAATCTCTTGGTATTGTTTCTTTAAATTCCCTTTTATATTATTTCTTACTGTACTATATACATTGTACTGATTCGACGAAATAATTTAAGCAACTTGTGTAAAACTAAAGTAAAATGAAAACAGTGCTTTATTCTACGTTGCTTTTTACTTCAGTCGAAATAAATAGGATTGCTGCAATAACTTGATTAAATCAGTTTATAAATGGTATAGTCTAATGATATAATAATCTGGAGATGAGGCTTCATGGGTATGTGATGGGGGATAAGACTGGACTGAGGTACACGAGAATTTTGATGGTGTTGGAATGGTGACACTGTCTTTGTTTTCCATCCGTGCTGCCTTTAAGCAGCTGGAGTTTCACCCACTTACATGATGTTGCATTTCTGCAGGTACAGACAGAATTCCATCATCAGAGGCATAAGCTTAGTAACCAGGTAAAGGTGTGTGTATAGTCCACACATCTTCCTGCTGACCCTGTTTTATTTTTAGCAGAAGCCAAACCGTCAAGTTCCAGAGGGAGAGGCAACTTTCAGAGTTGAAAGTATTCCGCTAAAACCAATTTTCCAAAAAAATGCAAATATAGGGACATTGTGCTTGAATATGTCAACTGTATTACATAAGAAAGAGGCAAGATCCACATATTATCAGGGAGGCAGAATGTCTGAGGTTGTGGATATTGATGATAATGTGGGAGGATATAAGAGCACATCACTCATCTGTGTTGCCCCATATAATATCATTTGAATACATGAGGTGTAGTAAAACAAAATTGTGCTGAATCAGGAGTTTAGATTAAGGGCAGATGCTTAACTAGTGATTTTTTCTGGTGATAGTATCAAAATCACGATCCTCTAGAACTCTTTAACATCAGGTTTTATTTGTTAGAGGATTTTTTAAAATTACTTAAATATTTCAAGTTATATGCTTGAAATGCCAGAATTCATTTTTTCCCCCTAACAAAAGTTGTTGCCCGAAAGTTGTTGTCATGTGTTGGGAGTTATTTCTGATAAAGCAGCTGACAATCCTTTTGTTAGTGTTGATAAAATCAATATTTACAGCATTTTTGCTGCAGATCGGCATAGGAATTACTTGCGAAGGGTAAATGATGTCTGTGCTTGGTGGGTTGGGTTTTTTTTGTTTGTTTGTTTTGTTTTTTTGTTGGGTTTTTTTTTTTGGTTTGTTTTGTTTGGTGGGGTTTTTATGCCTTCTGGTTCTTTTTCCTTTCGCCTTTTCCCAGAAAAGCCCCAGCAGTAGCAGTGTTCCCCAAGGATCCTGTCTGCAGCAGAGACAGTTTTGAGACTTCCTGTGTGTGGCCGTGTCCTGACAGCGATGGCAGCACAGCCTGGAACGCTGCTGGGATCCACAATTCCTGACACCCAGGAGTCTGGCTTAGCTGCAGGTGCCTCTTGTCTGAGCCCTTTTAAAAATTCAGGGCATTTTTGTCCGGTTGGTAATTAGATCATGAATTTCTTTTGTTGTTGCCTCTACTACAGCTCATTCAGACGCTGGAGAGTTTTACTGCAGTGAAACAAATCCAAGGACTCTGCTCCTTGTTGGCATGTTTTTCCCCAGCACGTTTTCAGAGGTGCATTAAATACATCAGACAGAGCTGCAACTTATTTCTCCTGTTAGTCTTTTTCCCCCACTCCTGTTCCCATCAAAACAAACTGAGAAATAGATGGGTAAATTTCCATGTTACCTTTTTTATTTATCCATCAGAGGAGGGATCCTGTGCTCACTTAAGTCTTTTGCAAGTGGATAATTTTGGATTAATAGCTTCTGTCTTGGTTAAAAACTAACTGCTGGGACTGCAAACAAGTCTTTAAGAACTGAGGTAAGATTTTTAGCACAATGATTCTAAGAGTTTGAGATAAGAGTAACCCCGTTTTCTTTGCCTGAGCTCTTAATTATAAATAACTATTTTATTCCTGTATTTCTTGGATAATTGAGTTAGAGTTTGCTTCACTCACACTTGGATATAAAAACCACCTCTGCAGTTTGAGATTAGTTAATCTTGGTAATGTTACTTTGAAGGTTTTTTTAATGGATGGTGTTTTTAATACTGTGAGAGGGTAAAAAGTTATTGAGAATCTTACAGCAGATACAGCAGCAAAGCTGGTGGGTTCTTTTATCTTTTTAATGGATTTCCATTCCCCACTCTGATTTTGTTGACTGGAATACAATTTTATACTTGTTACCAATATAAGAAACAGAAGGGGTAACTTTGAAATTGGTCTGAAAATGGATCTTTGCTGAGTTTTTCTTTTAAAGTATTCTAATGGCTGTTAATTTAAAGCTGTGCTGTTCCCCGAGCCCAAGGGACAGCACAGTGTTCAGTCTCTGTTAGTGGTGTCTGTATGACAACTCCGGGGCGCAGTAGTGGTCGATGTTCCAGATGTTGACAAATGGGTGAGATGGGAGGGTTAGGCAATTTTGGAGAAGGGTGGAGAAGAGAAATGGAATTTAAAGTATATGAAAGTTACTCATTAAGAAACATCCTGGCTGGTCTGAGAGGCTCCATCCACACTGAACCAGGAAATGCAAATATTCCCAATAGCCTTTGTTTTCTTTAAGTTTCCCACGTGTTACTTCTGCTCCTTTCTCACTGAGCTATGGCTGAAGCCCTGATTTATACAGAGCCCTGATGAGGATGGTTTATTTTGTATCATTCAGCTTTAATTTGCATATTTGGTATAGAGCTAAAAAAAAAAAGGGAAAACAAACCCAACTCCTTTTCCATCTACGTACGCAATTTAACATGAATTAACGTGGATCTCCATAAAAGAGACTCGCAAACATTCCTGGGAGGGTTTGCAGTGCCTGGGGAGGGTTGTTACCTTCATGGCAGAAGTGGCAGCATAATTTCTTCCCTTTTACCTCTGGAGAGGCGTATCAAATAAACTGGACACATGAATAGGGTGGGTGACGTGTGTGGCAGCGAGCCCATCGCTGAATGAATCTGGAAACGTGAATGCAGGAGCTGCTCGAGGGAAGAATTCAATGGTGTGGGGGGTTTTGTGTTTTGTTTTACTTTTGGCTTGGAGTAGAGTAAGGGAGGAGAAGTGGAAAAGGAAGCCTTTTGTTTACAGTGAAACAATGCTGTGAAGTAGACATCATGATGTAAAAACAGGAGTCTAAACACGGCCAATCTTGGCAGGCTCCATCTGGCCGCGTCCACAAGTCACTGAGCCGTCCCCAGCACAGACTGCTGGAGTCTGGAGTCGCTGTCGTGTCGTCCTTCCCTTATGGGAATTTAAAATAGCCTTGGAGACTCTGTCCCAGAATTTTATTATTGCATGAGATGAATGATTTATTGGCTTAACTGTTTCTATCCAGTGATGCGTTGCATCTTTATTCTTCTCTCTGATAAATGTGTGATGTTTTCATTTGGAATTTTAACCTCCATGCAAGCTATATGGGTCTAGAATTCTGAATCTAGTTACAGCACAGCCTGTTCTTCTGGAGGATTTAGACTGACTCTGTTGATCAGAAAAATATACTGGTTTTGTGTTAGGTTCTGGCATATTTTGCAGTAATTTAAATTATGTTGCATTATTAGGGCATTTGTCACTTCAGGATATTCATACTGCTGTTTTGTGTTTGAATGCTGGTTATTGTGGGTTTGTTTTTTTCAATCCCAGAGGAATAATTCCAATTTGTTGATACTCAGGTTTCTAACTGACAATGCTTATAATGTATGTGAACCTTGGAAAGGGGTTTCATTTTACGTGTGGTATATTAAGGATTTAGTATCTGGCTTGTGTTGAAGTTGAATTTACAGAAATGTATTTATGGGACAATTTAGAATTGTAACAATTAGTAAAAGAAATTCTTGTTAAAAGTGCTTTTCTAGTACTATGTTTATACTAATGCATATTTTAATAGAGTTTATTTTAAAGCTATCTACCTTGTGTTTGGCCATCAGTCTAGCAGTGATGCCTTTATATGACTTAGAACTAGAGTTGAATAGTTTTTTGCAATCTGACATGTTAGTATTAAATAGCACTTTAAAAATCCATTAGTACTTTGGAATTGTTCTAATGCATATTCTTAGTAAGAGTTAGAATTGGTACACGATTCTAAGTTTGCATTCAATTCAAACAAAGCGTATAATTCTGTAAGAGAATTAGAAATTCATTTCCCACCACTATGAGCTGTAGGTGCACCCATGAGGTAGCTGTGCCTGTTGAAGTGACAGCCATCCCTATCAAGTTGTCCTGGCTCCCATAGCTCAGGAGCAGAAGGGATTATGTGATGCAGCCCCTAATTCATACCAGAAAAAGGTACCCACGTGAGGCAGCCTAGTGATGTTGTTTGGGGTGTACCTGGCTGCTCCAGAAGGCACTGCTTGCACTGCTTCCCCTGCAGCTTTTCCAGCTGCAGACGCAGGGATCCAGGGCTGGTGGAGAGTGTTTGCATTGGATCTTACTGAGCAGAGAGTGTCTGCAATCAGCATCAGCTTGTCCAGCGTCCTTGGGTGAACTGGGCTTCCCTGTGCTGGCATATGGCACCTGCATCTCCGTGTGCTGCCCCTACTGGGCCCTGAAGAGGATGGAATTTGGAGTGTTAATTTGGGTAATGATGAATTTCACAATGAAGTATTGGGGAAAATAATGATCCTGCCATCCTCTGTGTGTGTGCACATGTTTTGTACTGACTCTAGTTTGGAGCTCATTGGGTTATTCTGAATTTTTGGGGCTTTGTAAGACTCAGAAAGAGCAGCTGTCCGTCAGTAAAACAGAGCAGCCTGGAAGCAGTTGTGTGTGTACTTGCAAGAGAAGTGCTTTCTTGTGTTTTAGTTCTGTGCTTTCGAGTGTGCTTTGAGAAATGGAAAATCCAAATGTTTAAGGAGAAGATTGTGTCTCTGAAAACCTGAAGGTTGTTAGCTGATTATTTTGGTATACTGGCGGCCAAATCCGCTTTTTAATTTAATTTTAATAAAATAAATTTCTGGAGCTGCAAAGCAGAGGCAGGAGGAGAAAACTATCTGTCTGCATTAAAATGAAAACATGGAGATGTATTTTGTTTTTAGAGCTGAAAAACTCTGTAAAGGAACGGAGTGCACTTCTCCAGTACAACTGCAAGTTGCTATCAGAAGGGCAGCCTGGCTGATCCTCCCTCCTCTGCAGCCATGTGCTTCTGCCACTTCCTTTGCAGGAGGTTTAGGGATGGTGTGACTGCAGGATAAGTCTGTGCAGCTCTTGGAGCCAATGGTGAACTAATCCATCTCCCCAGAAGGTTAATTTTCTGTTAAGCCAGTTCAGCTTCCTGCTCTACCTTGCATCCCTGTGATTGCCAGACCTGCTTTGAGGGAGGAACAGCTGCAGGCCCCTGTCCTGTTGGGTGCAATATGAAACCTTCCAGTGTGCTCCGATCACCGATCCCGCTTGGAATAATGGTCAGCTGCTGCATTCTGACTCATTTCATGCTTCAAGACCTTGACTCAAAACCCCTGTGCACCTGTAAAACCTGTATTTGTTGGGTTTACCTGTCGCTGTGTGTCCCTTCTTGACAATAATCATTGCAATCTTCTAAAATGCAGAAATTTCATTAAGCGAAAGTGAACTCCCAGTTTTACAATCATGGTCTGTCACGTTTTCTTCCTCTGCAGAAAAAGCACCTTTCAAAGGAAATGAAATCTTAAAATAAATCCTCAAAGAGATTAACTGTAGAATAAAACTTAATGTGAATAGTTGGGATAAACAATTTTTTATTTCAAAACCTTAATGGAGGAAGCTATTACCTCAACAGCTGTATTTGCAAAATCCATACGCTGTTATTTACAGCTCTTTGTTCAGTAAATAGCTGAAGACCTCCTGTTTTATGTCTTCCCATGTGGGAATTCAGGCAGGTCCAAGGAGGGAATGCAAGCACAAAAATATAAGTTTCTCAGGAGCGTGCCAACAATGGAAGAAACCAGTAGGAATTCGTTAAAAATGTTTAAATATTGAGCCATCCTGCTGGAACCTGTGCCTGTCACAGACGCTTTTCTAAACGAAATAAGTGAATTTGCAAAGAGTTTTGTACAATGTGGAGAAAAGTACGTCATGGCAGCCTTAGGTTCAAACACCCAAGCAATTTCTGGGTCCCAGGGGCAGCCGTGAAGGCGAGGAGGGGCGTGAGTGTGGCTTCATTTGCCTCCCTCCCTCTCCCTCCCCCAGGCAGGCTCATTCCAATCAGCAATGTAATTGGAATGCAACCACAGTCTGGAGGAGGAAGGGGAATTTTTGGCAAGGAGAAGCAGAGCAGTTGGGAGCTTTATTCAGATTAAAGCATAGACGACCATTCATTATCAGTACAACACACATTAGCAACAGCACAGCATTGTGTTTCTACAGCTGGGACTTATTTCAGTGATTGTATTGCCCTGTGTAGAACATGCAAACAACTGGGATCTGATCACAAAACCCAATGCTAATGGCTTTCAGTAAAAGATGGTGTTTCTGTAAGGGAAGAAAGACTTGTCTTCAAAATGAGCTATTGTGGTAAAAATTGATAGGCAGCCTGTCGCTCTCCCATGTGTTACATATATTCTTGAACAAGCACTTTTTCTGGAGAAAAGCCCTTGGGGAAAGAAAAAATCAACAGGAATTATACTGTTTAAACTGTTGGTTGGATTCAGAAGGCTGAAGTTGTTCTTCTGTGGTGATGACACGTGAAAAGCCAGAAGATTAGTAAACATAATCTTAGCTTTGGACTGAGTCCTTTCCTCCCCACAACCTTGGGGCTGTCTGTTGACACAGTGTTGGTTCTTATGGATGGCTGACATGGAATGGGGGCGTCTTACTAAGGCACGTACAGACTTAACCATGTTGATTGTGTTTCCTTCTGCAGCTGGTGTGCTCACTTCCACGGACATTTATGATTACCTTTTAGTTTCTTACCTGTCTTCATTAATCTTTCTCTCATGTATCTCAAATATACACGTTTAAAAACTATTTACATAGGGTGGCTTAAGCAATATTATTTTTTTAACATAGGAATTTTAAGACAAATCCATTTCTATTGTGATTGTCTACAGCTGTAGCCCTGAGGTGCTTGTACCTCACGCTGCCGGGTACAGACACATTTAAACCTTGTCATTTGTCATAAATCAAGAGGTGCATTATAATAGATAAATGAGAGTGTACAAATATGCAGGTAATGTAACATCAAAATCTACCTGTGAGAATCAAGAGGTGCATTATAATAGATAAATGAGAGTGTACAAATATGCAGGTAATGTAACATCAAAATCTACCTGTGAGAATCAAGAGGTGCATTATAATAGATAAATGAGAGTGTACAAATATGCAGGTAATGTAACATCAAAATCTACCTGTGAGAATCAAGAGGTGCATTATAATAGATAAATGAGAGTGTACAAATATGCAGGTAATGTAACATCAAAATCTACCTGTGAGAATCAAGAGGTGCATTATAATAGATAAATGAGAGTGTACAAATATGCAGGTAATGTAACATCAAAATCTACCTGTGAGGTAAAGCAGTGGTGTTCTGTTTTGCAGGTGAAGGAATGTGGTGAACAAATTGGCTCTGAACAGTTTGATATAGGCTGGAAATACCCACGAGGTTGAATACACTGTCCTTAAATGTCCAAGTCCCTTCCATTCGCATAACCCTTTCTTTCCTTCTTAATGGTGCTTCCTCAGACTCATCCTAGTGTTACCCAGCCTTTGGAGGTGAATAGACCATTGAAGACTCTTAGCTCATGTCTGAGAGGTGGTGATTCTGTGCAATCTCATAGATCTTTATCGTTTTTTACTTGTTTTCATCACACAAGGTTCCTACACTGGAGCTGTCCTTTCCACTTCATGGGCATTGTGTTCTTCACTCTAATTGTGGAGACTTGGTGTTATTGATATACTCACTATTCTGAAATAAACATACTTTTTAATACTTACCAGAATAGCGGTAACGTATAACATAGGATACCTTCCCTAACAACAGCTTGATGCCATTAAAAGTTTGATTTTTCTGTAGAAATGGTTCCAAAGTAAGCAGCAGTTGTCAGAAGAGTTCTTTAGTAACTAGCAAAAAGAATAAACAGAGCTCAGAAAATGAGGGGGAAATATTTATCTTTCTATAAAAGTCATCTTTTCAATTTTTATGTGGGTTCAACCAATTATTCACCCCCCTCTATAATTGCATGTAAATTTTAATAGCTAACATATAGATTACAGGAGTTTAGGGATACTAAATATTTTGCATTTACTTGCAATAATTAAAGTATTTCTCAGTAAACCATTCTTCGTCAGTCACAGGAGTAATAAATCAGAAAAAGGAAATTGGCAAACGTGATTCACTTAATTTCTATTTTTGAATATTTGTGGACTGTGTAGCAAAGCTGTAGTAGAAGGAGACTGGGTAGCTTATAATACTATGCTCTTTTCATGTTTCTATGAGCTGAACTGCATAGCATATGTTAGAATGAGATCATAAAGCATGATAAAAAGATATTTAATGTATGTATACTATGTAAAATTGATGTGCTGTTTGTCTTGGCACATATATATTGGAATATTAATGTTCTCTTTTCTGTAGACTACCCAGGAAGTCTGTAATAAACACAAAACATAGCTATCCACTGACTCACTGATACTCTGTAATGAATACTTTATCTACATATGTGTGCTAGAAGCCATTAATGTCATTTGATGATGCACTTATGGTACAACACACCCCCCTCTTTTTTTTCCCAAGCCAGTGTCAGTATATCCAGCCATTGGTTTGCATTCTAGTTCCAGTGGAGGTTTAAATAGCTTAACTTTTCGTTTAAAAATAATTGTAATAAAAAGTGCCTCGAAACAAGCACATACAAAGCATAAATAACCTTCTTCAGTGCCCTTGTGCCTCCAGAGGATCCATTAATGGTGGGGCTGCATAGATCTGATAACGACATGCATCGGGTCCAGCTCCATCGGCGTTTTAACTTGGCTTTGTCAGGGGAAATAAATCTCCCTGTGGTTCTCGCTGGTTTTTGAATCTTTAGCTCAAATTGAACATAGGATAGAGGACTCAAAGATAATTAAGTCCCCTGAGTTTTGTGAGAATTGTTGCCTGGATAAAGAGGAGACCCTGGCAGTGACCTGAAGTGAGAGGAAAAAGCTGCAGTGAGAGATCCCGTGCGGCTGGACCACGGGAGAGTCTGCGCGGGAGAGGGGCTGTCTGAGTGCCCAACTGGTGGGAAAAGCCTCAGCTACAGCTTTCAGTCAACCATAAAACATAAATCCATAGGAAACCAAACTTCCTCAGTTTTTATTCTCAAGGAACTATTAATCAGTTGGTTATCAGAATATTCAGAACAGGTTTTAATACGGTGTTGAAACTGTTAGAAAAGTGGAGCATAAACTCTGGTACTTTTCCCACCAGTGGGAAAAGTTTTGTCCAGAAAACGTCCTGAGTTAGATTAGAGCTCTGTGTGTGGAAGAAGATTGTTTCACTTCAAGTTGAGCTGATGCTCCTGGGACTTGGGCTTTTTCACCCAGAAATACCTGGCACAGAGGGGGTGTTGTTAATGGAAGATTTCTCAGCATCTCTCCTGTTTTGTTAACCTGACAAACCCAGAGTGGGTTGACATCTGACTTGCCTTAAAGTGTGGTTACTAGAGAGGGAAATCTTGAGCCAAAAATATTAGTTCGTTCACTCATGGCTAATTGTTGGGGAAGCAGTTATTAGTCTTTGTGCTCTGCGTGTGCCCAATCTTATAAAAATGAGACTTTGGTTAAATTGCACTGGCAGGCTTGCTTTATTTTTGAATAGAAGTGTTTATAATTAGTTACCCTTGAAATTTTTCTCAAAAGATTAGTTAAACCTCTTTTGTCTTGGACATTATACAGTTTCAGGAGCACCCTGAATGGCTCACTGTGCTACAGATGAATTTTGGCTTAACTACTGGATTTATTCAGCTTCACTTGACACTTCCCATTGCTTGTAATGGGTGAAATTGTGACAATAATTATATCTTTTTTTAGATGTTTTTAAAAGTTGCCATCTATATAAGCATCTATTTCATTTGAAGCTTTTCACCACTAGATGAAAGGTTACTGGTGAGCAATAACCTGTAGCAGTTCTTGGGCAGGTGATGTCTGTTGTGTTATCACTCATCTTGATGGTAAGAAGATCTTAAGGAACTGCAAAAGCAGTTTCCTATTACCTGGTTTTTCAAATGCCTTTAAGTTGTTCTCTAGGTTCTGGATAGAGTAGGCTTTAAATTGCTGAGCCATGTGGAAGTCTGCTAACTGTGGATTTTTATTACACCATCTAAAGAACTTTATTTGATTTGTGGAGCTGATGATGATGTGACATTCTCTTTCCCACACGTACTTGAACACTGGCTATCAGAAATACCTAAAGCATTTGGCTCTCTATTAGTATTTTACTCCTGTTCTCTGTTTAGATTGGAATTATTGGGTGAAAATCCCTCAAATTGAGCTCTGCTTTAGGATTACCAATGTGTCTTTGAATGGAGAGAAATGATATTTATTACTTTTATCACGTTGAAAAAAGCCAGCAGCTAACAACCTGGAACCAGGCACATCTTTTCCAGGTTAACAGTATTGTTGTCAGCAGCCCCTTGCATCACACTACGGTGCTGAAAATTTCCTGGGAACTTAGATGTGTCCCTTTCCTGTGGAATAGATCCATGTCAGGGAATTGTTCTGTGACTCCCTGTATCCATTAACAGACATCTTCTTGTATTTTATGGAGGACCAAAACTCCTCAGACCTGAGTAAGGTTGTAGCTAGATTTTACAGTGCTGAATTCCTGTGGAAAGCTGTTTCATTAAAATCAGCATCTTTATAAATGTAAAAATGGTAAAAACATTAATTCCACTGATTTAGACTATTCAGGGTGGTGCTTCTCTGCCCTGGCTGTGGAAATCTCCATGGGAATGCTTATGGATTACCTCTACTTGCTTTTATTCAGGCAGAAATTGGGGATCAGGAGACTTGCAGGATCAATGTGAGGGTATTCTGGGGGGGAAAGCAAGACCAATTTTGTTTGGTTTTAGGTGGTGCCTGTGGGATGTGATTATTGGACGCACTTTTCTGTCTTTGCATTTCCTGGCAGTAATAAATATTGGTGATCTCATAGGAAAAATATCCAAGGGAATCATATAGTGAGGAATCTCCTGCAGCATCAGGTTCCAACCAAATAACTCTCCCCACTCCTCTTTTTTTCTCTTTTTTTTTGGTACTAGCTGTGGGAATTTGTGCTTTTGCTCAATTCTCAAGAATCCTTTTGTGTTATCAGTAAATATTTTAATGTTTCACAGGGGAATCTAATATTTCCTGCTTACTAAACCTGTGATAATAGATAAGCAGAGCAGTTGAGCAGTGGTGCAGTTTGTGAAGTCTTCATTGTGTACCTTGGCACCTTTATATGAAAGTTGTCCCCTTTGACCTTTTATTTATTTATTTGCTTATTTAAATTTATTCTCATAGGAGATTGTTTTCCCCTGAGTATTTTTAGTTGACAAATGCAAATGTTCCTCCCTTTCTAATTTAAACAAACAAACAAAGAAAAGCCCAAAACAATTATCAACTTCTGCAAAGAAAAGATATCTTTGGAGCCATCAAAACCCTGGCTTTAGAAGTTAAGTCTGCTCCACCCAAATGCTTTTCAGGTAAAACTTTTTATTTATTACCACACAGAATAACAGAAAAGGCTTGGCTGTCTAATGCTCGATTTTTTTATGATCAAGGAGGATTTTGCTGATCTGTAGAACTGAACAGAACTCCTGCTTGTGTCCCAGCACGAATTATGGTGACCCAGGCAGGAGTACTCCAGGTCCCTCACTGGTAAACTCACAGCTGGCAAAACAGTTGAGGGGGGAAAAAAAAGGCATGTGAAACTTTTGCCTGAGGAAACCATCACCATCTCACTTCCACTGTAATCTGCCTAAAGGTAAATGGCCAAAAGATGACACTTCTGGCTCAATTTTCAGGAATTAATTTACATGACAATATAAATTATGAAGGAGCACAGTTCATTTATATTCATTTTATTTTGAGCAGGACTTTCTGGAATGCTGGACATGGAAAGTAACTTCTTCTTTTTAAATTTGCAGTCAGTAACTCAATTTTGTTTTTCTGTTTTTCTTGCAGTACTGTGTGCAAAAAACTTGGTGAAAAAGGATTTTTTCCGTAAGTAATTGTTAAAGTTTTTAACATTTATTTGTAGATGGAATAATTATGCAGATTCTATAGTCCAGTGTTTGCATATGATCATTATATTAAGATATTTGCTGCAAGGGGGCTGAGGGCTTTGATGTTTTCAACAGTTTTATTTCAGGGCTTCCAATTTTTTCTTAGGTGACACTCATCATAGAATCATAATAATAATTAAAACACTGACACACTCTCTCTTTGTTTTTATGGGAGTGGGAAACAAATTTACCCACTCAGGCAAATTACATGTTTTTCCATTAGTGTCATATATTTATTAAAATGTTTTTCATACAAGAACTTTTTGTTGAGCAAACAGATGTACTCCTTAATTATTAATAATCACCTCATAATACCGATGCACTCTGAAATAATATTTTAATTAATTTTAATAATGTTTTGAAAGAAGTGCTGAGAAGTAGATGAAGGAGGAGGAAAGGAATGCTATTGTCTGTGTCCTGCATGCACAGGTCACCTGTCTGCTGCCTCCCACCTGGGAGCAGGAGGAATTTGGAAGAGCAGACCTGAGCTTTGGAAAGAAATGGAAGAGGGGATGATACAGAATCAAACTGTGATCTGAGATACTTCTAAAACTTCGCTTATATCTGGATTTTTGTATTGACTGCAAGTTTTTGGGTGTTTAACAGTTTGATTATGCCTAGGAAAAAAAAAAAACCCTCAAGATTTGAAATGTGTGGTGCTGAAGCACAGATGTCCCAGGGTCCTGTCCCAAGGTCCTTTGTCCCCACGTGCTTTCTGTCACACTTGTCCCAAGCTCTCTGCTGCCTGACCAGCTCTAAGTCACCTGAGCAAGTGCAACTGGTACAAAATTGCACCTCAGCAAATGTGATTAATGTTTCCCACCTAAGTTCCTCCAGCTGACTCACAGCACTCCATGAGGGGGGGAATTAATGTGAGGGGAAAAAGGGGCAGGGCCCGGGGCATCAGTGCTGGGACCATCCCTTGGTGTCAGTTCCGCAGTGGGTGCTGATTGTGGGCTGCCCTGCTCCTGCTGCTTTTCCGTCCCCAGCTCTGGAGTTCAGCACATCTTCACCCTGATTTGTGGTGTTCAGGTGAACCTGTGTTCAGTGTTTCTGAGGGACTGAGCTGGCAGCAAACAGAGCACAGAGCCAGCAGGAAACCAAGCAGACCTCAAAAACAAGAATAACCTGTTGTAGGCAATTCTCTCTTATACCAATATCAGCCAAAATCATGATTGTGATTGATCTTAAACATAAAAAGAATGTAAATCTGCTGTTTTCTCTGCCTTTGGCTGACTTTGTATACTCAGAAATTATTAAAATGTGAATTAGGAAGATTAGGTTGTTCAGGGGGTTTTATTCCGCAAATGTTTGTCTTGGACAACTTTTTCATGGTCCATATCAGTGAAATAAATTGCTAATTTACCTGTTTTCTGTGTTTAATTTGTTGTGTTATTTCTATTCATTAAATAGGGCTCTTATTTATGAATAAAAGGCAACGTCAAATAAAAGATTAAGAAGAAATAATTTTGCAATGATAAAGGACTTCAAAGCATACTGATCCACATACTAGTTTTTTTCTTTTCCTCCTCTTAGGACTTCCTGATCCCTTTGCTAAGGTTGTGGTGGATGGATCTGGCCAATGCCATTCTACAGATACTGTGAAGAATACTCTTGATCCAAAATGGAATCAGCATTATGACCTGTAGGTGGTAACAGTGATAACCAAAGGTTTGAAGTGAAATCCTCTAAAGTACACAGACAATGTCACATGTTCTTAATCCTGTCCTATGTATGGCTTGGAAAGTATCCCAGAGTTTATTAGAGTGAAAAGTACATGTAGCAAAATTCCACTTTCTCATTTACCTCAAAATTTGAACACTACACTTGGTTTTCTAGTGATGACGTCTGCATTTACATGGACCACAGCATTGTTTTATTGTAGCATTTTCATGTTAACACTTCTGTAAAATGTAGCAAGTAATTGACAGTATTTCCCTCAAACTGCTCTTCTCTTGCTGTTTTTGTCTGTTGTGGTGCTACAGTGTCTTTTTCTCTGTGTGCCTTTTGTTCAGTTTTCTCTCCTTTCTGCCATTTTCTGTCCCAAATGTTCTTCTCACTATGAATTGTTGTTAACATCACTTGAACAGCTTTTGTGTTTTTGAGCAATACAATCAGTATGGCACGTATATGTCATGGTTTTCCTCTCTTTCTGAAGCATAGAATATTCTGTATAATATAAGTTATTAAAGCTTTTATTTTTATGTAGGTCTCTGTGTTTGTGCCTGCTTTATTTTCCCTGTCTTTTATTCTTTATCTCTTTTCTTGGGATGAAAGATGAGGAAGAGAAGTGAACTGTTTTGCCTCATTGTATTCTCCTGTTCTGATCTCTGACTTTTTTTTCCATGGTTCCATTCCCTATCCTATATTATTAGAAACTGTTTGAGCATATTTAGGTTAACTTTGGCCATCACCAAACCTGCAGCAAATCAGGTTTTAGTACAGAGAAATTCTCGTCTGCCTTTCCCCCAGTGAAGAAAAGCAGCTTGATAGGTCTAACAGCAGAATGTGGAAGGCCTGGTTTAAAGTCATGTCTTGATCTATTCCTTATTTGAATATCCAAGGCTAAATATGTGAAGTCATTGTTCATAATGTGTTTGTGCAGGATACAGAACATTTTCATTAGTGCTTAACATAATATCATATCAGTTTAGTGAAATAATAATATTATAGTTTCCTTATCCAAACTCCGTCCAAGCTTAGATTCTGCATGTGAGACTGTAATTCATATTCATTAGAAAAATAGATATAAAACAAGTTTTAAGTTCATGTATAATGAATGGCTCTCTTACATCTAAAGAATTCTGAGATAATTTGATTTTTAATGTTACTAAACCTATCAAAATGTTGATTTATACAGAATGGAGGTTTCAGGCCTCTGCCCTGCCATGTCCTCTCCAAGGATCAGAGTAGAGCTAAGGAGAAATCCCTGAAACCGAGCACAGGCTTTTATTGTTTTTTAGTTAGGTGGGTGTGTTAATGAGCATTAATTCTCAGCTTTGCAGGGATAGAAGGTGGAAAGTGCTGCCAGCATGGCTGAGTGTAAATCTTGCTGTAACCTTTGGACAGCTGGGGAAGGGAGAGTCCTGCAGGAGGAGTGGTGGGCATCATTTGGCAGTTCATCCACTGTGTGGAAATTCTGTGTGGAAAATGTCACTGGAACCCTGTGTCTCCCCCAGTATCAGCCAGTTTGAAGTGCTCTGGGGCAGTGGAGTTGACTGGAGTGGGTTGTAAGGAATGCTCAGTGCTCCAGGGGCTGGTGATTTGACTCCCTTCTGGAGAAAAGGAGTGGAGGACATGGGAAATTAAGGAGGATGTTGATATGCAACAAGACTAATGGAAAAAGACAGTAAAATCTTTAGGAAAAAATTCTTTCCTGGTTATAATTTTTAAGGAAGGATGAAGAGAAGGTATTTTTAGGTTGTTTTATTGCAAACCATGGTTGGATCTGGATACTGTATTGTCTTTGCTTTGAAGCAAGACTGTGATTGCAGTCCACAACGTGTTATAAAAAGCAGAGATAGAAAGGGGGTTTCTGGCAGTGTTTTGCTCCAGCAGATTTGAGGTATCTCTTGCTGGATTGTCCAAAGGAATTTAGACCTGTGTGAAATATTTTTTGTGGGTGGTGACTTTTTTTTTTCTTGCTTAGAGAAGAAGATCCCTTAAAAACTAGATTTTGTTGAATTAGTGTGTTATTTTCAATATAAATTACTTGTCCTGTAGGGAAAACTACTTTGACTCGGGCTGTTGAATTCCCTGATGACAGAAGTATATCCAGTATTTTAATCCAAAGTAAAATATAATGTTATGATAGGCTTTATTATTTAAAAATAAACCTTTCCCTCTCCAAAATTTTCTTCATAATCATTGAACCCCTTTTATGGTCTTGCCTATTATTCCTTACTCTATGGAAATATATTTCCATTTATAAACATCAGTCACAGTCTTCAGTTCCTGTTTGAGACAGCAGTAAAAGATTAAATCTCTTTGGTACAACAACTCACTGCCTGGTTTTTATCTTAAGGTAGCTTCTTACTGTATAATATGCCCAGTGTCAGGTCTCAGCTTTTCATCTGCACCAGATATTAAGATAATTTTTTCATGTATCATAGGATGGCAGATACAAATGGCACAGTCAGATGGAGCTGTTGTAATGCATTTATGCAATAGTGTCTGAGTTAAGTTGCTAATTCCAAGGGAATTTTGTGACTTGCTAACCTGATTCAGCATATGTAGATTCTCTGTTGTATAAGAATTTTTTGAAAAGAACTTCTGCAGTGTTACAAAGAGGAAAAAGGGGTTGGCTGTTGCTTTATGTGGTTCTTAATTCAGATCTTAGTGTGAAAGGAAGTGGTTGAATTAATTGCTTGGATTCTTCAGCCTAGATGGGTGTGTGTGGAGAGGGGGAATCTGGGAGGCTTTCCAGAAAGAAATTGCCAAATAGTTGCTGTCTGGATGTAGTTTAATGTCAGTAAAATACCATGCTTGCCCTGGATGTATTCCCCTTCCGTATTTTCAGTCTTGTTTGTGTTTTCCCTATTGTTCAGGCCTTTCCTCAGAGCTTTTGAATAACCAGACTTGACACATTTACAGACTTTCTTGCATTCAGAGCTAAACTACCTAAACCAGCAGCAGTTCAGGAACTTAACAAATCCCGTTTTTCTCTTATTTTCCCTTTCTTCCCTACTGTGATAGCCAGATCTCTCTTTCATTCCCCTCTGTCCCGTCTGCTCCAGCCCTCCCAAACAGCTTCTGCCCTTAAGACACAGCAAGTCACATCATCTCTTTATCTCTGAAAGGTGTTTGTGCCAGGATCTCCACCAAAACCTGCTTCTCGTCCCATCTTTCCTGTCCTTCAAATCCTTACCCTCAGGCTCCATCATGGACTCGTTGCTCTCCTCTCAAATGGAATTCTCCTCACCCAACTTCCACAATTATTTCCTTCTCTTCCCAAAATGTCATCAGTGCAGGTTCTAATGCTCTTGGGTGCCTTCACATCCTCAGGCTGTTGTGCTGCCCTGGCAGAATCGCTTTTCTCGCCCAGTCCTCCAACTCTTCTTTGCCTAGTTATTCCTAATGATCCTAATAGGTTTTTCTCAGGGAGAGAAGGCAGCAGCTCAACTTAGTGCTGGTTTAGACAGTCCCATCCTAGATTAGACTCCTAAAGAGCCATCAAGCAGCTCCGTGCAACAGCTTTTCCCTCTCCACGTGGTTATTGAGCCAGTTGGATGAAGCTGATGTGCTTTGCAGCAGCCAGTGAGTACCACGTGTCCCTGCTCTGTTCCTGCCTCAGCCACAGCCCCTGGCAGGCCCTGGTCACCCTCCCAGAGGCTCAAACACCCTTCAGTTGCTGCCAGAGATGAGCAGTGCCAGGGTGAGGGAAGAGAGAAGAACTTGGGGTGCTGTTTTTCAGGACGTCCCTTTGCACCCTCTCCCCCTCAGTCTGAAAGCAGCTGGTAGCTCAAAGCAGAACACTGGGATTATATTGGAAAAAAAGTCAGAAATGGGAGGATGGAGAAGCAAACTTAAGTAATTCGTCCAGGTCGTAAAAAGAGCCAGTGTGACAGCATGGATTAGAAATAGGGAATTCCTGGCTTCCAAGCCTGAGTTCATACCTCTTGATGTTGCATTTTTCTCTCTTTCTGGAGGGAGTGTGTCTGGCTTGTGATCAGGAAGAGGTGTGTTTTTTCAGGAAATTTTTTTTCCACTTTCTTCATTCCACATTTCTCCAGTGAGCTGAACTCTTCAGGGAAAGTGTATATAATGCCATGGGGATGAAAAGTCACTTGATACCAAACCTTCTTAAGTGGTCTGTTGGCTCAGGGAAATACCACCTTGGCAAGGATAGTCTTGTTTAGACAAAATAACAATTGTCCCAGTGTTTTAAATTTTTACTAAAATATTTTAGAGGTTTCTAGTGAGACATGTACTTGATTTTTTTTTTTAAGAAGTGAAAGTGCTAAAAGGGAAACGAAAATTTCTGAACATGCAGTTCTTAACCAGAACCCTAATTTTAAAGGTTCAGAAAATATGGAAGTTAACAAAGTATCTATTGAATTGAATTTCTATGTTTCCACTTCATTAATACTAATCCTGTTATCTCTGTTGAAGTACTGAAGCTGTGGAATAGACATTGCTGATAGGGTACAGGAAAAAAAGAAATATAAACTCCAAGAACTTTAATTATGAGGAGGATGAGAAAGTTATCCAATGGGATGGGGGGGGTGGTTTTTGTTTCTGGTTTGGTTTGTTGCACTTTATTTTTTGGAACATTCTTTTTTAATAAAAAATAAAATTCCTAGCTCAGGCTTTTATGTTGGAACTTTATTGCCAGATGATGTAAAACAAATGTAACTTACCCACCAAATGAATTGGAAATGTCAACTTGTCCTACCATCACTCTCTAAATACAACCATGGATTTTCATGCCTGAAGTGATGCAGAAATATTGATGAAACATTTTGCTATAAAGCCAACTAGATGTTACTTAACTATTTCTTTTCTTCCTTTATTAATTAAAAAAAAAAGGACGTTTTTATTTGGAAAACACAGCTTATCTTGCTTATTCCTTTAAAAGTGTGAACCAGCTCAGGTTTTTGGGTGCAAAAATCAAGAGGATAGTAGGATGTGGAGTCCTCACCTGCTTGGTGTGGATGGCTCCTGTGCATCCCAACCATGAGAACCTCACCCTGAAACGTTACAGGAATTCTTGGAAACTGTGTTATGTATTCAGCTGTTCTACATATTATTCAAACTGTTTTGTTATGAAATTGTGTTTAACCATATACCTTTGACTTTTTTAAAGCAACAAGGAAAACTGGAAAATTCAAGACAGGTCATGATAAGTCTTTATTTTTAAGTGCACCTAAACTGTTCTCATAAGAATTTATTTTAAGTACATAAAACATTGTAGACTGCAACTGTGCACGTGATTACCCATCTTCATCTCGTTTCTTTTTGCAAAATTGGCATTGTCAAGGTTGTAAGGCCGAAAATCTGACCTATATTGTACAATCAGTTTACTATTCAAAAAACTTTGGGGCTTTTTTAATGTGACTTTTGTGTTTTGTTTGGGTATGTTTGTTTGGGAGGTTTTTTTGTTTAAATGTGCAGTGGTTATTTTAAACCATCAGGCTTTTCTGTCTTCTACTTCTTGGGTCAGTCGCTGTCTGCAGGTGGGAAAAAGAAGTTGTCAAAGTTCTGCTTTTTGGAAAAGGGAAAATGGGAGAAGTGTTAACCTGATCACAGCTGTAATTTTAAGCCATGATAGTTAGTTCAATTATTTGGTTTGCCAACCTTGACAGTATCATTTCTATCTTTATGGAAATATTAAGATGTTTAAAAGCCAATAAAGCCACAGTCACTGGGGAGATTGTATTTAAACTTTGGTTGGGTGAGTTTGATCAGTTTTCATTCAAAAACAAACAAAAAAGAAGCACTTGGAACTAAACTAAGGCCAAAATTTGTGGTCTGGGAAGAGAGAACTACAAGCAGTTCTTGGGATCTAAGCCATAGTTATAAATTCATTTCCCTCAACTTGAAACAGCCATAATAATTCAGTATTGGCAATCGCTGATTTATCTGGAGTGTTTTGAAATTGTCCTCTGGAAGTTTTGAAAACAAAAACGAGCTCACAAAGTAATTGCCTCTGAAGAACAAAGCTTCAAACAAAAAAAAAAGCAAAAATAAAACAGCCTACAGTGTCCAGGTTTCCCCGAGGCAGTGAACAGAGATCCAGGTTTTGCCAAGCATGTCCGTGGGAATGCTGTGAGGAGACAGTCCCGGTGTGGGAGCAGGGGCAGGAGGGGAATGTGGCACTTCCCAGCTAAAATCCCGTGTGAACCACTTGTCGTGGCTGTAAATACGTGATGTATGTTCCAAACATACATTGCTGAGGGTAACCCAGCCTCCCAGGGCTTTGTTCACTGCAGATGTGTCACTGGCTTGGCCTGAGTTTTCCCTGGGTGCTGGGAAGAGCCCTGCGGAAGGGTCACTGCATTCCTGGTGGTTGGAGGAGCAGCCCTGAGGTGCTGCAGGAGGACGCTGAGCTCGTGGCTCCTGTCCCAGCCCTGGGGCCGCTGTCCCTGCTCCTGCTGATCCCAGACACTGCGGGGATGCCATGGGCATTGCCATCCCTTTGGACAGGCTGAGCTGGGGCATGAAGCTGAGCATGTTTGTGGCTGCTTGGAGAGATGTGGTGGAGGGCCAGCCCGCAGCCTGCTCGAGCTGCTGTTTGAGCAGATTTCGGTTGGTTCACGTGAATGCCTCCTCCCAGAATTGGGCTTTTGGACCAGTTTGTATCCAAGTGAGCTCCTCCATGAGACATGCTTCCATTGAAGTACAATGTGTACATCTTACCTGCAGATGACTTGCTCTCTCTTGCCATTACAGTGTGTGTGAAATTTTTTATGTAGTGGTTGATGATTTTTTTTCCCCCAAGGTGGTTTCTGAAGCATCATTAAAGTATTCAGTAAATGCCATTGACAGTACTGTTTTTTCCACATTTTTCAGATATATTGGGAAGTCGGATTCAATAACAATCAGCGTGTGGAATCACAAGAAAATTCATAAAAAGCAGGGAGCTGGTTTTCTGGGTTGTGTGAGACTTCTTTCAAACGCAATCAACCGCCTTAAAGACACTGGTTGTAAGTAAGCTAAAGAGTTGTTTCTTCTCTTTCAGCCCCGACTTGCATGCACAGACCTTTGAAGAGTGAGAATTCATTGGGTTTTTGCTGGGTTTTATAAACTTGTATATTCCAGTTGGTTTGGTAGTTTGTGATGATGTTTCGTTTCGTTGTATGATTTACACTTTGTGTCCTCATTTTGTAGATCAGAGGTTGGATCTGTGCAAGCTTGGGCCAAATGACAATGATACTGTTAGAGGACAGATAGTAGGTAAGTAAAGGTTTTTATCTTTAGTTCTATTGTAGCTAAAGAAATACCCTTCCTAGATGTCAGTTTTCTGTATTGAATTCTCCAGTGTTTACTGCCAGAGCCACTTGGACCTCAGGCTAGAAGTATGTAGGTAGAGAATTGGAAAAAAAACCAACCAACCAAACAAAAAAACCAAACCAAAATGCTCAAACCACCCCCCAGAAAACCCAGAACAAAATATTATAATAGCTGTTGGGGCAAATACGACCAAAGATAATAAAAATGTTATTTAGAAAGTTTTTAATTTCACTGTAAAGAATGGTGGCAATTTGAGTGTGAACTCCCTGTGAAAAGCTGACTACAAAATTCTCGGCCACTGAGAGCTCCAGCAAAGCTGTACTTCCTGTAGGTTTTGGGAAAGTGTAAAGCATCTTGCTGTAACAGGAGTAAAATTGCTGTCTGGGATGACTTGGTCAATTCATTTTGTGTTTTCATGGCTTATTAACAAGTCTGTCACCAACCTCAGTAACTGTGCTTTGTCATTCTGTGAACTCATAAACCTTAAATAACTTAAAAATTAAAGAGAAGCTGGCAAATTGAAAAGCAAGTATCCACAAAAAACTTCATAAACACTCTCTTTTTGGTGCATTCTCAGTTCTTTGTGAAGGCAGTGTTTCTACTAGGTCACTTAAGCCAAAAGTTGGTCAGGATAAGGAGGGTCTTTATTTATATAGCAAGATGTTAATGAGAATATTTGGACATGGGGGAAAGAAAAGTGAATTTTTATGCTCAGTTTTATGTTCAATTCCTAGTTGAAATGATATCCAAGCAGCACTTCTGTCAGCCAGGGAAAACCATTGAAATATCAGTCAGCAAATAAAGGCTTCAGTGTGTTTGTTTGCTTCTCTCAGAATGCTCTGTTGAAAAATACCTGTGACTTTACCTCTCCATGTTGCTTTAACTGTCTGTCTCCATCTGGTCTGCAAGTGCTTGCATTTAGATAAGAGTGTGGTGGCACAGGAGAGTCAAATGATGGTAGAAATGTGGAACTGTAAGTGCATTGCTGACACTTCAGGCTGTTCTTGATTAAATTTTCCACGTGAGCTTGCACAGGAGAGTAAAGGATAAATCAGTCACTTTTCTAGGGTGTGTTTTGTTGTGGGTTTGGTTTGGTTTTTGGGTTTGCTCCGGGGTACTGCTCCCCTGAGCACCCCTGCTGTAGGTGTGCGGTTTTGTTTGTGGGGTTCCTTTGGAGAGAAAGCTGAGCTGGGTGCACAGGAGAGCAGGGTCAGGGTGTGCTGGGAGCAGGGAGCTCCCTTCTGCTCACTGCACAGAGCAGGCACTGTGCTCTCATGCTGCCCTCCAGAGTATGGACTCACATCCTGGTCAGCATGGCTGGGGAATGCTGCCATTCATTGAGGGAGAAAAAGCCCAACCCAAAACCCCTCCCCAAAGCAGAAAGGTCTTAAGGCACTGGGAAGCTAAATCCATTGCAATGTGCAATGGCAAGGAGACTTCAGGGAGAACTGGTCAGAGAGCTAGTCAGGGAGAAGTGGTCAGAACTAGTCAGCAGTGTGGGCATAAACCAGACTGACAGGTTGGCTTAACCTGATGTGCTCATGAGAAGTGGTGCAGCCAAAGCAGCTCTGTTGGGATGCTGCTGGGGCTGTCCCTGAACACCACGAGCTGCTGGATCGTGCACTGACCCTACAAAAAACCACCTTGTCAGGTTACAGCAGAGACCCAGGGCAAACCTGTGTGTTCTGCTTTCTCTTGTTATCATCAGAAAGGTCAAGTTTGCTCAGTCAGGGCTCTGTTTTAATTTAATGCATCCTTGGTAAGATTCCAGAGACTCCTGTCTTCTTTTATTTAAGTTGTCATTATTAATCTTCTTATATTTTAATCACAAATGCAACTTTGTTGAATGGATGAATGAGCCTTAGTAAAATGAGGTAATTCTGCTGCAGTAGTTAGATGGTGGAGAAATCTGGATTAAAAAAACCTAAAAATTCAGTATAAGTTGTAAAGATACTCTCAGTTCTTCAAATTATAAACTCTCTTAAATTAAAAGACCGTGCAAGATTGGAAACCAATATTAAAATGTAATTGAAACCTTCAGCATATGATAATCTTGCAAATCAAGTGCACAGTGGATGTGCCTTGGTACAGGGAGCAAGGGATCTTTATCTTAAATCCCTGGGTTATCTTCAAATGGGGGAAGAAAAGGGAACATTTTGAGCAGTGGATCCAGGGGCACCTGAACTATGTCTTCATCTTGCAGCTCCTCTTTGCCATCATTCATTTCTGATATGGCAGTGCAGAAAAAAATGAGCCTTTACTTATTACAAAATGAAGCTGCACAGATTTTGGTCCTCACATAGGCAAAGAGGAGGTAATTGCCTTTGTTTAGTTGCATTTCTGTGTATTTTGCTTGCCAAACCTTGCCTACCTGCAGTGGTGTGAACCTTTAATGCGTGGGGTTGCAGCAGAATAAATACATCATCTAAGACTTTGGTTTGGTTGAATTTACCGGTGTCTTTCTCTCTAAGAAGTTCTTTTGTCATGTTGTGTTCGTGGAAAACTAGGAATTAATATGGTACTCCAGGGCTCCCTGGGTTGGTCTGCTGAATTCTAAGCTTCAAAACATCTTGTTGAAAATTCGGGGAATTGGGCAAAAGCTGTCAGTTCTGCTTCAACTTTTTAAACTTTGTGTTCCTGACAAAAGTTTGGTTGTATCCAGGTTAAGGTCTGTAAGGTCATTTCACTGCGTATATAAATGGGACTTGAAGACAGTTGTCCAGAGGTACTTTAGTGCCACCTCTAGAAATGTGGGCCACAGCACGTATTTGCTTTTTAAGCAATTGTTTTATTGTTAAAGGCATAACAAAACATCAAAAAAACACCCCAACCCTGCAGGAACACAAGTGTCATAAATTATCAGATTGGACACTTGCAAATTGTGATATTGGGAACAAAAGCAGCCTAAAAAAAAAATCTTTGTTTTCATAATTGCAGTACAAAAGCTTCAGGCATAAATACCCATTACAGCGAATCGTGTTAAAATAAACCAACTAAATTTTTTAAAAAGTGAAGCAGTTTTGCTGAGAGCCACAAGGGCTTTTCAGGGTGCTGAGCACTTTGTGTGAGTTGCATTTGACTTCTTACCACTGGTATCAGAAAGTAGCCAATAAACCAAACATGAAGTGCTTCTCGCAAGTTAAATTTTGCCTGATTTTCTATTTGTGTGCATGTGTGTGTGTTGAAACCCAGGGGCACACAAAATATGTGAGAAGGAGTCAAAACCAGGGAGGAATTCCTTATTCTAGCTCTTTCTATTCGGAATTCTCCTGTTGGCCCTGTCCCAGCCATGCGTGAGGTGAAGCACCCCACTGCCACTAGCCAAGTGTCACAGTCCATCTCAACACACAAAATCAATGACAGTTTCACAGTTTACTTCTTTTTATGCCTTAGCTTAAGAAACATGAATGCAAATTAACTTTTTTGAAGATGTAGAGAATTCCATGTATGAAAACACAGTTTCTGTGTAACCATCTTTGATTTGTGAGAAGGAAAAAAGCATCCAGAACACAGCTCAGCTTAGTCGTCCAAGTTGTACCAATTATCTTTCAAATGTAACTGGAATTTGCATTCGGATGCCATATCTTTAATAATTCTTTTATTATTATCCTAATAGTCAGTCTCCAGTCCAGGGACCGAATAGGCACAGGAGGACAAGTGGTGGACTGCAGTCGCTTATTCGATAATGATTTGCCAGATGGGTAAGTTCACATCACTGTGATGTGCACACAGATACAGCTCATACAACAGACTCCTGCAGGGGTGAGGAGTCAGTGTACCAAGAAATTACTTGATTTTAATGTTTGCACTCAGGATGCTGCTGTTTTGTGTTGAGGAGCAGGAGCTACCCAGCTGAGATACACAGAACATGGTGGTTTGGCTGTTGTCTTATCTCCCCTTGGAACACGGGAGGTGGCATATGTGAAAAAATGATGGAAAAGTACATTTGTCTAACATGTCTTTCAAATCACAAAATTGATAAACTAATAAAATGTTAAACCACAGCCAGCAAACTGAGTTGTGCATGCAGTAGTTTTGTAGCAAGGAGGTGAGCACGGGGCCTGGCTGCCCTTCTGCAGCTCCGTGCAGAGGTGTAGATCCACTGTGATAAACATGGATCATTTCTTCTTCCATGAACATCTTCATGAAGAAAATGACTGGAAAAGGTAAAGCAGCCTGAGTTCTTGCTGTGTTTACCTGCCAAAGCCTGGGTTTAGGGTTCTGGTTTGTCCCTGGGAGAGTTAATGACATCATTATCACCTAAAACAGTTTTGCAAACACTGGAAAATGCTCTGGTTTAGGTTCTGGTGCTGTCAACAACTTCTTCAGAGCAAACACAGACTTTCTGAGTGTGATTCTTGGCAGGTAAAGACAGGAGAAAATGAGTTTTCAGATGATGAATTTTGAAATGCAAATTATCATCTAGGTCCTAGACAGCATTTTCTTTTTGTTAATTTGGAATCCAGGTAGGTCAAAAACATTTTTGAAAATGCTTCTAAATTTTCACTTCAGAATGTTCCTTGCATAAATATTGCTCACTTAATTGTGTGACTGCCAAGCTTGCTGTACAGCCTCATGTGTTTTGGAGTACAAATTTAATAATAATTCCAAAGTCACATTATTTGAAGCTGACTTTTTAATGAGAGCAAGTAGTACATGAAGATGCTATGAAAGCACTTGTTAGAGTCACTGGTCAAAAGAAGTTAAATACATTATTAAACGTGATGTTTCCAAGAAGTTTCTTTATATGGCTATTTGGATTTAATTAGAATTCAAGCAGCTATTGAGTATGAAGGTGTGATATTGTTAATGATGTGCCTGGTTCCAAGGGTAGAACGTGTTAAATCATTTCTGAGTTCAACTTCCAGTTGTTTCCTGTTACCTTGTTCAGCTAACATGATTCATAACAGTGGAAGTCTTCCTGAGCTGGCATTCATGTTGGAAACGTTTTGTGCCCTGGTTTCCTGGAAATCCCACTCAGTGCCTTATCTCTGCATGTCTGAACTGCAGGTGGGAGGAGCGGAGAACTGCTTCTGGAAGGATCCAGTATTTAAACCACATCACACGAACAACTCAGTGGGAGCGACCGACACGGTAAGGAATTCTTTGGGAGAGGATGGAGGATGATTGCTGAGCACAAGCCATTCCAGGTGCCTCTAACAGGGGTGCTGGTCATTCCTCCAAGTCACTCTGCACAAGCTGAATGCTTTCCTTCTATAGCATCCTACTCCTTCAGTCTGCCTAAGATTTAACTCAGATGATCATTCTGACTCATTTTTTCCTGCCCTAATAGCAATGTCTTTACTTTCTTGTAGAAATGCTGTGGTGGAACTCTGTAAATACAGACATCACAATGCTATGACCATGTAACCCAGAACAGTTACAGCTGATTGCTATAGAGTGTGTTTTGAAATCATTGTGATCACCTTTTCTGATAACTGTACATGTGTGTTGTGAAGCTGTTCCTCAAACCAGCTTTGCTTTGCCTGAATTGCAGACAGTGTCACTGCATATTTTTCAGACTCCTCTGCAGACCTTCTGTGCCTGTGGACTTTGTCTTCCCTTCTCAATATTATTCTGGTCTCTGCATGGATATATTTGTCTTTAAATAATCTGGACTGTTAACACTGCCAGCTCTGATACATATTTGCAGTTTTGGAGTGAAGGGACTGAACAGCTTTTTAATCTACCTATTTTTGTTTTTCCTGGTATGTTAAAATACCCATTCTAAGCTCTAGACACATTTACAGTAGAAAAACAAAATCAAAATGTATAATTGTTTTGGGGATTTCATGTGGCCTTGTCAATCCCCTTTTAACCCATTTTAAATCCTTTTGAGAGCAGCACTGAGATATGAAATCACACTGGCAACAGCTTTTTATCTTGCTTACTGCTTTTTCACCATCTTCACCTAATAACCTTCCATGAAAATGAGAAGGAATAACAAGATCACTTCCTCAGCCACAGGAAGGTGAAGTGAGAAAGTTGAGAGGTGAGGAGGTTCCTGGTTCCTCTGGTGAGCACAGAACAGGAGCTTTCTGCCCTGATGGAGGTGTCCTGCCGGGGAAGCCAGCGGCTCTCACTGAGGTGTCCCGAGAGCCCTGGGGTGTGTTGTGTGCCCCATGTCCAGTCAGCACTGCGGTTTTCCCGTGTTCCCAGGCCAGCATCCGAGTACTCCAGCCCGGGCAGGCCCCTGAGCTGCTTTGTGGACGAGAACACTCCGATCACCGGCACCAACGGCGCGTCCTGCGGGCAGGCGGCGGACCCGCGGCTGGCCGAGAGGAGGGTCCGCTCCCAGAGGCACAGAAACTACATGAGCAGGACACACTTGCACACTCCTCCCGACTTACCTGAAGGATATGGTACGACAATCAAAAGGTTTTTAGCTGTGGGGGTCTCAAGAAGCTGGGAAAATGGGTTGTATCTTAATTCGTTAGTTTAGGGAAATCGGTCTTTTCAGTGAGTTTTCATATTGCATTTTTTGTTCTTACGTTTATTAATTGATTTCACAGAGCAAAGGACAACTCAGCAAGGTCAGGTCTATTTTCTTCATACTCAGACTGGTGTCAGCACGTGGCACGATCCAAGAGTACCTAGGTAAGGAATGATGGATGTACCCCTTAAGGTTTCAAATCAAAATCATTTAAGCAGTGCTCTTCTCAGAGTTTTCTCTGGCTAATATTTCTGATTCTTGGTCCCTAATACATCGTTTTAACAAGTCATTCGTCAAAATGAATTAGTCTCTCTTCCTCAGTCCTTCAAGTTATTACTGTAAAGAAAAGGTGGAAAATCAGGACATGAATTACAGTGGTGCTTTGAAAACAAGTACATTTCACTGATTCTAGATTTTGCATATGAATTAGACCCAGGTTCAGATTTTAATACTCTGCAAAATAATGAAACAAAACATAGAATCTGAACACTTCCAGAAGAGGTTCTGTTGAGATACTTTGGTGAAAACTGGGTTGAACTGAAACACTCAAACCGCTATTTTTGTTGTAGCTATCTGAACAGTTGGGAGAAAACAAATCCTAAGTATTTTTAATTGCGTGTCCTTACTTACATGAGACACGTGTACATAATGTTCATGATTGTACATGTGATTAGTTCTGATGGGTTTGAAAGGAAAGAATGATAACGGAAATTATTAGTAGCTTCTGATTGTTCTTTTAATAACCGAGAAATCCTGTTGTAAATGCTTGCCTCCCAAAGTCCATGGATGGTGGTGTGAGATGTGTGTGTGTGATTTGGAATTAACAGCTTGTGCTGGCATTTGTGAGAACCAGACCTCTGTCAGTTGCTGCTGGTGTTCCTGTGTTCCTTCCCAGGGAAATGGGTGTCCCAGGAATGATAAAATGCCTCAAGACCACAACTTCATTGTGCTTTGAATTATTCTTTTGTTCCTGTTTTTGTGTTACAAAAAGATCATACCTTGCTTTGATGCAGTTTTAATGTATTGCCTCCAGAGCTGAGGCTGCAGTTGTGTAGGAAGGACTTGTGTATTATACAAGATAAGGCTCAAAAAAAAAAAAAAAAAATCTAATCCTTAAGTTTGGGGTGTAGTAGTTCTGTGTGCAGTCTAAGTCAGCACTGCCCTGAGGTGTGGCAGCACAAACTGCAGGAGTGTCTGAAAACAACATGTGGCTGTTTGCATGAGGATAGAATTTATGTCATTTCTAAGGAATATTGTATTTTCATGCTAATAGCCACAATCATGTAGTCAGCAAAAGTAATCCCTGCAGTTCAGGGGGAATAACAACAGAAGTTCAATCCCAGAGCCTCGTGTTGCCATTAGTCTTTGGAATCCTTGCAGATGGCACTTTTTTAGATATTCTGTCCCTTGCCTCTTTCCTCCCTCAGCCCCCATGGTTTTGGGAGAGCTGAACACCTTTGGAAAGAGCTGCACTGGACAGTGTGAGGGACCTGAGGTGTGAATTACATCCATGAGTAGTCAGTAAGTGTACATTTTTGGAGACCAGCATTTGCTTTCAATGAGGCTCTGGAATGAATTTACATCTTCCTAATTTTAGCAGAATTTTTCTTGAGACCTATTGAGCCACCTCTGCATTGCTCAGGGCAGAAGTGAGTCATTGTTCATATAGTCCTTGATCTGAAATACTTTGTTAGAGAGCTGTTTGCTTCCCACAAACTCTTGGGGTTCTGGGGCAAAACAGCCCATGCCATACACACATATCCCATGTGTAATTCTTCATGGAAAGTATAACTCCTCAGAAATACGGTTTTGTTTTGTAGGAGTTTCTAAAGTGTGATTCACAGTTCCTTACGTGACTAATGTTGTTTTAAAAATGTTTTCTGTCACAATTGGTGCAGAACTGCAATTCCATTTTGACAAATATGGCAATGGTCTTTATTTTTGTTTGAAGACTGTATTAATTTAACAGCTGAAGTTAGTTTGTAAAAATGAGGGTTATTTGATAAGAATTTTTTTCCCCACGGCACGTGTTCTGGGGTGTGTGTTTTTGCCGTGGTGGGCTTGTACCTTGGGAGTAGAGATTCCAGCTGAACAGATCAAGTTTCTGAAACAATACATTTTCTCAGACTTCATGGAATTGTTCTGTTACATTTACGCTTGCTTGGCTCGGAGGCCAATTGCTGTGGTATTTTTCATTTTATATTTGTTTTCACAGGGATCTTAGCAACATCAATTGTGAAGAGCTTGGTCCACTGCCTCCTGGATGGGAGATCCGAAATACAGCAACAGGCAGGGTTTATTTTGTTGACCATAACAACAGGACGACGCAGTTCACGGACCCGCGGCTCTCTGCGAACCTGCACTTGGTCCTCAAGTGAGTCTGGAGCCTCCGGCTCGGGTTGGCTGCAGTGGAGGGGAGGCAGCGACCCCGAGGGGTCCTGGGTTTGTCTCAGGAGGGTGTAAGGAGCAGCAGTGTTCTTCCTACTCTTACACAGCAAAGATGAGTTTGGATGCTGTAAAAAAAAAGTCTCGAGCGTTTAGGCAGGAATGTGGCTGTTGTGATGCACAAGAGGGAAGCAAGTGCTGTCTGGTGGGAAAGATTGGCCCATAGATTTTTTTTTTTTTTTTTGGCCCCCTAACAGCAAGAAAGACACTTTGTTTTCTTTATGCTTCATTCCATTTTCAGCCATAGAGAGCTTGTTTTAAAATAAGAAGTTGCATATGAGCCAGTGGTGTGAAATACTGATGAGTTAAGCGAGGGTGCACAAGTGCCCAATGATTCTCCTGGAATAACAGAGAAATAATTCAGCTCCAACCTTGTTTTAGAGTAGGAGTAGTTGATATGTTCAACTGGCCCAAAATAAGGCCTCAATAGTTTAACTCAGCTTTTTTTACGAAGAGGATAAAATAGAATAGGAACTGCATATTTTCTGCCTTAATGTTTTGATATCATAATTTCATCTCACGGTTTTAAAACGAGAAGGGGAAACCCGGAAGAACTCTGGCTCGTTTTTTATTCCCTAGGCGCTCATTACACACTGGGGATTTTCTACTAAAAATGGAAACCCAAAAGCAAACAAATATTTCTTTTTTTCCTTTCTTTTTCTTCCCCAGACGGCTTGTCCAAGGTACTTGGGAGTTTGACTCCATTGTTTCTCCTGCTAACACCTTTTAATACTCTTGGGAAACACCTGTAAAGTATTGAGTAGGTGTTAAGTGGAAGAAACAATGAGGAGTTGGTTGGATGGAAAGCCAGGCAGCCCTGGGCAAGGAGTAAGTGGGAGGAATAGTCCTTTAAGGAAGTGAATCATTGGGAAGAAAAGCTGAAGGAAAGAATAATGGGAATGAGCACTGAAAAGACAAAGCTGAGGAATGGAAAGTAATATCCAGGAGTCAACATGTCATTTATACATTACACAAAAGCTGTCTAGCCTTTGCCCAATATACACTTGAACTTCACACCCCAACAGGGAGAAGAGTTCAAATATTGACAAATCTTTTGTTTAGATAAATCATTGGTTATATATGTGTATGTTACAGGACTTTAGTAAGTCCCCATCATTCAGATACTTCGGGTGCTTTTTTTTTTTTTAAATTTAAAACAAATCACTACTAATTTTAGTTGAATTTAAATTGATGGTTTGAAAATAATATGGTCGTGTAAAAAAACTACCAGTGCATGTTCATATTTGAAACACAGAAAAGTTCCTTAAATCAATTCAGGTTTCGACATTCTACTTGAAGAAAAACTTGAGACCCTCTTAGCTACAGCAGTGCAATTGTAAAACTACAGAAAACTCAGTGAACTGGGCTGTGTTTGACACTGGCCTTCTCAGGTAGGTTTATTTTGAAATGGCAGAAGGGTCACAGTAGCCAGTTCTACGTGGATTGTGGAGGTGAGATACAGAGCTACCTTTGTTAGCTGGAAAATCCAATTTGACTTTTAATTTCCAGAATCACAGAACCATTTAGCATTTATTTGAACTTAGAGTACTCCTACAGTGTGCTGAAGGTTTTCATTTGTCCATCTGTCTTTCATTAGGGAAGGATTTCAGAAACTCACCCAACAGTGTCATCAGCAAAGTCTGCTGCCTGATAAATCATTTTTGGTGTTTATTCTTTTATTGCACCAAACAGGATATGTGAAAGCTTCCCCTGCCTTGAGCTCACCTCCTTATTTGTTCTTTAAAAAACAAACAGAAAAAGTAGTTCGCCTTAGGCCTCATTTTGTAAATTATCTAAGAAATAAGTTTAGACTTCACGTGGGATGGGTGTGATAGAGTTTTAGGTTCAAAGGCATGAGAAAAAGTTTGCTCTCAGTGATACTGACTTTTTCACTGAGCTGAGTAAAGCCATTTGTTCTTCCAGTGATGACATTTTAAATTACGAAAATAATCAGACTTGTTACCCAGATCTGTTCTAAGACAGACCAAGAGTTTGTGATAGATTTTGATAGTTATGGCACCTGAAAAGTATTTAGTTGTATCCTTAAAGCACTGTATGGAATCAAGCATAGTCACTCAGCTGTGAAAACAAACTGAGAAATTAGATTTAATGGCTTTAAGCACTGCAGATTGTTTAGCTAATACTGCACTGATTATTTTTAGTCTAATATGGAGGATGGCATTTTGATTTTCTCCTCCTAGTACTTCCTTATTTTGGGAAGCACCGGGAGGAGAAAAATAATGGTTTAATTTGATGCATAGGTCCTAAATTCATGCTCATTTCAGAGATTACATTTCCTTTAAGGTTGACCCTGTGTAGCTTTGTGCCTGGGGGACTGTGCCTTTTTACTCTTAAAGGTGGTGTGGGGGGATGCTCACTTTAATGCTCACTATAAATATTGTCTTCTCTGGTAGTCCTATACAAGGAATATTTTCACATATTCCACCTTACGGAATTAGGAAGTTCAGAAGATAGAATAAAGATTTTGCTGTAATTTGTGTATCAAGTAAATACAGTTTAAATTATACTCATATTTAAAACTAACCACAAGCGAAAATTACCATGCACATGGCACAAAAGACATAGAGCCACTTTCTGGAACCACAGCAAGAGTGTGTCTCTAAATTATTACAATTATCTGTTTTTTCAGGAAATAAAACTTAAAATAACTGTAGTTATTTTTTTTTTGTAAGAGCGATGTGATCAGTTTACAGATAAAACTAAGGTAGCCTTTAAAAAAAACCCCAAAATATGTCAGATGCAAACAGAACACTGAAACTAATAACATGAGCTGACTTCTGAAGTTCTGCGTCCCAGGACATGGTAACAAAGCAGGATTTCTGTGCATTATTCCCTCCTTAGAGCCCAGGAGTAAAGAGGTGTTGTTATTGATAAGCTTGGAGCTCCTGCTGAAGGGATCTACACCTGTCCCTGCAGGGGTTTGTGCATGTTGGGCTTGTAGGACCTTTGATAAAAGCTGTTGGTTCTCCTTGAGGGTGGTTTGTGCGGAATTGCTCTGAAGGGAGGTTTGCAGATCACAGACTGTGCAGAAGCACAGGGCAAACTGGGACCCCCTCCCCTTATCAGTTGCCAGTTCTGGGTATCCCCATGGAAAAAGCCTGCTGGAGGTGAACCTGGGTTGGCCAGGAGAGTTTTCTACTAGGTCTTGCCTCATAACAGACAATTGGTTGAAATTACAAAATAAAAATATTAAAATAGTGTTTAGTGCCATGTAATATTTTTTGATCTTTGATGTTAAAAAAAATTTAACGTCCCACTGGAGAACATTCTGAATTGTAACATTTCTTATTTATCCAGTAAATGTAGGATGTTCTCATGTGCTCCACAGAGAGATGATTTTCTCAGGCTTTAAAAACACAGTTTTTATCCTGTGTTGTTTGGGAATGCCATACTAAAAAGCTATAAAAATACTCAGTGTGTACAAGAAACAACACAGAGAGGACATCTCTGCAACATGATCCATTTACTTTTCCTAGTAAGAAGTCAGATTTACAAAATCTCTTAGAATTGCTAGTAAAAATACTTGTTTATCTGTGCCAATTAGTTCCATGTGAACTCCCACATTCCTGTGGTCCAGACTAGGCCAGGTACAAGGGACAAGGTCCTTGCCAAGCTGCCAGTACAAACATCTTTTTGTAAGCTTACTCTTTTCCAGACAAGCCATTTAAAACAGGCTATGGTATTGACTGTAGATTAGAGGCAGAGTGTTTGGCAGATCCCTGAATTTTAAAATGGAGGAAGGGAAAACACGCAAAGGAAATATGGAAATGGTATCTGAGAAATTCAGTGTCAGCAGCTTAAGTAGTAAAATTGTGTGGATAATACCTTATTGTATGTGCTGTAACCTTTTGCATACTTTGTAGAGTAGTACTAATAGAAATAACAAGCCCTAAAAACAACTGATAGTTGCCAAGAAAGACAGAACCATATGTCTTTAGTCAGGATAAAATCTCTCTGAATTTATTCTTTACCGGCCCCGGACGTTTTTAGCGTAATCACAGGAATAATCGCAGTACACTGAAAGTAGTTTAGGAACAAAACCTTAACGTTTAAGAAGAGAATGGGGGACGTGTGAATCGGGTGTGTGAGGCAGCTGTGTGTGTTTGCAGCCGGCAGAACCAGCTGAAGGACCAGCAGCACCAGCAGCAGCAGCAGGTCGTGTCCCTGTGCCAGCTCCCGGACGAGGCCGAGTGCCTGACGGTGCCGCGCTACAAGCGGGACCTGGTGCAGAAGCTCAAGATCCTGAGGCAGGAGCTGTCCCAGCAGCAGCCTCAGGCTGGGCACTGTCGTATCGAGGTCTCCAGGGAGGAGATTTTTGAGGTAATTTGAGATTTTGACCCATTTCTTAATGGGGAGGGAAGGGGAGGAGGGATATTCATTTAGATGGAGTCTTGAAGGCTGCACTTACAGCTGGAATTTTACCATGGTGAAGGGGAAGAGGAAGCATTTCAGGGGGATGTCAAGACAGTTGTGTAATTAAAGTAGATGTATTTCCCCTGTAGAGAAGAAGAAAATCAAGGAAAGCTTTCTCTGTGGCTGGAGATGTACAGCCTGTGTCAGGAACTGGGGAAGGAGTCCAGGCACTTTGTGTGTCTGAAGATCCTGCCTGACTTCTTCCTTGAATTTGAGAAGCTGATGACTGTGGCAGAGGGGATGTTACAAATTGAACACTAAACTATTGTTAGTGATCTTTGATACTGTTGAATAGGATTCCTCTTCAGAGTTTGGATTACTTACCACTCATCTCAATTCTGGTTGATTTTTTTTTTTCCCTTTCTTTTTTCCCTCCAGAATCACAGCAATTTTACAAACTGTCTGGGCTTCTGAATGGTCAGAGATGCCCACAGTGGGGTCCCTGCATTCTGTTTTGGGACATTATTCAGGAGAATCATTCTTTGGACTGGACTAAACACAGTTGTAGTTCGTTGGTCTTTTCTGGAGAACTGTTTGTCCTTTTGTGAACCTTCACCCATCCCTGTTGCATTTTTACCCCACCCACAAACTCCATGCCCCACTGTGTTGTCACAGTTTTTCCCAGCCAAGAAAGATGTGTGTTGGTCTTCCCCTTGGAGAAAGTCAGATCAGTTCATAAGCAACTGAAAGGGAGGGAAGGCTACAGAAAATTGTATTCAGTGTGTTGGGTCGAGTGTGTTGGGTCCATGCCTCTTCTGCCCAAGAGACAAAGCTTGGGGCTATCCTGGACATAAATAAGAGCTAGATTTTTTAAATTGTCTAATTCCTTAGCATTTGTTCTGGCTTTCAGCCTGCTTGCTCTGTTTTCTTGGTGAACTCTTACTGATAGAGGAATAATCCTGTAGATTTACTGGGATGGCATTGCTGCTTCTGTTCTTAAGGTGCTTCTTGAAGGCTGGCACATGTGTTACACCCAGAGCAGAAGCTCCACTGTTGGCTTTTCAGACTGTAAGAATGATGAGCCTTTACGGAAAACAAAAGGAGTTTACTGACACAATTTTTTAAATAAATTATGTGAGAATGAGAGAGAATGTTCCGATCACTGTTCACCTCTGGAAACTTAATGGGAGCTGGTTCTTCTCATCTTCTCATCATTTTATTTGCCAAGTGTTATCACGTTTGTGGAAAATGAAGTCACAGTCTGTGATTGGAGAAACTGATCAGTATCTAGAAAAATAATGTCCCCTTTGAGTGTTCCCTTTGGACTCAGAGTCTGAGACCCCCTTCACTTCCAGTGCCCAGCAGCATCTTCTACTCTGGAAATAGCAGTTAATAAAAGGAAGTGTTGTGTGTTCACAGGAATCCTACAGGCAAGTCATGAAGATGAGGCCAAAAGACCTGTGGAAACGATTAATGATAAAATTTCGTGGGGAGGAAGGCCTTGATTATGGAGGTGTTGCCAGGTAAACAGTGGCTGCTCTGTCTCTTCCCCTGGGCTTGAATCCTGAACCAGCCCTGCTCCTTTTCCATTATTCTTATTTACACTTATTTCTGTAACAGTTTACATGTCAGAGGAATATATGGCTTTAGGTCGTATTTTAAAAGAAAAACTGCTTCAAAAAAAAGAACAGATCTATTGGAAATAAATCAAAATGCAAGTTACAGATCACATCAAACATCTGTCATATATGAGAGATAACTTTTGGTATCTACTGAAATTAATGTCTTTTTATTTGGTTTGTAAAGTTTGGGTATCTGAGAATTTATACCACTAAATACTTGACTTTATAGGCACAATTTTAAAAAAAAAGAGCTTTATTGCAAATTGTCACTGCTGTTTGAAGCAAAATGTTAAAAACCAGCAGCTGGTGGGCAGCTTCAGTCTATCAATAGTCTGAGGTTAATTTTCACTTATAAGAAAATGACATGCCCAATTCTCAGACCGCTGTTTGCTAAATTGTGATCACGTAATTAAAACTTGAACTAAATATATCCATTACCTAAAGATGGTTTATATCAAAAGCTTTGATTCTCACATCTCTGTATTCAAGTGAATACAGTGTCTTGTCTTAGTGTATAATGGATGTGGGAGAATCACAGTCAGAAACTCTCTTGGAAATAAGTAACCTGAAGAAAAATCTTGGAAAGCTGGGATATCCATCAGCTGTCAGGTGCTGTGCAGTTACTGAACCAGTCAAAATAATTCTGATTTCAGCCTTATCTCAGCATGTTCAGAGATAACTTTCTTCACATTTATGTTTAATAGTAAGATTTTAAAAATCAGACTATTTTGAAAAGACTCTCAGTGTAGGAATGCATTTGTCTCTAGAGTACCAAGAAATGATTTTATTTCCCCAGGGAGTGGCTCTACCTGTTGTCCCACGAAATGCTGAATCCATATTATGGGCTGTTCCAGTACTCCCGGGATGACATCTACACCCTGCAAATCAACCCTGACTCTGCTGTCAACCCGGTAGGGCTGGTGCCACATTCTCTAAATCCATGTTCTCTGCCTAGAAATCAAGAGCACCTGGAGAGGGTTCAGCACTTAGGAGCCAAATTCTTACAATTGGTATTGCTGGACACTGAATTTGTACAATTATGTGATAATGTCTTTTTTTGTACTGATCAAAGGAACTTCTCAAATGTGTTCTTAATTTTCTGTAAGATGTTGATTTATGTTTCCTTTGGGAGAAATTAAGTTTATTTTGCTTGTTACTAGTAAAACTCCTGGACTGGAAGCGATACGCTCCGTGTGCCATGTATGAAAGCAAAACAAAACCAAACCTCTGAATGGGCTTTGGGCTTGGGGTTTTTTTCTTTTCTTTGTATCGAAATTTTATCTCATACTTAGCAGTGGAGGTCTCACTTAGCTGAATGGCTTTGTCTCTCCTTTCTGTTGCAGGAACACTTGTCCTATTTCCACTTTGTGGGGCGGATCATGGGGATGGCTGTGTTTCATGGGCACTACATTGATGGGGGCTTCACGTTGCCTTTCTATAAGCAGTTACTTGGGAAGCCAATTACTTTGGATGACATGGAATTGGTTGACCCTGATCTTCATAACAGCTTAGTCTGGATACTGTATGTACTCTGTAGTGTACCTCAGGATGTTAGAATGGTGTCTCTCATATCATAATGGTCCTAAATCCTGTGGAAATCAAGTGTGTTTTGATCTCCTCAGGCAGATTTAAAAAATATCTTTCTTGCACACTTCAGCTTCTTTAAGGCTAAAAATGCTCAAGTTATTCATATTTGGGGGGTTGGGGGTGGAATTAATTTATTAATTTAACCTATTATTAACAGTAACATGTTATTAAAATACAACATTGAAACTTTGACAATGATTTAAAATATAACGTAGTACAACTGTATGCTCACCTTCTGCTTCCAGGCAGTACTTTGAAATGCCATTGAAAACCAAAACTGTGCTTCTGTCAGATAGATTATGGCTGTAATACATTTGCAGGATGTGTTTTCCCTCAGTCACTTCTCCTTTCTCTGCCCCAGTGAGAACGACATCACAGGAGTCCTGGACCACACGTTTTGTGTGGAGCACAACGCCTACGGGGAGATCATTCAGCACGAGCTGAAACCCAACGGGAAAAGCATCCCCGTGACAGAGGAGAACAAAAAGGAGTATGTCAGGTACATCCAGAGCTTTTTCCAGAGGTTTTTTTGTATTTCCTCAGGTGGGGAGGAACCTTTACTTGTTGAAGTCAGTGTCAGTGTCGTGCTGTTGGGTTTTGCTGAGGGGTTGTGCATGGTGTGTGTGTGTAATCCTGTCAGTGAGGCCGTGTTTTGGGGGCTGGATAAATTGCAGGTTTATTGTATTTGAATACATCCTCCACAACCCAATTTGCACTTGCTCGCAGACTTTATGTGAACTGGCGGTTTTTACGAGGAATTGAAGCTCAGTTCCTGGCACTCCAGAAGGGATTTAATGAAGTAATCCCACAACATCTGCTGAAGACATTTGATGAGAAGGAGTTAGAGGTCAGTGCACCAATGTTGTGCTGTCGTTGAGTGTAACGGGGCTTTTGGAGCCGCAGGAACGCTCCCGGTGCGCTCCGACAGGGAGAGGGGCAGTGCCCGGGGTGAGCAGGTCAGGGGGCACGGAGGCTGTGTGTGCCTCCCCTGAGAGCTGTCCCTGGAGGTGACAACTCACAGCAGCTGCAGGAGTGGCCGGCGCCCCTCCCCTGTAGCTGAAACCCCTCTGAGCCTTCTGAGAACCTGCAGCGACCTCGGGCTGCGTCGGGCGTCGCTGCTCCTGCAGAGTTCTGGTGCAGAGTTCTCATGGGGCAGTTTTCTGATATGAAATCAGTGCTGCCAGGAGGACAGGGTGTCACACCCTCCCACCACTCGCTCCCAGCCCTTGGTGCACTGCCCTGACTGGTGTCAGGCACCTGGGGTTTGGCAGAGCTCGATTTTGCCAGGCTCCATTGGCCCCGTAAAACCAGCAGAAGGTGCTGGCAGAGACAAATGTGCTACAGAACTGTTCTGAAGGCAAATCCATAGATCCCAAGCTTGCTTTAAACTGAAACCTAATTCCAGTCTGTGGAGCTGAGGGGTTTGCCAAGTAAAATGGCACCAGGTAAATTATTCACGTGTGCTTCTGTTCCCTGGGCTAGAATGTTGGTGATTGCTCCTCCTTTATCCCAGCAGTGAGCCAGTCATGCTGCCAACCCAGAATCATTTTGCAGCTGCAGAATAAGAAAGGGGAAGGTCCAGTGTTCTTAGAAGAAGAAGATGTCTTCAGAATCATTATCTCCCCATTTGAGCTTAACCCGATCCACTGTGGATCTCCATTTCAGGAGCACTGAAAGCTCAGTGTCAGGAAAGGCTGGTCTGTGTTATGTGTGTGGAATCACACTAACAAGATTCCTTTTGGGGGTCCAGTAGGACCAGCCAAAGTACACCCTGACCTATGCTCCAGAAAGAAATACTGACTTCAGATGTGAATTATTCCTGCACTTTCAGACAGGGGTAGAATCTCTGCTTCTGTTATTTAATTGACAGGTCAAGGCACTTTTGTATAAGCTTGAAATGGCTCTTTGTTGTTTTGGGTTTTTTTTAATTTGAATTGAGACGATTTGAAAAATGGTTTGTGTACAGAGGTAAAATTAAAAAAAAAAAGAAGTTCTATTTCTGCATTGCTTAAGACGAGTGAGAAGTTATAATTTGCCTTTGGCATAAAATCTGTCCATTTTTCACAATTAGTCCTTCATCATTTATCTGGCTCCAAACCCATTCTTCTAGTGATTAGTGATGAAAGATTAGAATAATTCTAATTTAAATTTACAGCTCATCATTTGTGGACTGGGAAAAATCGATGTAAATGACTGGAAGGCAAATACCAGGTTGAAACACTGTACCCCGGACAGCAACATCGTGAAATGGTTCTGGAAAGCTGTGGAGCTCTTTGACGAGGAGAGGAGGGCGCGGCTGCTCCAGTTTGTGACCGGCTCCTCCCGGGTGCCCCTGCAGGGCTTCAAGGCACTGCAAGGTAACAGCCGCAGGTGCTTGGGAGCACAGGGATCAGCTGGAAGTGAGGCTGGCTGGCTGCAGTGTGCCTTTTGAAGAGCGATTTTAATGCTCTGATTACAATCACCAAGAGTTCTTTTTTGTGTGTTGGTCTGGTGCCTTGTAATTCAGGTGCAAATGGCTCTTTTGTTTCAGTTCTGCACTTCCTTCTCTGGCAGAAGGCTCTGATCAGTTCCGAACTTAGAGGGGTTCTCCTTGTGTTTGTTCCAGAAGCCTGGGGTTTAATTCCTAATTCTGACAAGCCCTCATCACCTGCACAGCGCTGAGGGTTCTTTTAGACCAGAATGCACAACACAGCTCAAGCTCAGACTCTTATTTAAACAGCAGAGTCCCCATGAGAAACACAGACCCTGTTAATTGTGGTTTTAATGTCTGCTCAGGCCAGGATTCCAGTTTTGCTCAGATTGGGACATTTCTAACACCTTCTGTCCTTTGTAGCATCTTCAGTGCATACCAAGTCTAAAGGATTGCTGTGCTGCAGTCTTTTTCCTTTAGCAGAGAGATTAAGGGCGTTTCTAGTAGTCAGATTAATTTTTTAAAATTATAAAGAATTGGCATGGTGACTATGAATTTCAGTGGAATTGGCCACTAATTCAAGAGCTGTTATAAAACAGGGACAGGTACAGCTGTGTAAGTTTTGTTGGGTAGGAAGGGCAAGAGAAGTTAAATTAAAAACTGTTAGAATTATACAGTGCACTGCGTGAAAAACGTGTTTTGTTCTTCCTCATCAGTGCTGTTTTCGTTACCTCTCCTTTGTTGTTATAACTGCAGGGCTGTCTGTGGGCAGAGGGGAGGAGTCTGTCCCACAGCCACTGGGAGTTTGTTCAGAGCTTTTTTCTGCCTGTTCATGATTTCACCTTTCTTTGTGCAGGGCTTCTCTTTGTGTTTTAGTTGCTCTTTTGTTGCAGTGCAACAAAGACATTTCATGTTATTCCGCACAGTAGCAGAGATCTCCTCTGGTTTTTCAGGTGCTGCAGGCCCACGACTCTTCACAATACACCAGATTGATGCCAGCACTAATAATTTGCCGAAAGCTCATACCTGGTAAGTTTTTCAGTTCTCTGTTGTGATCTGTAGCTTAAGACCAGTCTGCTGTCAGGGAATTTTGAGCAGTCTTACTTCATTTTTCTTTTGTGACATAACCAAAGCTGTCCCTTGTGGAAAACGAGAGATGGCTTTTGTTTAGCTGGAGTTGTGTGGCCTTGGAAAGTCTGGCTGCCCCTGTTTGCAGTTCAGTGAGGTGTAACAGACCCTGCAGTGATGGCTGGAGTTCCAGGCAGCTGAAAGCTCTGTGCCTTCCTTCCCCCACAGCTTCAACAGGATCGACATTCCCGCCTACGAGAGCTACGAGAAGCTCTACGAGAAGCTGCTCACGGCCATCGAGGAGACCTGTGGCTTTGCTGTGGAATGACCCTGCCCAGCCTCACCCACACTCTATTTATACTCCTGTCAGCCACAAAGCCCTTTCTTCCCTCAGCCAAGACTCAAGAAATGCTTGAAATACAGGAAACTTTCCCTTTTCTACACTAGGACACTGGGAGGGAAAGGACAACTTTGGATTTTTTTTTAATTATTATTTTTTATTTTTTATTTCAAGAAAATAGGTTCTGTGGTTCCTGCCATAGGATCATTCAGCTGCTATTAAAAACTAATACCTTGAACATACAGAATGCTGACTTTTCCTACATTTCAACAGTTAAGCAGTATTCTATACTTAAAGACTACTACTATTTTTGTAAGAGGTAATCTATTATATTTGCCTACCTGATTTCTATTCTCAGATACCAAGACACAACTTCAGCAGTCGGTACAAATCACGTTTCAGCCTGTTTTAAATGTATGATACTGAACAGCATCTATACCTGCTATTTTTTGGAAAAAAAATATTTTGGATTATTCTAACTTTGCATAAAATTGGCTGAAAGAATCATTAATCTTTTTAATGAAAGCCACTTACATGTTAACTGCATTTTCTTATAGTAAAACGTTATATTCTGCAATGTAAATTCCAGGTAAATGTTGCCACAGGGGCTTTTTTATATTTTTCAAGCATGAATTCCGAATATGACATTTTGGGGTCCTATTTATATCACTTGTCAGATTCCTCCAGCAGAATTTCTAGTGTGAGTGACACAGACTGTAGTTGGTACAGTCCTTGTGTGAACACGTGGAATAACCTTTTTTTAATGAACAGTAGATGTTTTGATTTTTTTAAAACAGCATTTTTCTAACAAGTCTGTCAAGAGTGTTTTTTGTTGATTTTGACCTTAAATTGAAACACTGCATTTTTCAGCTGTTGAAGCACTGATGGGCTTTGCCAGCAGAGACCTGTCAGCAGTTTGTTCCAGAACCCATCCTGTCCAGTCAACCAAAGTTTGTTTGAATGCAGCCAAATCATATTCTGTATTTGTTGATGCTAAAGATTTATCAGGTAAAACATGTTGTAATCTTTGTCCAGCTGCTCATGACACGTGGGTTTAAGTTGCAACTAAGGAAAAAAGGTGTATTGACTGAAATATGTGTAATGTGCTTTGGAAATGAGGTTGTAAGAGCACATAATTTATTGATTGTAGGGATGGAAGTAAGTATATATATGAATTATAACATGGGTTGATCTCTTCAAAGGGGAATAAAATGCACTACCAGTAGAGGGAACTGAACTTCGACCTTAGTTTGGAAATTCTCAGTTAAGATCTGTCTGATCTGCTCGTGGTGTGTGGATAAATCAGGCTGCTTAAAGAGCTGGTGCCATTTTCCTCTCAGCCATGAGAATATCTGAAGTACCAGGTTTTTTCCAATCAGTGTTGTGTTTTTGTAACTTAGGTTACAATTAATCATCAAATCTGCACTGTTTTTTCACTGCCAATGAGAAGAAAGTCAAAGGTATTGAAAATGCTAAAGGGATGGGATGTAACCAGCTGTTCCATGTTTGCAGTGTAAGTCACAGAGAACCAGCTCATTTTCTGTCTGTTCTGTGGAGCTTGAACTAAATTTTGTTCTGCCAAGTCTGACTGCCACAGTGAGTAAACTACTACTGGATGTTGTGTATTAGAATAGTGGGCAAGGGACTACTTTTGTAGAATTGTGGTAAGAATCTGGTGAGCCAAATCCACATGTTCATTTGATTATTTTTTTTGTACAGCTGTTGCTGGCAGGTTTGCTCCAAGGGACTTGCTTCCCTTTCTGGGCTGGCTGCAGGATGAGGCTACTTAGAGCTGTAAACAGAAAGCCAAGAGACTTGCTGTGACAGCCAGGTTTGAAATTCATCAAACCCTTTTTTTTTAATGTCAGGGGACTCTTGCACTCACGTTGAAGGGCTGGTAATTTTGCTTCCACCTCGGGCTCCCCAGTTCAGGGCTTTCAGGTAATTGTTACCAGAGCAGCTGCCACTGTCTGTGCAGGCCTCGGGGAGCAAAGCAGGTTCTTGCCCAGGGTGTTTCTCACTCAGAAGTGCTGCCCAGGGCTGGGGCCACAACTGCAGACCCTCCCAGAGCCTCTGCTCACCCCCTGCAAGTTCTGAGTGATGTGAGTTACTCTTGACAGGGATTTTAGAGACAAGTTCTTGTGACTTCACAGGAGAAAGACTCCAGAGTCACAGAATTTAATTTTTTTTTCCCCCCCCTCTGGCTCTTGCTCAGGCTGTGGCTGGCAGCTTCCTTGGTCATGAGACATGGCAAACACAAAATCTGGCTGGTGCATTTATTGAACACATAGTAACGGTCTCCTTGATGTCATAAAAGCATCTCTGGAGAGGGAGGAGACGAGCTCTGCAGAATATAGACCCGAGATCAGCTGATAATTACATGAATTTTCACAGCAGCCTTAGCAGTACATGTTTTTTACCAAACCTTTTGGTATGGCATTGAGAATTTTTTTAAATTGCCACAGATATTGTAAATTTAATATATTATAGGCAAAACTAGACAAATCTACATTGAACTTTCCATAGCTGACAGATGAGGATGAATATACCAAGTATTTTGAGTGCCTTTCTACCTTCATAAAGACTGAGAGCTTTAACTAAAGCACCTCATCACCCAGTCAGATGTTTATCTGAAAATGGTAAAGGGTTGATTCTTTTCCAAAATCATGTTTCAAGAACATGTCAGCTACTTTCCCCTCAAAAAGGTGCTAAGCCTAATGTTGCATTTTAACCTTGGACTTTCACCCCATGATTAATGTGAATATTTATTTCAATGTGTCCCTCTTACTGGGTTTTACTTTATCCAGTCTTTAGTTGTTTTAGAGAGATGTCACATCATGGTTTTATGCTGTTGCTTTTCATTATGAATGTTTAATTATGAACAGTGACTTTTGTAGATTTCAAATATACAGTTCACAGTTGAGCTTCAGAGGATTTAATTTCTCGGTGTAAAGAGTTTTGTAATGGTGCTTTGTACAGTATGTATTCTAATTTTTTTTTTTTTGCACATAGTTTCAGTTTCCCTGAACTGATTTATTTGTACCAAATTTTTGTGTTGTACTAAAGTCCAGAGCACACAAGCCCTTTTGAAATTCCTGTTCTACAACACTACATCTGTACTGAACTCCTGGTGCGTTTAAATGGCTGCATTGATGGAAGTAAAAGCTTTGCTTCTCTCTCACAGCACCATCCTCCAGCTCCATGTAGCATCTTTTTAAACAGCACCACACAGTTAACAGGTGCCATTTGTTGTACTTTACACTATGTAGTAGGTTCCTGGCTCTACCACATCCTCAGAGCTTTGTCTGTAGTTGTAATTAGTTCATACAAGTGTAATTACTCCTCCACAAACTGACAGTTCTTAGTTTATCATTTCCATTGTATTTATTACAGAGTGTTTTAGCATTGGTATCATTGTATTTTCACCCAGCTGTTACATGAGCTTTAACAAAAAAAAAATCTGTATAAAATGGTTTTTAAGTACTTAATGTATGTACCCATGCAGAAGTTGAGCAATAAATTGTATGCTGTTTGCACTGTCACAGCATCAATGGTTTTAAAAGTTTTAAGTTTTTCTTAATTAAAACTTTAAAAGGTAATATCATTTTTAAGTAACTCGACTTTGTTTCAGGAGAAAATACCTAAAACTTGGTGACTTCCTACGTGCTGTTACCTATAGTAAGGACTGTGCTGAATGTTCTAGTACAACACAGCAGGTCTTCCTTCTGGCTCTCACGTACTGGCACGACTTGGCAAGGACTTTATCTAAGCACTGGTGAACAGATGTCTCCTCTCAAAACTCAGCAAAGCCACACCATCTTCCTTGAGGGGAAAAAAAAGGGTAAATTTGGTAAATACTTGCTAAATTTCATCAACTTAGCTGGTAAGTATTGTCCCTTAAAGACTTCAAGACTTACAGCAACTCCCTGAAAAGGGTCTGTGTTTCTGATATTGTGGAGGGTTTTTGGTGTGTGTTTTTTGGGTCTGTGAGATATTTCGTGCTCTAATAGCTGACTGCTCTATTTAATCTGTAAAAGAAGCTCCTCCAGATGCTGGGGGCTTTTTTTTTTTCTGTTTAGCTCTTTTTTCTTCCAGTGCAGGACTGAATTCTCTGAGTGTGTTGTCAGTTCCATCAGAGACACCCTCTCATGACAACCTTTAAATATTGTATGTACAATGCAATTAAATCCAGTATTCCTACATCACTTCCCACACAGCCATTTTAAGCAAGAACTACTCTAGTACCCAGATAAACTAATTAAGAGTTGCACTTTTGTCAGCCAGAGGAGACTGTGTCTGTAATGGACTTCATTAATTCTCAGCTTGGTTCCATGTCATTGTTCTCAGTTAAGTACTCATCCCTCTGTGTTGGCACCTCCTGGGGCCCACAGTGTTTGGCTGGTGAAACCTGGAATTTCTACTGAACACTGTGTTGTTTATAGCACAGGAAGATGCTACAAGGAGTGGTGCCGTGCCTGCTGTCAGCTCCTGCTCTGCCTGCAAGCAGACCTTACAACCTGAAGTAAGGCAAAAGCTGACTGCTGAAATATTTAACCACTCTTTATTCCATCTTCACACTGACAGAACTAGAATTAATCTGATTTTCCCTAGGAAAAAACCTAAACAGAGTGCTAAATACAAGTATCCTAGCAAAACTTTTATCCAAATAATCTGCTCCCGAGAGCAAATACGGGTGTTAGTGCTTGGCCAGTGGTACACAGCATTACTGTGACTCCCTTCTGAAAGAGCATTTGAAACAAAACTTTATTTGTTTCCAGGTGTAGTTTTGAAACCCCCTGTAAAATTCAGCAACTGAAGCACCGACAGAGCTGCACCTGAGTGTGGCCCTGTGGAAGATAACTGGGAATGCTGTCCACAGCTCCTTCCCGGGGCTCACCTCTTGCAGAAGCTCATAATTTACAGCTTTAGAAGAATCTTCATTGTTTGTTATTTCAAACTACTTTTCCCAAAGCATTTGCAGCAAGAAAGAGTATTTTATATGCCTTTATATTTTATCAAGAAGCCAGCAACACCAACATTGCAAACAGAATTGAATGAAAGAAGTAATGAAATAAGTACTTCCTCCCTTGCTTAATCTATTTAAATTCCCAGTTATTTATGTCAGGTTTAGTGCAGGCATTCTCTAACTTAGCCTTTCACAGGAAACTTGAACCTCTGATGTTCTTTTAGAGATCTTCTTGTTCTTTGTGAGCCTTCCAATCCATGATTTCTGGCTAAGGGTATTAGAGTGGCTTAGCAACAACAGCCCCAGCACAGATGCAGAGGAGGCTCAGCATCCAACTGTTCCACCAGGATAACTTTGCTAAAGCTTCACTCTGACTTCATCCCACTTCCTTTGAGTAGAGTTCAACATTATCCCAGCCTTGCTAGGAAGGTAAGAAATAGTTTAGAAACTTTATAGGTGATCATAAAAGTGCTGTGGAAATCCCAGATCCCAGCAGCTACACCCCTGACAGGTCAAAATGGCAGACCAGGTATTTCAGAGAGAAAAACAGCCTCACACCATCTTTGCATTACAGCAGCTCCCAAATACTCTGATCATCTCAGCCAGGCAGGACTGCAGGGACATTTACCTACGTCTTAGAAGAAATGGCTTTGGCTGTACTGGAAAGAAGCCATCTGAAGTCTGGATCTCAGTCTGTCTGCTTCTAGTTCTTGAAAAAAGGTGTCGTCATCATTTTGCATGATTGCTGCTTGCAGCTGCTGTATTTCCTTTTCCATCTTTGATCTCAGTTCTTTTTTTGTTTTCTGTAGCATCTAAGGAAAATACTGACATTAGCCACAGCATGTAAAAAGAAAAGGCAATTGGACAAAATTAGGAATACTTACTTGTGCTTGTGCTTTCTCTCTGGTTTGGATTTGTTGGAATTCTTGAGATATAACTTCTGCGAGCATGGAAAACTAAACATAACACACGTGTGAGTTGAACTAATTAAAGAAAGGAAAGACTTCTAAGTGTAAAAAGATGACCTGTCTGATCCAGGTTAAGCTTTACCTGATCTTTGTAGTAGTTCTCCAGGGACTCCAGCTCGTTCTGGTGCTCTCTCCGTTGCTCATCACGCTTCTCCTGAGCATACACTCTCAGGTCCTTCAGTCTTTGCTTCTGAATTTCTAAGCCTTCTTCAAACAAGTTTTTAAATATCTGCCAGCAATTAAAAAAAAGCAAACCTGAAACTCTCACAGAAACTTGCAAGTATATATTTACATTATTCAGCTGCTTTATGTCCTGATGTAATGGTGTTTACATGAGGATAGGCCATTGCCCATGGAAAAGTGCAGTTATGTATCTGGAAGTGGTGGTGCAGATACAGCTGAGCTGGATTTGTTATTACTCATTTAGCTGAAATTTTGATAGATAAAATAATTTTTCATGTCAGTTTAGTCATATGACCCAACAGTGCAAGCCAGGGCCTTTGAATGTGCACTGTGATTTACAACCCACCCTGTACTCTGCAGTCTAACTTCAGGACCTTCATCCAGGTTTCCAGCAGCAGGAAATCCAGTCTGGACTCAGGCTTTCCATTCCTCCACAAGAACACTTACCAGCTGCAGCTCACAGCTCGAGGCAAACAGTTCTGAAATCTCTAAGAGTGGATTATGCAGTAAACTTCTAATCTTTTATTTTGAAAGGTGACAATTGTGTATCTGCACTTGCAGAGTGTATTAACTCTCCTTGCTTTCCCTTGCTCTGATATCCAGCCCTAATTAGATCATATCTGTCACAAAGTCCACTTTGTTTAACAAACACAACTGAATAACAAAGCTGCCTGTTTGATCAGTTCCCTTAAGTGAAGATTTAGATTGTTTTCTTTGGATGGTGACTGTAGGAACAACTTCTTAATCCTACTGTTTCTGAAAACTCATTTCCCCAATTTCTCATGTTACCAGCCCTGTTTTTCCATACTGATACTTCACCCTTTCCCTCCTCTTAGCCCCATAAATCATCCTTACTTGTTTCACAGTGGTTTGCCCTACAGTGTTATCCATCTTTCCAGGGAAGGAACTGTTTCATCTGTGGCCTTGACTGACCAACCCCTTCATCCTCTGGCTCTTTGCTCTGGTCACCTCACGTGCTCTCGACTTGCAGCATTGTTGAACGACCACAGCTCAGCACTGGGGTCCAGACAAGGAAGAATTCCACACTTGCAGAGCAAGACCCCTTGTCCTTACCTTCTCTTCCCGTGTCCTTGCCCGCAGCATCTTGGCGCAGAGCTGGATCCGATATTCCTCGTAGTATCTCCTGGCTCGAGCCACTTGCTGCCTCTTCTCTGTCACTTTGTTCTGAGCCCATTTCTGGCGGTAGACGCGTTGTTTGATTTCTTGCTAAAGGGAGAGCAGCAGCTGTCAGACCACCAAACTGCCAACAGACATTGCTGCAGGCAAAGCTTTGTTAATCATGGCTAAATAATTAGAGTCCTTTAATTAAGGACCTTCTCCACAGCCCAGTTTTACACTGCAGTTGTGTTTGCTACCACTGATGTAGCAAAGTAATGCCAGTAGGGAATTAAGGACTCAGCACTGTCATGGGAGCTGCAGCACCAAGAACCTCAAGTTTCTTCTCCTTGCACTTTTTTAGAATTTGTTTTTCCTTTTAAAGCAACAATGAAGTATAATAATAATCATCATCATCATCATCATCCATTCCCATGACCCCAGCAGCCACACAACAAATAGATTATGTGGCATCTTGAGACCATAGCTGCTCAAAAAGCATAAAACCGTCATAAGATAAAAAGCCACTTTCATGATCTGGGAATATGCATTCTAGATAGCTGAATGTGAAATCCTTGCATTATGTAACAAATAGTCTTCAAAGAACATACCAGTCTCTTGCTGTGATCTTGATCTTTCTTGATAATTGCAGCAAGAAGCTCTTGTTTCTTCAAGGCTTGTTCAACCTGGAGATTTTTTAAAAAAAAGCTAATTACTTCCATCATTTTGCAGGACAAGCTGTCATATATAGCAGGCTTAAATACTGCCCCTCTGCTATGTTTTGGATTTCGTGTTGAGATAACATTACCATGTAGACCTTTTCTATCTCAGACTGTCCAAAACTAGCAGAGGAAACTACAAAATGCTTTTTAAAAAGCTGTAGCAACCCTAGGCTATACTGGAGGAACCAGTATAAAAGGACCATTATATTCAAGTGGCTGATGAAAAGTTGAACCCATGTATGTGAATATGCGCATCCCTGTTTCCCCAAGCTCACAATACACATCCTTTCACATTGTGCTGTGGATGTGCAGGTGCCCTGTCTGTGCTCAGGTGGTGTCAGGGTATCTCTGCTGACACTCAGCAGGTAAGAGTGAGAACACTCACTTCATGTTGGAGTTTTGGTCTAGTTCTGCCAGAAGGTGCCTTAAGCTGCACAGCATGTGCAAGCTGCTGCTGCCACATTTTATTCAGAGTACGTGGGGAAATGTGCAGGGAGGGAAACTCTTCCAGAAGCTGCAATAGGAGGTCATTGTCTCTTATTGTCACTGTAAGATAAAGACAGATGTAAGCAATAAATTCCTGGAGAATACATTTAGTTGTAAATTCATCCAGACAGTGTCAGCCTAATTCATGAAATATTTTCCACTGAACACAGTATAAAATGACCGTGCTGCTGTTACCATGTCAGGCTAAACCCAGCAGGGCACAACATCATCCTGCCACTGCAGCAGCAGAGAAAGCAATCTCAATATTTTATTGTTTTTTCTGAAGAACTGCTTTTATAGCCCAGGTGTCACATCCCTCCCACCACCACATCCAATTAGGACAGTTATCCCCATCTTACTTCAAATGGTTCTGACCATCACTAATCAGTGACTGCTTTCTCTCTCTCTCTCTGGTTGCAGCAACTTAAAATAATGCCAACACAGCAGTGGTAACGACAGATCCAGGTCAAGTAAACAGGTGCAGAATAAACTGGTTTGCTACCAGCTCATTCCCATTACATCTTTGATCTTTCTGGCAGGAAAAGATGACAGGGAGATGAAACAAAAGGGTATTTACCAAGTACATGGCCTTCAAAAACTAGAAAAAAAATAAGGCAGTGTAGGTGAGCAACATTCAGGTATGTAGGGGATTATCTGGTGATCTTATCCATAGGCATGCACAGTGCTGGTTACCAAAACTCAGCCTAGGATTTGCAGCTTGGCTGTTCTTGGAGCATCACTTGCTCAGTAAAACCAGTGGCAGCATTAACACCACAGTGGCAGGGTCCTGACAGATCCTGCTCTATTACCTATACATGGCTCAGCTCAAGCCAGAGGCCCAATTTTAAATCTGATAACATGCTCAGAAAAATAACAAAAGGAGAGCTCAGACTATCGTGGAATAAGGACAGGAGTAGCAGTAATGGAAACAAGCCCTGAAAATAATCCAAGGGATTTTAAAGAAGTAGCAAATGGGTCACCGTTTGAATGTGCACTGATGGTTTACATTTACTTAAAGCATTATCTTCCCTAACAAAAATCCAGACATATAGAGGTCAGAAGAAGGGAAAATGCTACAGCTGACTGGTATACGTTGGAATGATGCCTTTATTCTTGGAGTTCAACACATGCTTTCAAAAGATGCCAGTTTTCCACCAAGTATAGTTTTGCAGTTCTTACTTGGAGCTGCTTGCTTTGGCTTCATGGTCCCTCGTTTTGGAATCCACTGGCTGTATTTGGGATTCCGAGGTGTGGTTTTTCTAGAATAAACTTTCACTGGCTGAGACGTTTTTGGAGGTTCTTTAAAGACGTTTTCTTTGTACCCTTGTTCCTTAGAAGCAGATGTAAAACAGATGGAGAACAGGTATGAGAAGGGAAAGACTGATAGAACACAGTTTGGCTATCAGAACTTAAATGTGTTTCAGACTTTAGGATGAGAACTTGGACATACTGCACTGGATTCTCCAGAAGGCCAGAATTTACCAAATGCAGGTCAGGGTTCAAATAAAGGTTAAATCTCATTATTGCATAATCTCAGCTCTTCTGCAGCACTTGACATTAGTAAGTTACTACTTTAGTTGTACGCAGTGTTGTAACTATGACACTGGAAGTCAAGGAGGTTTTGTACCCAAAAGTGTCTGGACAGACCATCTACACAAATTTAAAACAACAAAACACAACCAACAATCCCGACAGTGCATCACCTACCATTTCCTTGGCAGCTTCTCTGATCTTGGAAAGTCTATGCCTCTCCCTCGCTTCATAAATTCTTAGTTCATTTTCATAAGCTTTAGTGACCATCTAGAAAATAAAAACAAAAGGACTTGTCAGAGGAAATAATCAGTCCATACAACCACAGTGTTAACGTGTTTGTTGCATGGGTCAAAGTAGCTTCTTCCACTTTAAACTCTTTTGCAAAATTTGGGGTTTAAGTGCCTTCCTCAGCAGGCTACAGCTACAACAGCACATGATTATGAAATTAGACCAGATGCCCCCATTAAGTAAGAGCATTGTTTTCATGGTTTAAGTACAACTGTTGATAAGAATTAACATGAGGTCTAACCTAAAAATTACCTTTGCTTTTCTTGTTCTTTCATCCCTTTCTTTTTGTAAGTGGCTGCGTATTGTCGTTATTTGGCTTGTTCGATTACCACAGAGTTTATCTTCCTGATGCTGAGATGAGGGTGAGGGGGGAGAAAGGGATCGAGGCCTGCTTGGGTACCTTGGACGTGATGTGTCTGTAAGGGAAGGTGATTCATTGAGTATCTAATTTGAGACAAAAAACCCACTAAAATGCATTGTGACTAGGCCCTCATTTCAGACCCACAATCCTGTGAGCTTGTATTCTATCCCTCCCCCCACTTTCTATACATTTTTTACAGCACCTGTGTTTGCCTTGTATTTTTTGGTAAAGTTTTACCACAGTTATTAAAGTGTTAAACAGTTGTAATTCTGTTACTGTTGCTCAGGTTTGGCTCAAAGACAAAATAGAAGTGAACTAACAATACAAAACTTAGTAACTAATGACGTAATTCAGTGTAGCAGCTTTACAGGAAAAGGAGTTTTTTATTCTTTTCCATCCCAATACTTATGTGGCATAAGGATTGTTACCTCGCTCAGCTGTCCTTCGGTGATAGTCCATGACACTGTCACTGTGCTGTGACAGGCTGTCCTCATCTGTCAGCTCTTCCTCTCTGGTGTGCTCACCCAAAGCTCTCTTTAACATCTAAGGGAGAGATTTTGGGGGGGTGGTCAGGTTCAATAGCTCAAAAGTTCTGCAGTTTGAATGAACTAAAGCCAGGTGTTAGTTGCAGATTTCCTTTTCATCAATATTACATTGATATTCTTGTTCTCTCCACTGTCATTACTAAAGCTGGATTGCTCAGCTCAACAAAGGAGAGATGTCACTTACTAAATCTAGTTCATTTAGCCTGCGAGACAGATTTTCTGATGCTTCCTGAAGCTCTTGCTCAGGCAGCTTCTCCTCTGTTCTTCTTTGGAAAAGTGAATCTTCAACTGAATCTGTGGTAGAGTTTTCGTATCTGCTAAAGCAGAAAACACACAGATTTCATTTCTATTCTAAAAACTTGAAGATGAGCATTATCTCCCACAATTCTAGTTCACTTTTTGTGTAAGCACATTTTTATAGGATTAAGTAGAAGCTGAATGTGTAAGTGCCTATAACCATATTTAAGAAAATGAATATATGTCAGGAGAAACAGGAAATCTTTCTGTTAAAATTAATCTTCCACTGACACACAGCCAGGGAAAAAGAGATATTATTTTAAAAGGCTGTCTGGCCATGGAAATGGAAGTGCTCTTGTGGATCAGTACCAGAAATCTGAACTTGCCTTGTTGTTCTAGACAGGGACCGAGATTCAGGTCTTGAAGTTTGTGTTACTTGTTCAGCACACAGTGAGAGTTTCTCCTCTGAAGAGAAGGCAGATGAAGAAAGCTCATATACCAGAGGAACCTAGGAAAATGAGTAAGAGTAAATGAAGGTTTTGTAGATCATGTGAGTAGAGAGATGCTGTAACAACTTTTATAGAACCATCTCAAACCCTGTGAATACAGATATTTTTAAATGGTTTTATTTCCAGGTTCCTGACTGCAGATAGTGTGTTTTAGAGAATTAATGTTTAAAGAAATAGACTAGCAAAAATATAGAAGATCAATTCACAAGTCATCTACAGCTAAAGCACTGAACCAGAACAGGGTCTAGGTTAAGGTAATGAGTATCCCCACATTCCAGCTCATTAGCCTGGGACTGATGCCAGATGATGGAAATAAGCTGAACTTCACTTAGTACAGACTGAGCTGCAACTCACAGTGAGCCAAAAGAGAACACTTCTGTCCTTGTGCCCTTTAGTTGCACTGGTTTAGTACTGCCTGGTAACTTCTCTGTTCAAACAGGAGTAATTTGGGCTTGGCATGGACGTACTGGGAAAGGCACCAATGGAAAATGAGTTTCAAACAGAGACAATGTAGAAGTAAAAGCTGTTTAACTGTTGGAACAAGTGAAGTCTGTGAGTACCTCTTGTGGTTGCAGAAGGCAAAAATAGTGTTTCAAGAGAAAGACATTTCCTATACAGACACATTTCTATTGGCACAGAGTGGTAGCTGCTGATCTGTTTGTGGGTTTTGCATTATTCAGTTTTGAAAAGCAAAGGATAATGCAAGAAAATAAAATGAAAGAATATAACTAAGCAGTTCAGGGATCTTTAGAAAGGAGTAAACCTAAGTTTTATTGGAAGTTGAGAAAAACCTCAAAACCCCCCAAATTCTTACTAATTTAGAATGCTGATACACTTCAGAGAAAGGACATAACTACACTCTTGTGTTTTGTACCTTTTTGATTAAAAAGCAAGATAACTAGTAACTGGTTGGTTTTGATAAATAGAATTCTGTGGGTGCTGGCTCAGGCACATTTTGGAGCAAACAGCCCCAGGAAGAACTAAGAACTGATGTGACTTACAGACTGTACACAGTCATAGTTAAAGAACATTGCATCACTAGTTGTATACTGAGGAAAGCAAGTCAAAAGCAGATTTAAAATAAGCCCTGAAGTGCCACAACATAACAGACAAATCAAGCAGAAATCAAAAAATATTGACTGAAATTCCACAAATAAAGATGCAAATGTACCTTTGTCACATTGTCCTCAGCATCATCTGATCCCACCATTTCTCCCACTGCAGAAGCAATGACAGGTAAGTGTGAGTGAACGGCTCTGTGCCTGCTAATGTGGGCAACAAGTGAAAAAAGATGTGAGCCACAGCCCTTGGATCCAAATTATTCAAAGAGAACAGAATGACAAAGCAAGCGTGGTTACCCAGTTGTGACATTCATTTTGGTAATTTCTCCAGTCTTCAATGTTCAGTGTCAGGGGAATGCTATGGAAACTAAAAAAGGTAAGCAGTGTTTCCAAGGCAACATAGAAAATGAGTACTGAAAAAAATAGCTTCTAAACCTTTTCTACAATAGCAGTTAATGATTTTTTTCTTAGAATTGAAACAGGCTTGTTTGGTCCATGTTTCTCTGCTCAGAATAAGCTCAGCCACGGGAGTTATCTGCTGGAAGAGATTTCTGTAGTACAGGCCCATCTTAAGTGGATTAACTAAGAAAGGAGTTGAACTGGGGACATGGATTACTTCTTTCCAGCAAAGGGAACAGATTAAAAGTAACCTATTTTTGTTTCTCTGTGAAACAGAGATAGAAATATGAACTTGTGGCCGAATTTTTAAAAAATGCACTAGTAGATTCAAAACAATGTTTCTTGTGGTGCCAGTAAAAATAAATGCAACATTATAACACTTAAGAGTTACCCTACTGGATGCAGAACTTTCTCTCACCAGGGATCTTTCTTGATAGAGGAAGACTATCAGAAACATCATCAGATTTCTTGGCAAGTGGCTTTTCAATCTGAAATAAAAAGCAAGATGTGTTCTATAAATTCACAGGAGAGTGCTGACAGGAGGGTCATACATTAGGTTTTTCTGTAAATGGAAATCAATGCTGATTTTATAGATAGGTAAAAATCACTACAATTATTTTGTTTAGCATACTGTAACTGCAGTTACATTGACTATGGAGATGTGTCTGTATATATGAATAAAATAAACCACTCCTCAAACTAAATTCCTCTCTGGACACTTAGTGAAGAATGAATCCATAATCCCAAATTCCTGGAACTGAGATAAACTCTTGACACATTCACAAGTGTTCTTCAGGGACCAACTACTCCCATTCTACAAGTAAACTAGGAGGTTTTAAAATGAGAGCAGTATTGGTTACTAAAAGAAAATGAAGTAATCAAAGGATAGGTTTTTCCTTACAGTAGGAATGTGCACTCCTTGACTGGTAGCCAAAGCTGCTGCCTGCCTGCCTGAGCTGTGAAAATCTCTCCATCCCGGATCCGAAGGCTGGAAGGGGGGCAGCAGAGGAATAGCCTGCTGGATAGGCTCCCCCAGTTGTGTAGCACTGGCACTCAAACTCTCTTTGTGAAGTTCAGTGGCACGAACAGACGCCATCGATGCTGAAGAGGCAAAATCAAAGAACTTGAAGTGTTATCTGGGAAAGCAGAACATCAGTTTTGTGTACTGTCTATACATAATAGAGGGAGGTGTCTCAATATCTAATGGGAGCTATCACATTGGTTAGATTGCATGGGACAGTGCTGTAACATTTTTATGCCTTGAGAACATGATTTTGGATGTGAGGATCTTCCACAAGGACTCTTTACCTTTAGTATTTTGAATCACAAAAGAAAAGAATATGAACTACAGTTAAAAACAACCTAGCTGAAGCCAAATCCTAGCTAAGCAGAAATACCCCAGATAATGAAAGTTTGCATACTCTGGGACATTAAAATATCATATTTCTGAAAAGAATTTATTTTAAAACATAACTAAAGTGTTTCCATTCATGACCAAAGCTCTCTTCCACACTACCTTAGTTCCCTACACCCCTAAGTCAAAATCAGGAGGATGAGCTGTCAGAAGAATCAATACTCACCATCTTCCTTTTCCTGTACAATCTCCTTTTCAGTTTCTGAGAATTGTCTGGGCAATGTTGTAAGAGTCTCTGTGCTTTCAGATTTTTCTGCCCCCGTGTCGTTTTCTTCCAGTAACAGTACAGGCATCTGAAATTCTAGAAATGGATGTTTAAAAAGATTAAGATTTATAAAGCAGCTTGCAGTTGTTGAAATTGACAATTTTAATGTCTGCTACATTAATTACTTGGTGTCAGCAATCCATACTATCATCAAAATAGGTCTGTTAAATTCTTACTTGTAATTCCAGCCAATTAAATGTTCATAATCCACAATATTTTTTTATGCCTCTACTTGAGGAGATGAATAGGAATATTCATATAGAAAAATAGGAAATAAGAATGATTTCCATTTAAGTTGTCTGCACATTATCTATTTCAGAGCCACCAATAAAGCTTTGAAGGGGCACACACTCCTAACAAGTCTTCTTCAAGAATGAACATACTAGTCTTTTTACAGTCTTAAATAATTTACACTCCAATAAATGAAATAATGTCTTCAGAATTCTCCTATTCTATTGAACAAGATAAAATGCCTTTGCAGGAGAACTGAATTAGAAGTCAAACAACAAACCTTTATCCAAATAATGTAGCTTGGTAGTCATGAAAAATAGTATCTGGAATACTTACTTGGAGAAATTTTAACCAGCAAGATCAACTACAGGTATATTTGCTTACTGTGGGTTGCCTGGGGTTTTAAAATAAAGATTTAAAGCAGTATTTGTCTGAAAGAAGTAACTTTAAAAAAGGAAGCAAAAAAAAAAGCATAGAAATGTTACTACAGAGTAGTGTTAAATGTTTTTACACCCAAACTCACCTTCCCCTCTCTTGAAAAATGAATGAGCAGTATCTCCAAGTCTAATTAATTCACTGGTAGATTCTGAGGCATCTGTATCACAAGTCAGAACAAAATATTCTGACTGGGACCTAAGGGGAACATAAAGCCATGAAACACTTCCTCTCTCAGCCCCTGCCCATTCAGCCCACGAGATGGAGCTGCCGAGGAGCCGCAGGCCACGGCCCCGCAGCCACAGCGCAAACCCGGGCAGGAGTCACAACGAACTGAACTCAGCTCAGTGAAATCACAACCTTCCAAACTGATCAAAGCTATCAGTGGTTTCATTCCACATATGAAGTAAACCTAAGGGAAACAAAATCAGCACTCCTCAAGGGCAAAAGAATTCCCGGATGTAATTTTAGCCCGACCAAAAGACTCACCTCACATTCCTTTTGACATATGTAATCACTATGTTTCTATACTATAAAAAACCCTACTAATTTCTCTGCAGATATGCAAAGGTAGTCAATCACTATGTCAAAACAAATACTCAGAATTGTTCTTACCCTTCAACTGATGAAAGTACTGCATGTTGTGTAAGTTGACCAGCATTGCTGTCCACTTGCTCTTGAGATGTAATTTGAATTTCGTTACTGGACAGCATATTTGCCTCAGCTGTTAATAATCAAGATGTAATTATTTTCAAGAAAACTACTACCTATAAACTAACAGGTATTACTTCCAATATCATCAAAACAGTTTATGTGTAATATCAGTATTATAATGTCTTATCTAAAATGATGGCATGTAATGCTTCCCCATGGAGGGGGCAACTTTCATGGTAAGTTTTGAAAAATTATAACACTATCAAATATCCCATTGTTCCAGTTATCAATAAACCTTTCTTCTTCCTCAAAAGGATTAAATCATGGAATTAGAGCTAGAAAATTTGAGCCACTAACACCCACTGAGTAACAAGACTGGCAGCTTGAGGGGAAGGAAAAGCAGTACAGGCACTGAACATTCCTGTTGTCCTCTTTCAGCCATCCACTCTGGAACAGGACAGGAGGGAATTGTCTCAGGCACCAAGTGCTCTCCCCTTTACTCACAGAGTGCAACAGCCAGTGGTGAGAGCTCTTACCAGCTCTGAGATAGGAAGACCAGTACTGTCTGCAGTAAGATGCCTCTGCAGGGCTGAACAGATTCTCTTCCCATTTGGCCTTTTTCTCAAAATAACCCCTGCTATGGAACTACTCCCAAGACCCACTTCACAGGAAAGGTGTCACCCCCTCGGTGTCCTGGTAAGTGAAAGGGACATTGGCTCATTGTTCCAATTAAAGCCAACATTTCCCTCCCTGAATCCTAATCCTAAATCATTTGACTTACATCTTGAAAAGCAACTAACACAGGATGAATTGTCTAGAGTAGGTTTCTGCCACGAGAATGAAACCAAAAGACTATGTACTCAAATTCTTGCCTTTTAACAAGTTTTGGGAGAAATTATCTATTTTATTATTGTTTATGAAAAGAAGGAATGTAAATGCTCAGTCTCACCACTGGAATGTCCTCCCCCATGGTCAGTTTTATCTTTCTGCTCTCTGCATTGTCAAGGTTATAAATAACAAAATATCCCACCAAACAAATCCTTGCTACACTGGAAATACTTTGGGTTTACATCTCACCTCCAGTCTGAGAAGACGCTTCACTGACTTCTGTAAGATACTCTAACAAACCATCAAATATTTCGAGGAGGTTTCTGATAGATTCCCTGTCTCCTTTCACAATGTTCTCACCTTAAGAGAAGATAATGCCACATATTAATAATTAGTACTTCACAGAATAAAAATTCTCAAAAGCAGGAGTTTTCTGGAAGAAAGTGCTTGGAAATTCTCGTGAAAGTGTCAGCTCAGAACACACATGGTCACTCATTTATGGCTAGGTATGTAAGCTTAAGGTATCTTTTAAGTGTCCTAAATTTGTGTATTTTCAGTTCTAATAAGTGAAAGTTTATTGTGTGTGCTTATACACAAAATAAATATTCAGGGATATCTTCAGGGACCTAATATTTTTCTTATACATAAAACTATAACATGAACCAGTCTATGGAGGGGCAGCAAGACTGCAAACACCAGCCACCCTGTACAGACACCAAGTCAGACATACTTCTTATCAAGCAGTTTTCATTCTTTGCAGGTTATGTTATGTGAGACCATACACATGAATACTCAGGGAAAGCATTATCTGTGTACAGATGACAGACACAACACAGTCCAACTCTTTACTCACTTTTAAGAATGTAATAACAGATTTGAAATTCAAGGCTCCTGTGTTAAAACCCAGTGTCCAACATTGAGCCAGTAACAGATTTCAGGTAACACTTTAGCAGCCAAATCAAGTATGACTGTTACCTTTAACATTTCTTTCTCTTATTTATTCTCTTATGTATTCTCTGCTTGCTGTTTCAATTTATAAACCTGATGTCCAAGGCAAGGGTTCAGTGTTCTGATGACATTCACTACTGTAAAAAGACCTTCCATGCAAGTATAAAGCAAGCTGTATAACACACGGTTCTTAGAGTGTCCAAATTAAACCACCAGATATTCAATGGTGTTTGTCTCATTAAACCAAGTACTTACCAGTGATGTGAGACAAGCTGACCTGCAAATAGTCCAATGCCAGGGAATCTATTACTGCTTGTACATTATGTGCATCATCCTCTTGGCTTCTGGGAGTAGTTATGAAATCTGTTTAAAATAAAGAATAGGTTTTAGGCTATCTAAATGGATAGATTATTGCAGGTACCTTAATTAAACTCCTTTAACTTCTGCTTAGAACTTAGCATTTTTTCAGTATTTTGTGTCCTCAGTGGAAAGCCCAAATATCATATAGTCATATTAAATCCTTTACAAATAGTGAGCACAAACTTAGAACACCCACCCCCTGGAAGATGTGAGGATTTTATCAGGATTAAATTCAAGAATAGAGACTACTAAAGCATTTTTCCTCCTTCACTACCAGCACACACACCTATTTCAGATCATCAAACTGAAATTGCTGCTTCTTTCCCTGTCAGGCTCTAATTGGACTGCAATGTGTTCTATTTTATTGGGAGCAACATTATTTTTAGTTCTGGGCTTACATTTAACAGGACTTCTAACTTCAGTAAGTGCCAGTTACCTCAGTGCTATTAAAACCTTCTGCAATTAGTAGTAAACACAACAGTTTACAAACAGAGCAAATACATAATTGTATAGCCTTTGCTTAGCTGTTGTCACTGAAGTCCGATGGAGCTGGGTTAAAGCAGAGTTAAATCATAGCTCAGCTCTTAGCAGACTGTAAGTATTAAGCATTTTATGAGAACAGACTTCAGTACTAACACCGCTTTAAGATAAATGAGCCAATTCATACCCTTCAGAAGTGTTATGCCCACAGATGGCCTTCAAGGCCTAATCTACAATAGTTTTTCTGTAGCTATCCTAGTGCACTCCCTTTATATCTGCCATTCATAGAAGTCCAAAATTAAAATAACATTGGCCAACATTACTTAAAACTTCTTAAAGAATTATAACCTTATGTGTTTGATATGTTTGTCTTTGGAAGGACACAAATACTTTAAATCCCTACATCTGTAGGAAGTTTTGTGAGTTTCAATTTTATTGCACTACAAAATACACAGAGACAAAAATAAAAAGCAATTAGAAATTATCATTCTTACCTGGTACTTTTTCTCCCAAGACTGACTCATAAAGACGAACAAACATGTCAGCACCACATTCTGAGAGATGCTTTATGTGCTGGTTTATGTGACAGCTCCTTAAAAGATCATTGGCAACATCAACCCAATCTATTTAGAAGTAAAACATAATGTCAGAACTGAAAAACACAGAAATGAAGACATGGTTATTTACAGTGAAAGGTGGAATCCCTGTGTCTTTGACTATACCAGAGGTGGTCAAACCCAGCCAGGCTGTCTCAATTATCTAAAATATTAAACATTAATGTTCAAGTATAATCATAGCACAACTTGACTTGAGAACTGAAGGGCACTGAAGTACCACAGGCTGGGCAGGTTACTATTTGTCTCTCATATAATTGAAAACAAATTTGGATCTGGCCCCATAGCCAGGAATTCCAAACCTTAAAGAACTTAGCTAAACAAGCTTTGATAAACCATTTTTCAACAATCAGAAATGACATGTACTTTTTTTGGAAAACAGGAGCTTCTCTTACAAACCCAGGTTCTCTACTACTCTTAGGCAAAGACATCCTTGGTAATGTAGTAATTCTTCATGAAAGGTAAATTCTAGGAGTACTTTAATTGTTTAGGGATTACAAGAATACAGCTCCGGTCCCATCAAGTGCTGTGTTGAGCACAATGAGATGTGCATTGAGAGCCTGGTTTTTCCTAAACTTTGAGTCCTGAGTTCAAGATGCCTTGAAGCACGTGTCTCCTCTACCATCTTCCCTGTCACCCAATTAGGTATCATCTTGGAAGAACTGAAGTCTTCACCTCTGTTAGTCTGTGATCTCTTAAGTCTGAATTTTACCACCCCAAGGTATTGCTTTTGGAAATCAAATTTGTATTTTAGCAAGTATTAAGGACTTTAGATTACTGGAGAAAAGATAATTATCTTTGGAAGGAAAAAGTACAGTTACAACAACAGAAACTAATTTGTAGTTTTTGCTTTTGTGTACACAGGGAGTGCTACTTTTCCATCCCTCTACTCCTCCACTAGTTCCAGACATCACTTTAATATTTTAATAGTTTCAGGTGCATGAAAGGTTAACGTAGCATTTCCTACATTTTAGGCTGATGTCTGGGAAAACTGAAATTACTGTTCTTTTCCAGCTTTGTTAACTTAAAAGCGTAGCCAGAAAAGGGACAAAGACAAGAGAAGGGAAGGGGAGAGTCACGCAGAGAGCTTAAAAAGCCACAACACAAGGAAAGGGCAGTTTTAAGGAGCTGGATAAAATGGTGCCAGCGATGCGAGCGGCAGGGGATGGCGAGGTAGACAGAAAAGGAGGCTCTCCGGCTCGCCTCCCCCGGCGCTGGGGGCACCTGGCTGGCGGCCGCTGCTCCGGGACCGGGACCGGGACCCGCCCCACCGCAAGGTTCCTCAGTGACAGGCGGGCCGGGCCCCAGCAAGCCCCGGGAGCGACGCTCGGAGCCCAGCGCGGCCCAGCCCTACCTGTGCCCTCAGCGCTGCCCATGGCGGCACCAACGGCCCGGGCCCCCCCCCCGGCATTTAAACCGCGCCCTGCGCGCGGATTGGGCAGAAGCGCAGGAAGGGGAGGGGCCACGTGCGCCAAGGGAGGGTCCGGTGGTTTCGGTCAGCCCCGGTGTTGCGGGAGCGGGATGGGGCGAGGCCGAGCGCCTCCGGAGCGGGAGCGGGAAAGAAAGAAAGAGCCCGTGCCCCAAAGTCAAGCCTCAGGGCGGGTCACGTGGGCTCCCCCACCGCTCCCGGTCACGTGAGGGGTACCCCTCGGTGCGGCCCCGCCGTGCCCTGCCCAGGCACTGCTGCCATCGCGCACCACCCGCCTCGGAGCCCCGCGGGCCGAGCCCCGGGCAGGACGGGTCAGCCCGAGGAGCGCGCTGGCCGCCGAGCGCAACTGGCGGCGTAAAATGGCGGCGGCGGGGAGGGGGTTGTGCGGGCGGTTCCGCCTTCGTCACCTGAACGGGAGGCGGTTGTTGGCGTTTCTCTGTGAAATAGGTGGGGAAAGGGCCGGCCTGGGGCGGGGGTGGAGCGGGGAAAAGTTCTAGCATTTGACCTTGTAGGTAGGCCAGGGGCATTTGACGGCCAGTGTGGCCTTTAACGGGGGGTTGATGCTAATTGCCAGATGATAGAGGCTTTTGTGCATGAAAAGAGTGTTGAAACCTTTATTAAAAATAAGATTTAGAAGTGAAACTTCTGTATTAGCTGCTAGCATATAGGTTTTTAGAGAGGTTGGATGGTGAAAGTCTATTATTTTCCTTAATGAGTAACTGTATTCCATGTTCCTTAGAAAATCTGGCATTTCCATATTGCATCAAGTCATGCAAAACTAGAAAAAATAGTGTCCTTTATCGTTAAACTCCTGGAGCACAACAGAAGCAGCTGAGGTCCCAATTATGACCATAAGAACAATGACTGGCAGCAAGTAAACCTGAGTGATGTGAGCTCCAGCAGCCCACGGGTGTCACTTGCAGATACAAATCCAAGTGCACACACCACCTTAGGAACACAAAAGACCTTTTGTGTGTGTAAGCAAACACAAATCAGTGCTACCAAAACTAAGCTAAACACGGATTTCAGTTCGCTGCATACACAGCTCTGCAAAGCTGTGTTGATTTGTTTCCATGTATTGGCTCAAATTAAGAGAACACGGGAAAATCAATGATGTTTAACTTAGAAGGGTGGAACAGAAAAATGAGGAAGTTTTTTACAAAGGAAATTGAAAGGAGTTCCTTGCAGACTAACTGTGTGTAGACAGGCAGAGACTGGGGGTTTGTTTAGTCTTTTCAATTCTTTAAAACCTTAGAAAGATTAAACAGCACAGTAACAGGAGCCACTAAGTTATACACAAACAAAATCAAATTAAGCTGCGTTAAGCTAAACGTAATACAAAAGATCAGATAATTTGTTATTTTTACAGCCTTTGCAAAAATCTTTATCAGACTCATCAGGAACAGGAAGCCTGTAGGGTCAGAAGGTGTGGAGTGTTAATAGGAGTGTTTGGGGACAAAAAAAATCTTTCACAAGCCATATTAAATAAGTCTATACTGAAAAAATGATGGGTAGGTTCCTCTATTAGAAATACACAGGGATAGTATTAACAAAACTAGTCAAATTGGAGAGCTGATTAAAGAAAAACTTGATTAACCACTTTTTACTGGAATTAAGGTGGAATTCCAAATTTTTGAGGGTCGAACAGCTGTGTCTATTAATTAACAAAATAAGCCTGACTTAGGTGTTGCTTTTGAGGAAGGTAGGCAAACATCTAGTCTTTGCAAATCTTGCTCTATTCTTAGCAACAATTTTTAAAAAAAGGAAAAAATCATTAGAAAATAATACACAATAGATCAGCAACCTCTTTATACTTTCATTATGTGACTCTGTATGGAGTCCAGATCTTAAATGCTGTTAATTTCTTGTGATTAAATAAAAAATGGCAAGTCTAATTAGAAGCATAGAATTGCTTTAAAAGGAGGAAGAAGTAGCCTGCAGCTTTGGTTTATAAAGGAGGTTACTTAGAAGATATTAATGTTCACAAACAGTGTGAATAAATAGAACATTATTACTCACCATTTCTACTAGCTCATAGTTTTGTGCCCCCTTGTTCTTATCTGGCAGTATGTTGAAAATGAAAGTAAATGTTTTTCAGGTTGCAGACAGTGAAACACATTGTCACCGTATCTTACAAGTTAAGGGCATAAATAGAACCAAAATGGGAAGAAATGGCCATCAAATACAGTTATTTTTGTCCCAGAAAAACCTTAAAGCACGGATTGCTGGAAGGTGGGAGGATATAATCAGGGAGTGTTGTTATGGCACTTCTCCTTCCTTATGTTGTTTTCATTTGCTTCCCTCACTGCTTGGAGCAGGTGGCTGCTGGTGTTTGTGCTTCAAACTTCAACTTTTGTGTGTGTAAAGCCTCAGGTAGCCAGGCATTTGGGTTGTTCCTCACCTGGCAAAGCTGGGTGGGTGAACAACAGTGTCCACTTGGGGTATTGGATGTTTTTATCCTGTGCCTTCTGGGCAGCCTTTCAGCACCACTGCACCTCAGGTGACCTTTGACTCGGGTTACTAGCCCTGGTGTGGAATTCGAAAAGATAACACTGGTAACTGTTTACAGACACGTGTATGTTTATAAACATTTATAAAAGGCAATGGGTAATAGTATAAAAGGACTGCTCTAAGGAGATTTAATAACGTTATTTTGCATCCAGCTTTCAAGGATCCGTACATCTGGCTCCTTCCGAGAGCAAAAGTCACAGGTGGGTATGTGGCCTATCTACCGTGAAGTATCAGTTAAAACGTCTATTAGTTAAAAGCCCAGGCTTCTCTCGAGCTGTTTCAGGAGGATTTTCACAAACAGCTCCCATGAGTGTATGGATCTGTGAGAACTGGGGGGCTGCACTGCGGACAGCACGGTCTGACTCTGCCCTGCCAGAAGCTGCGAGGAGCCGAGCTGTGTTCTAAACACGCCGGGCGGCCGAAAGGCTGCACTTATGGCGGCTGGAAGGGAGAATTCTTCAACTCCATTTCCGTCCCCATCAGGCCGGGGAGCCCTCAGCGACAACGAGGCTCCCGCCTGCAGAGGCGCCGCGCGGGGGGGAGGGGCACGCCCCGAAGGGAGGGGGCACTTCCGGCCGCGAGCGCAAAGCCGGTCAGCCGGGCGAGGCGCGGCCATGCCCACGCGGAAGGAGGCGGGGCTTCAGAATGGTTCGGGCCGCTTACATAACGACGGGGTGGGGTCTGCGCGTGCGTCACTCGCCGGCTCCCGGTAGCCCCCGCGGCCCCCTTATATAACCGGCGTCGGCGCGGCCGGGCGCCCACAGTGAGCGGCCCCCGCCAGCGGCGCCGGATCTTGCCCAACCCTTCGCCACCCGCTCTAAGTGACCGGAATCGCCTCGCCCACCGCCACCATCGCCATGCCCGGGTATTCCAGCGACAGGGACAGAGGGTGAGTCCGGGGGCACGGCTGGCGCCAGCCGCCGCCAGCGTCCGGACTCTGAGCCTGCCCGTGGGGCTCTGGGGTTGTTTTTCAGACATTTAAGATGGCGGCGGGGCGGGGGTTGGGCCCTGAGCCCTTCCTTCAGCGCTGCTGCCGCGAGGGGTGGCCGGGGGAGGGCATCTAGCTTTTTAAGGCCACCGATCCTGGGCGACTCTGTCGGTTCCTCCGCCTCAGCGCAGCCCCCGCGGGTGTGCGACCGCTGAGAAAAGCGCGGGGGGGATTTTGGAAAAATTTTTTTTTTTTTTTCGATGGGGTAAAAAAGATTCGCCCCCACCCCACTGGGGACACCCCCCCCGAGCACGGACAGTTCTCGCAGAGCCCGATTCCCCCGCTGGGAGCGGCGGGCGGGCTGGAGGTTTGTGGGTCAGTGGGTTGGCGGTGCCGAAGCCTTGGGGAGCTCTCGGCAGGGCGGTTCCCCTCCCTCCCTTCCCCCTCCCAAGGCTCCGGCTATGGCCGGCAGGAGCCGGCCGGCTCCGCTTTGTGTTGTGTAAGCGGATGTTAATGGCCGGCCCCGCCATGCGGTGGCTGAGGGGAATCAAAATGCCGGCTGTGCTGCTGCTGCCTTTGTTCCTCCTCCTCCTCCCCCCGCCCAGCCCGGGCTCTAAAATGGCAGCGGCTGGAAAATGTGGCGTAGACAGAAATGAGAGACAAAGGAAACAGCGCTGGCAGGAAGCAGCGGCCACTCGGGGAGCGCTGTGTTGTGCTGGGAAAGATCGCTCCCAGCACCCGCTCGGCCAAAATTGGGAAACGATCGAGGCGGGGGAGGGAGCCCCGCGCTCGGATCCAGCGCACGGCTCAGCGCTGCTCCGAGCTGCGCCGCGGGGCTTTCGAGATCAGCCTTCTCCCAACAAAGGGACCGAACCTAAAATGCTAATAAAGCTCATGGCCTCATAAAACATCACTGTTGAGAGAAGTCTCTCTTTTGGGATACTAAAGAAACGGTTTACGTGAAAGTTATCCCAGGGTTTTGTAACTGCCCCGCCCGCTTTCAGGAATAGGAATGTCACTGGGATGGGAAACCATTTTGTTCACAGGGTAATGCCGAGGTTTTAATGCCTTACTTTGCTTGTTATAACTTGCCTCTCGATTGCGTTTTATGGAAAAGGAAAAGACGTATTATCTTAGCTTCTGAATAAGAATTGTGGCAAAGCAGACTGTGGCTTCTGCAGCTTAAAGTTCTGTTTTTGAAGTTTCAGGATCCTGACATTTCAGTACATAGAGTTTATACATCCAAATTGTAAAGTCACAGGATGGACTGCAAAGATGGCGGTTAAGTCACGTAAAAAGAGGACCAAAATGTTTCTCTTGCATTCTATGTTCTGTTGTTTTTCCCTAGGTTTGGAGCCCCTCGTTTTGGAGGAAGTAGAGGTGGACCTCTGTCTGGGAAGAAATTTGGAAACCCTGGGGAAAAACTTACGAAAAAGAAATGGAACTTAGATGAGCTGCCCAAATTTGAGAAGAACTTCTATCAAGAACATCCGGATGTAGTTAGACGTACTGTGGTACGTACCCGATGTGGCTCAAGCAAAAGTAAACAGAAAGCGCAAACACGCTGAGGGTCATGGGGCCCAGCAGGCACGGATGGGGCAGCTTAAAATATAACAGTGGTATAAAAGCTTATTTCCAATAATGGATGTTCTGTTTTGCAGCAAGAAGTTGAACAGTACAGAGCGAGCAAAGAGGTCACAGTTAGGGGCCATAACTGTCCAAAACCGATCATCAACTTTTATGAAGCAAACTTCCCTGGTAAGTAAACACTAGCTTACTGGTTGTTCTTCAGGCTGGAACAGGGCAACACCTGAGTTAAAATGTTCTAATTTTCTCTTCAAGCAAATGTAATGGAAGTAATTCAGAGGCAGAACTTCACTGAGCCAACTGCTATTCAAGCACAAGGTTGGCCTGTTGCATTGAGTGGATTGGATATGGTTGGAGTGGCACAGACTGGATCAGGGAAAACACTCTCTGTAAGTTTTGATTGTAGCTTGGAATAGTGCTGGATTTCAACAGTGGCAGTATGACCTGGCTTAGTGCAGGGTGAATTCTTCTAGGAAGAGATTGTAATGAGACCTTCTTTTCTTTCAAACAGTACTTACTGCCTGCTATTGTGCATATAAATCATCAGCCATTCCTGGAGCGAGGAGATGGACCCATTGTGAGTATCCCTAAATTAAAGGGGATCTTGATTTCTAGGGAATGTGACTTTTTTACAATTCTAGTTGTCTATGTTCATAAGAGTGCATAGCTGCTTTATGTTTCTGTATATGACTGAAGTGATTCCCTGTTGTAGTAATTTCCCAAGAAGATTCTATAAGCTCTGATTGGATTGTCCTTAAAATAGACAGAACAGGGATAGACATTCCATTTTTGGGTTACATTTTTGAAATTGCCATTCCCAGAAGCAAGTGACTTTCAGGTATCTTTCATGTGGCATAGGTCAGTGTTTGGTGGCAGTTGAGATGCCGGGTAACCTGCTTTAGCTACTTAAGTTGTTATGGCACTGAAGGAATATGTGACAAACTTCCCACTCAAACTAGGGTCAAACTAGAACATTCCAGTGGATATTGAACTAAAAGTTGGGCATCATATTTTTAGTGTCTTGTGTTGGCACCAACCCGTGAACTGGCCCAACAAGTGCAGCAGGTAGCTGCTGAATACAGCAGAGCATGCCGTTTGAAGTCCACCTGTATTTATGGAGGTGCTCCAAAGGGACCACAAATTCGTGACCTGGAAAGAGGTATGGATCAACCTTGGTGCATCTGTCTGAGTCAATGTGAAAACTGCTTCAGCTGATGGGGCTGCTTGGTTTTAGGTGTGGAAATCTGCATTGCTACACCTGGAAGACTTATAGACTTCTTAGAAGCTGGAAAGACCAATCTCAGGAGGTGTACTTACCTTGTCCTTGATGAAGCTGACAGGATGCTTGACATGGGATTTGAACCTCAGATCAGAAAAATTGTGGATCAGATAAGAGTGAGTATAAATGTTTCATGCATTTATCACTATTGCAGATACAAACTACTGCCACTGCACTTACTAAAGCAAAGGCAGTGCAAGCATGGGTAGTTCTGGTTGGGCATTTGACTCTATTGGTCTTTTATTGACCTAGTCGTCTTCTCCAGCCTGACAGGCAGACCCTGATGTGGAGTGCTACATGGCCTAAGGAAGTGAGGCAGCTGGCTGAAGATTTCTTGAAAGAATATGTGCACATCAACATTGGTGCACTGGAACTAAGTGCAAACCACAACATTCTTCAGATTGTGGATGTGTGTCATGATGTAGAGAAAGATGACAAGTAGGTAGTCCTTGAGGACAAAGCATTCTCTGTTTCCTAATTGTTTTAGTTTATGAACTGTGAAATGAACTTACCTTCATGGATTTTTTACATCAGTCTGAGACAACTAAAAAAAAGCAAGAAATCAGATACTTTAAACTTGTAGAGTACAAAGCAATCTAAGCTCTAACCATCATATCTTCATAACAGGCTTATTCGTTTGATGGAAGAAATCATGAGTGAGAAGGAAAACAAAACAATTGTTTTTGTGGAAACCAAAAGGCGTTGTGATGATCTTACCAGAAAAATGAGGAGAGATGGGTGAGTAATAGCTGGGACTTCACTGAGCAACCCCAGTAGTCTGAGTGTGCTCTTGACACAGTTAAGAATCAAAACTGTCAGTTAAAATGCTCAGAATAACTTTGCAATTTGTCAGTAGCCCTGTCTTTGACTAATGAAGTCTCAGAAGGAGTGTTCCTGGGTCAGTCAAGTTCTGTATTTTCAGGTGGCCAGCGATGGGTATTCATGGTGATAAAAGTCAGCAGGAGCGGGACTGGGTTCTTAATGGTGAGTATTTCAGCAGTTCCTGCAAACATCTGACGTGTGGTACTTAAGGAAAAAACTGATTCACTTCTTGCATTACAGAATTCAAACATGGAAAAGCACCAATCCTGATTGCTACAGATGTTGCATCCAGAGGTCTAGGTTAGTAAAACTCGTAATGGCAGTTGCCCAAAGCTTTTAAAGAAAGTCTATTGCTTTCTTTAACCTCTGCATTTTTCTAAGTTTTCTTCACATAAAGGTGCAGTCTTTGTGGCAAGGCCTAGGCATGACAATCGGAGGACTCGAGGGGGATGGAGGACTAGTGGAAGTGATCGGCTGGCTGCTTCCAGTCAAATAGAGAGGTGAAAGCTGAGAGCATTGTGTGCCAGTAATCTTCAAAAGGCAAAGATCATCCTTTAAACTACTACCCCATAAACTGTTCTCTCATGAAATAAGCAGTTTCATTCACAGTTCACTTTGCCCTGGTATTTCTCTTCTCTCCATGCTTTGCATGATTTGCCATGGTGCAGTACTGTTAGTTTTGTGCATACTGTCTGCTGTGATCTGTGGGTCTTTGAATTTCAGTGAGTTTTTTGAAATGTTGAAGAACATAATTTTAAACTTCAATGTTCAATGAAATTTTTTTCAACCATGAAATGGAGAGAGCAGCTTTAAAATGTACTAAGCCTTGTACAAATTGGTGAGTACTGGCACATGAAATCTGAGAAAAAAAGTCCACCTCTCACTTTAACAAGTGGGGCAGGAAAGCAATGGCTTTTCAATGCCTTTGAAAGTCGAAGTTCCTCCACCTATACATAGTCGTCATGTCGAGACCTGCCAGAGAGAGACACATTCTCAAGTGAACCCTGGCTTCTTGGAAGCGCTTGCCTAGACGAGACACAGTGCATAAAAACAACTTGGTGACTTTGGGGGGACAGGTATGTTTTTCTTGCAGCTGCGGTTCAAAGGTCTTGGCAAGACGAGCAGTGTGGCCCTTTTTTTTTTGAGCTTCTAATGAGTGTGTATGTGAAGGACCTTGTATGTTTTTACTCTAAGGTCCTCAAATGAGCACATGAAGAGGCTGCTGTGAGCTTTAGTGGCCCTACTGCAAGAAGCTTTCAGATGTCACTTGATGATTTGTAAAGGGGACTCTTGAGTTGGGAATGACAAGCAAATGCACACTCCTTATGGTAAGGTTTTGGATCACAGGGTGGGTGATGAGACGGGATCAGACGGAGTGTGCGTAACTTTCTCTTCCACAATACTCTTGCAGAAATGGATGATTCTAACACTGTTCTTTGCAGCCATTATTCCCTTTAAAATACTCTTGTCTAATGTTTATCTTCGATTTGGCTGTTGTGGTGTGCAAAACTTTGTACCTCGCTTTTTGCCACACTGCAACACTTTACAGATGTGGAAGATGTGAAATTTGTCATCAATTATGACTACCCTAACTCCTCAGAGGACTATATCCACCGAATTGGACGAACTGCCCGCAGTACCAAAACAGGCACAGCATACACATTCTTTACTCCTAACAATATTAAGCAAGTAAATGACCTCATCTCTGTGCTTCGGGAGGCTAATCAAGCCATCAACCCCAAATTGCTTCAGCTGATTGAAGACAGAGGTTCAGGTGAGTGCAGTTCTTGACCTCAGTGCATAGCTTTCCTCTCAGAACAAAACTGAAACTCAAGTTCCACCTCCAGCCTCTCTCCAAAATGAATATGGAAGGTGGTTTAATTACCAGTTACAGTGACCTCAGAAGGTATTTATTAACACCAAAACCAAAATACAGCACCCAAATGCTCCCAGCTCATGTTGTGGTGCACCTATGGCTAGGGCAGGCCAATGGGCACTTGCCCTGAAATAAAACGCTTGTGGACTTGGTTTTGTGGCCTTCTCCTATGACTTGAAAAGAGAGGTGGACCCAGGTGTCCTGCTGGCAAGGTGAAAGTGACTTTGCCTTGATGCCACCACTTGCGTTACTGGAGAGAGAGTATGACTCCACTCAGAGGTTGGACAGCTTTATCTGACTGGAGTCCACTGAGCACCTGGAAAGCTTTCATAATAGGTTTGCTGGGACAGAAAATGAAATGTGCTTAGCTGAACTCAAGCAGTCTTTATAATACACATAACTGTTTTATCTCTTTCACTAGGTCGTTCCCGAGGTGACCGACGTGACAGATACTCTGCGGGCAAAAGGGGTGGATTTAGTAGTTTTAGAGAGAGGGAGAACTTTGAGAGAACCTATGGTGCACTAGGCAAGAGAGACTTCGGAGCAAAAACCCAAAACGGGGCTTACAGTGCCCAGAGTTTCAGTAATGGAACTCCCTTTGGGAATGGCTTTGCAGCTGCAGGCATGCAGGCTGGCTTCAGGGCCGGCGGTAACCCCGCAGGAGCGTACCAGAACGGCTACGAGCAGCAGTACGGCAGTAACATTGCCAACATGCACAATGGCATGAACCAGCAGCAGTACGCCTACCCTGCCACTGGTGCTGCTCCTATGATAGGTTACCCCATGCCCACAAGTTATTCTCAATAACTTAGTGTATTTAAATGTCTCAGTTTTTCATAATTGCTCTTTATATTGTGTGTTATCAAAACAGGATAGTTATTTAAGAAATGGGAAATGCAGAAATGACTGCAGTGCAGCAGTAATTATGGTGCACTTTTTCGCTATTTAAGTTGAATATTTCTCTACATTCCTGAAACAATTTTTAGTTTTTTGTACTAGAAAATGCAGACAGTGTTTTCAAAGTAAATGTACAGTGATTTGAAATACAGTAACAGAAGGCAGTGCATGGCCTTCCAATAAAGATATTTGAAGACCGAATTTTCTTTCAGATGACAATTTTCTCAACATGTGCACAACTTTACATTAACGAAATGTCAAATGTTTTTATATTAAATTCTAGAAAGGTTTCTCAACTGTGTCTGATTAAACATTTAAGCTTATACAAAAACCAGCCTTGCCTTGATTGGGCTAGATTGCTTAGCATGGCAGGCTCTGCTTCGATGGGGAAGAAAATGAAAGCTGGCTTCTAAGAAAGTGTTGGAAACAGTGTTCTTCCTTGTCTCACTAGCATAGGGCCAGTTCTTGGAAAAGATCAAAACTCTGTAGTGGTGTTGCTAACGAGCTGCTACAAGCGTAGGAAGCTTCTGCAGCACCGTAACTGTCGCCTTCACACGAGCATATGTGCAGACCAGGCTTGAGTGTCGTGTACCCACAGCTGCCAGGCCTTGTGAGTTAGCATGCAGGCTTCTGAGCTTCAGAGAAATGGGAAGATCTTAGTATTAAAACTTCAAATTATACTTAAACTGGTATTGAGCAGTGATTTCTTTATGGAAGTGGGGGGAGGGAAGTGGGCTGTTGATCCGTGAATATGCTTCATGGATTTTTTTTTTTTTTTAAGACTTTTAATATGTGCAAATGACTCTAATCTCAAAGCACTGCCCATGCTGAGCAAAGCAACAGCATTTCCTTGATGAGTAGAACTGGAATAATACTTGATCCTGGGGCTAAAGTGCTTAATGCTTTCAAGTGTGGTGTATTAAAATTCCAGTTAATAACTTCTAGTTCCTTCCTCTCATTTCTCAGTAACAGTGATGAGTTTTAAGTTCAGCAACACTTAATGTGTTCAAGGTTGAATCTACAAGATCCTTTTTTACAATATCTTTACTTATTCTCCTCTTAACCTGTGGTGACTGTTTCCCTCAGGCTCAGCTTGTGATGTTCTTTAATGCAGCCTAATCGGCTTCTTAATTATTTCCTCCTATTCTGTGAAGTTCTGTCGCTTGACAGTGTTTTGTGATCATTCACTGCTGCTATGAGAACTTCAGTTGGAGGCTTTGAAATTACCCCACTGCAGTCGAAAACTGCAGGTGGCAATGTGTTTCGGTTTTGGGGGAGTTTTGGGGGGGGGTGGGGTTTTTGAGGTTTATTTATTTGCTTTGGAATATTGCCCAGTGCCACCAGGGGTGAAAAACAAGGAAGTGTAGATTACTTATCACTGAAGTATGACTTAATTCCTAGGTTTCTAGGTCAGTTGCTTCATACAAAATGCATTTAAAAGCTTGGTTTTGACTTAAAAACTTGAGTGTAGAAAGGGGTTTTTTTTTAGTTTGTGAATTAAAGTTGAGAGAGGAGGGTCTTTAACAGTGATGCAAAACCCAGACAGCCTCTTTCCCCCTCTTTCCAAACGACCCTTAGCTGGGGGCAGTGTTTCCTGAGGGGGAAATATAAGGGGGGTGTTCCTCCCTGTTACATTTGCACATAAAATGATGAAGAGAGAGGAGCTCTACTAAACAACTTTGCCATTATGCCAGTGCTACTCTGGTAGATTTGCTCATGGCAAATCTGCCTTAGAAGTAAAATTACTGCTGTCAATACTTTTGCACCCCGGAGTAGCAGCTCCTGCAGCTGACCCAGTGCCCTACTAACGCGTCTAGTCAGTGCTCGGGCCCGGGGGAGGGGGCTGTGCCGCACGAAGCAGCGCGGGGATTATTCCAGCCTGAGCTTTTCATGTCTTCAGCTCGCGGAATGGTTCCTCTCTTACGCTCCGCCTCCTGGCACCGGTACAAACTCGCGATGCAGCGAGTGTGGAAATTTCCACTGCGTTTTCTTTGCCAGCGTGAACTCGAGCAGCCTCGGGGAGCGCAGGGGCCTCGCCCGCCCTTTTGGCAGGAGGCGCGCCTAAGCCTGAGCTCTGCTTTCTGCCTTTATGTGCCTCAGCCTTGTTGCTGCCACGATGAGCTTCGGATGGGCTTCTCCCCAGGAATGTCGCTGTACAGCTGCAGCGTGTTCCCATGACAGCGAGGGGCTGGGGCTGTCCCGTTCCCCCCTCTCCCAGGCCCCGGACTGGGGAGCTTTGGACCTCCCTGACCGACAGGGGCACGCCAGATGTGACCTCCTCATGCTTTGTGCGGCCTTGTTGCCGATTTTGGGAGCGCTCTAGACGAGTTTCTTTAGGAAGCAGACTTTGTTTATTCCTGGCAGGGCTCAAGGTGGAGATTTCCACAAATCACATCAAGGAATAAAAAGTTGCATCTTTTATACAAAACCCCCTAATACATATTATCCACCTACCTAATGCATGTTTATTTGTCTGATGTGATCTTACCCAATGCTTGAAAGGCAAAGCTCTTATTAAGCAACTTCTATTGCAAAAGTTACCTGACAGCATTAGTTATGTTTACAAAAAGTGAGAACATTCAGCTTGAAGACATAAATTCCTGTCGTAGAAGTTATCTGACGGCGTCATTACATTTACAAAAAGTGAGAAGACTCCGCCCGGGGTCAGAAAATTCACCTTGGAGGGTCCCGGAGCCTCGGCCCAGGGTCCCGCCAGGGCCGCAGGCCTCCCATAGCGCATGCGCGGCCGCCGTGTTTTCCCCCCCCGTGCGCGGAGCGCGGCGCATGCGCAGTGAGTGTCTCGATGCCCCTGCCGCCGCCCGCCGTGAGGGAGCGGGAAGATGGCGCTGGGCTCACGCCAAGGCTGCCGCTGGTGCGGCCGCGCCGCGCTGGTGAAGCCGAGGCGCTGGCGAGTCCCGGAGCGGGCGGAGCCGGCCGGCTGCTCGGCGCGGCCGTACGTGGCGGGTGGCGATGCCGCCGAGGCGGCGAGCGGGGCGGAGCTGCTGGAAGTGTGCTGGCGGCGGCGCTTCCTGCGGGGCAGCGCGGGGCCGCTGTCCTGGCGCGCCTACCTGAGCGGTTGCCACCCGGGCTTCGGGCCTCTGGGCGCGGCGCTGCGCGCCAACCTGGCGGCGCAGTGGTGGGACTCGGCGCTGCCCCCGCGGGAGCAGGTGTTCCCTGTTGACGCCCCGCTCCACGGCCCACCCGGCGCCCCGCGGGACGCGCAGGGGCTGCGGCTGCTGCGCCCGGAGATGCTGCGCGAAGCCCTCCAGGGCTGTGGGCAGAACCCGGGCGGCCCGGCACTGGAAGAAGTGCTGGGGGCCGCGGGGGTGCTGCGGGAGAGCCTGCTGCCCGGTAGGTCTCGGGCGGCTCCGCACAGCCTGCAGCCTGCGCGCGGGTTGCTTGCTGCGAGCGAAGCAGCTGCATTTAAGGGATTTTTCCAGCTGCGTTGGTGCGCTGGGAATGTTCCGTCTGTATGCTCTGAGTTTGTGTGCTTTTCAGGGACCTGGACAGCACAGGTGAGCAGCGGATGTGCTCCCTGTAGTTAGGGGAAAAGCACATTAAAATCAACGTGCCCAGAGGATCCAGCCAGTTGAGCCCATCTCTGCAAAGTATCAGTACTAGTAAAAATAGTGGGACTGCATGTACAAACAACACATATAGAATATGTGCTTCATTTGTTCTTGGTAGAGTTAAAACATCAGAAACTTTCCTCTGGCCGCTAAAATCAGGGCTTTGTCTTTTGATAGGTGTTCTGGCGCAATATGTCAGCTCCTTAGAGCTGGTGAACAAAAGACTGCCCTGTGGCCTTGCTCAAATTGGAGTGTGCTTTCATTCTGTTCCAGAAAGCGAACATTCTGTTCCAGGAAGTGAAAAACACAACAAAAACCTTACAAGGTAGAGTAGTAGAGGAGTTAATCCCTTTTCATACCTAAACCGTTTCACTTTTGGATTATTTTTGAATGCTGTTTTTTGCTTTTCCCCCGTTATTTCCAAAGGTGTTAACTTGCTGCCCTTGCTGTTGTTTAAAGAATAGGCGAGAGGACCACGTCTTTGCTTGCATGGTTTAGTTCTCCCAGAACTGCAGGACAGTGGCTCGATTACTGGCTGCGCCAGAGGCTTCAGTGGTGGAGAAAGGTAACAGCAGCATATCCATGGGGAATCTTGGCCTGCTCCTTTATGTCTCATGGAGGAATACTCACCCTGGTTGGTTTTATTGCCTTACATTGCTGGCCTGTTCTAGGCACTGAAATACACGCATTTCTCACGGAAACTGAAAGGTTACTGAAGTTGATGGCAAACCTGATAAGAGAGATTTGGGCTGTAACTTAAAAAAATCTTTTGCTGAAAATCACAGATTTCAGCCTGCATTGCAGATTTGTTTTTTGTTGTTAATACAGGGTTCATAGTGGTGATCATCTCTTACACCTTTTATTTTCAGTTTGCAGTAGGCCCTTCTAACTTCGGCAGCAGTGACTTTCAGGATGAAGAAGGCAGAAGAGGATTTAATTTACATTACAGCTTTCCTTGGGGGAGAGAAACAATAGAAACATTGAAGAACCTTGGTGATACTGAACTGTTACAGATGTATTCAGGAAATAATTCAAAACTACTTGTAAGCTTTACTATATTAAATATGTTTTCTGGTAAAGATGGTAATATGAGAGAAATGGTTCTGCAGTCAGACCTTCATTTTCAAAAGCTGATAAAATGGTGTTTTGGTACTACTTCTTGCAAGGAATTCTTCAAAATTAGAAATGGGCTATATTGACAAGACAGCTGTTGTCAGTGGCATAGCCTTTACCTGTTATCTGTGAGTAGGTGTCAACACAAACTCAAACTGTGTTTTGCACTGTTAAGTTTGCATCAAAAAGAACCTGTAAGTGTTCTTTTTCTTGCTGTAGCTTGTTTACTTCTCTATATGTAAAAGGTTTTGTAGATTAATGTATTGTAAACACTGCAAACGGCTTTACAGAAGTTACCACACTCAAAGGGGGAATGGACCAGAGGGAAACCTCTTCACTGAATATGTTGGAGAGGGACAAACTTCTAGTAAACAGCAATGTTTGAAGTCAGCCTGAACAGCTAAAATCAGAGTAACTTTGTATTTTACCAGTAAATTGCAACTTTCTCCTTCTCATGAAAGTCCTGTCTTTCCTGGGTTTGCAGTTTGTTTCTATATTTCTACAAAACTGGGTTATGAAGGGATTTTTTAGAATGTGGGGGACTCATGGTCACTTGGAAGTAATCTGCAAACCTCCAAAAGAAAATGCAGTTTCAAGTGTGTTTGCTGTAGATTTAAATTTATGATCAGAGTGGCAAGAAACTAATTTCATCCTGCTCTGACCTTTTGCTTTCCCTACTGTTACAGTCTTAGCTGGTTACAGTTATACTTTTAAGATTGCTGGTAACTTCTAAAAATAAATGTATTTTATATGTAATATGTGTGCCTGAGCTCAGTGCCTCTTTATAAATTTAAAGCAAGCAAAAGGGGTTTGGGGACAATCTTTGATGTTTCTCTTTGTGGATTTTTTCTCTTCAGGGCCGAGATGGAAGGAGGAATGTCATCCCTCATGTTCTGTCTGTGAATGGAAATCTGGACCGAGGAGTGTTAGCATATCTCTTTGATTCTCTGCAGCTAGTTGAGAATCCATTAACAGCAAAGAAAAATTCACAGAGAAAGGTAACTTTACATAGAAAGTGTAAGAAAAGTCTAAGTACAAACCCCACAGACAACGTGGTAAATTCAAGCATGGCAGTGTCTCCTTTTCCATGTGGCCATCCTGTTCCCTTCCCAGTGGGTACAGACTGAAAGCTCTCACTGGTAGCACCAGGCTGGCCCCATGGGAGAGCCCCTGTGGTCCTTGTCACCAACAGCAATTTTTATCTCATTCTGAGGTCTCCTTTCTTGTTTCACCTTTCTCTCTGATGAGTAGGTAGGTTCTTGCCATGCAAGTGATGAAGGAGTTAAGAGAAACTGGAATGTAGCTACAGTTTGTGGGAAAGATGAATTTGTCTCTTCTAGCAGCATTTGAAGGTGGCAGAGAAGAGTAGAAAAAGTAGGTCACAGGTGGTAATGGAGCATTTCCCCAAGGACCAGTGTTATCCTCACTTTTAACCCCAGTTTTCTGGAGTTTAAGTGCTGGCTGTCAGGCCATGCTTGTTATCTAAGCTTTAAGAACAGGCAGTAGATTGGATGGGAACTGTCTGCTGGGCTGTTTCTGGTCGCTCTGGCTCCATTCAAGATGATGGAGCTCTGCTAACAAATATTCATCTCTTTTTTGGGACTCAGTCAAAGTGGAGTAATTTCTGCTGTGCAAATCTATCTGGTGTATGTGCTCATTACATAAACTACAGCTTGCTTCTAATTCAGGATTTTGCATGTCTAGAACTTAATTTTTAAAAATTACTGTTTCCTAGTTCTGTTTAGAATTGCATGATCAATACATTTAGTAATCTGTTGCTTTTTGTAAATTTGTTAGGTACTTAAACTTCATCCTTGTTTAGCACCTCTCAAAGTGGCCTTGGATATAGGAAAAGGTCCAACAACAGAGCTTAGACAGGTATGTTGTAAGACAGTATTTTAATTTTGAGCATTGACTCTCCATGTAACCTGTTACAAGTCAGACACTGTTTTTTTGAGGAAAATCGTGCTGCTGCTTTGAGTCCTGGAGATTCCTGGCTGTACAGATTTCATGGTGTTCCTCTTGTGCAGCTTGTGGGTCACAGCTAAAGGAATTCACTGCAGGCGGTTCCTTGTGTGGACTCACTGCTTTTGGTACAATAGGGCTGATGCTTGTTCCATGCAAAATTAAGGAAAGTAAATAACACGATCCCTCTCATCTTCTTAATCTCTCAGAATTATCTTAACCCATGGGTCACATCTTCAGAAGGACTTTTTAAAAGTTTTCCATTAAGTCAGACCCCACAGAAGGGAAGAAATTTAACACTGGCATGTTTTTAAACAGAAATGGAGATGTAATTGCCAGGCTGCTTTCTAACTTGAGATTTTTTCAGCCAGCAAATTAACACCAGCTAGGAATGTTAATACCACACGTGTTAGAGTTTTAATGGTTTCTTTTGTATAAAGTCTTAAGTCCTCAAAGTCTGTCTTTTAACTTTTGTTTTAAAATGAACACAGGTTTGTCAAGGATTGTTCAATGAACTGACAGAAAATGGAATTTCTGTGTGGCCAGGTTATCTGGAAACTGTGCAGGTATCTCTGGAACAACTTTACACAAAGTAAGGAGTCTTTTGTAAAAAAAGCTATGAAGGTGAAAGATTACTTTCTGTGGACTAGTGAAAATACATTTCAGTAAGAAGTCATTGAGTGCAGTAACCATCTGACTGAAGGCATGGAGCCTGAACTACAGACGTGGATTTGAGCAGTTTTATTATCAAAACCATAGGTCAGATAATTTTTAAAATTAAGTGAAGTACAAGCCTTTCACAATTTCTGTTATTTTCCTGGAACTGTGAAATGCCTTTTAGAGACTCTCATGTAGAAAATAAATTTCCTCAGATGAGTTACAAGCTTGCAGAACTGTTTCCCACTCTCACCCCCATTTTTGCATCTGGTCTGGTTCTGTGTTTCATTCTTAAGTACTCTTTCAAATAGCACACTGTGTCCAAAACTTAAAAGTTCTTCCAATTGCCATTAGTTCAACCATTGCCATTAGTCTATGTGATGGAACTATTTGTGGGTATAGAAACAGCTACTCCATGTGGGGCAATTGTGTATGATTTGTCAATCAGGAGTGAATTTGGGGCATACGGCTGCTCATGTCAATGGATCTTGAGCATCATGATGAGTGGTTTTTCCTGAGAGAAAATAAATACAACTCTTTGTTCATGTGCAGGAGTCTTCAAAGTAAGTCAGAAAGATAAATTCTGCTTCTACAAAAATACTCTTTTAATAGGTCACTAAATAACATTCTTTTTTTGTATTGAAGTAGCTAAGTAATTTAAAGAAATGTGATCAGGAAAGCAAGGAATGGCAACAAGAAAACTGGTGATGTCATGCTGGACTTAGTGCAATACAGCAAAACTAAATATTTACAGTTGATGGTCATTTGTACATAAGCTATCCGATTGTTTCCATACACCAGAAGCAGTAACAGGTGGGCTCTTTTCTCTGCAGGTACGATGAGATGAGTATTCTCTTCATGGTCTTGATAACTGATGCCACTCTAGAGAATGGAGTGGTCCAGCTGAGAAGCAGAGACACCACCATGAAGGAAATGATGCACATTTCTAGGCTGAAGGACTTTTTAACTAAGTATGTTACATCAGCCAAAAATGTGTAAACTTTTCTTGAATAAAAGGATTTTCTTATACATCTTTGCCTGAGACGGCTTCAGTGTTGTCATGGACTCGGTGGTTTCTCTGCAAATAGTTCTGCTAAAACTTGGTGGTGCATCTGTTTCCTGTCAAATCCAGGTATTCCAGGTTACTTTGGAAAGAGGGAAGAGACAAACTTGTCTCTTGTTAGCAAGGCTAATCATATTGTTGGTCACATCTTTGGTTTTACTATCATATTGAAAGTGCTCCATCCTAAACTAGAAATTCAGCTTTCATCTGCACTGCTGACACAATTATGATCTCTCCTGGATATTAGTATTTTATATAAAAGATATCCCCAAATCTTAAATGTTTTAATAAAATCAGTAAGTATCTTTGTTCTATATGTTTGTAGGAATGTATTTTAATTATATGGCTTCAGTTTTTAAACATGTAAGGTACTTCATCTTGTATTTGATAAACACAAAAATCAGAAATACATTATCAAGAGTAGTAGAGGAATAGAATTAAATAAATTGTAAAGTTTTTTATAAACACTTTCTGTGGACAAAATGTCTGTGTATATAAAATGGAAAAAGACTAAGGTGTGGTCATATTTTTCCTATACCTAAGCATAGCAGTTAGATATGAGTTTGCAGAGATACAGAACTGCGTGTTTCTTATCTTCTCTAGATTTACAATGCATGTACAGCTTGTGCAGTCACTGCAGAAAGTGCTTAAAGTGTGTGCAAGAAGGCACATGGCCTCTGATAGTCATCAGTGTTGTGGAACACAAGAATTTGCCTTAAAATTCTCTTCTGTTAGCACAGTGCTCACTTAACCATAAATGTAACAATAATAAATATTGCTGCATAGAGTGGTTACACTAGATACAGTGCAAGGTTAGTGTAGTGTGACTTACTGAACTCATGGAATTCTAAATAAGCTGGCTGTGGAATGATATTTAAACAACCCAGCAACATCTAAGAAATAGCCTGTTGCAGGATGCAGAATTTATTTTTAAGTTTACTGTAATTTTAGCAGTAGGGATCTACTCTGAGAGCACAAATGCTGTAGAACTGAGGAATTGCCATCTTTCCAGGTGCAGAGAGGCCAAATACAGATCCTTTCGTGCCTAAGAGGGATTTCTCTTTCCTTTATACTGGACAAAAGCCTTTTGATTATCTTATGTCTGCACGCCATCCAGTTTTTACTTTAGGAGAATTGTTAAATGAACTAGATCTAGGTGAAAGCTTTACATGTAATTCTAATTTTTATCTATTCTGCTTTTTCTCTTTAAGTTGAAGTCCTTAGGTGTTATGACTCAGGGATTTTGCTTGCTAGTAGAAACTGAGCTGTATTATCTGTCTACAAACTAATTAGGCCAGGAAACTGGTATCTAAACATCATTTCTTTCTGTGCAGCGTGCTGGTACTTAGCACATTTGAGGACTGAAAAATTCTTTAAAAGTATGTGATTAAGTGAATCACAAAGAAGGTCATACCTGGTACTCAGTCTCTGATGAGGACCTTTGAATAGACTGTAGCACGTGCCCTCTTCCCTGCTAAAAGCCAGAATAACATAATTCATAATTGCTTTTCTAGTACAGATACACAACAGAAGAATTAATATTACATCAGCAACGTGGTTACTAATAACATCTTCTGCATGGTTTCGTAGTGAGGCTGTTGAATTTTTTGTCATAGGATGGTTTGTTGTTTTCTTTTTTTTTTCCCCTCAAAAGAGTCTTATTTAGTTTTTCCATAGTAACTAAGCAATTTCATAAGAAAGTGCAAATACCTAAGCCCTGCCTCCACCCAGCAAAGTCCCCTTGTGTGCATCAGATATTCCAATATTATAGCTTGAGGTTTTCACCTTTTTCATCTTCTCTTCTAATAACAGAAAAGTTGATGTATTCTTCTTCTGGTTTAACAGGCTCTGGATTAAAGATGATGAACAGCAATTAATTACAAGCAGCTTGATCAGACTGTTTTTTCTGCAATCTTGAAAGAAAGCGGTGAGATTCCATAGTGAATATAAATCAGGTAGCATTCATGGGCCTTACCAGAGCTCTTATCACTGTCCTTGCAGGCTGTGGGTAGAATGCTGACTGAGACCTGGCATGAGCAGCTGCACAGCACTGAGCTGACCCAGCAGGGCAGCAAGAATTCTACCTGTCTGCTGCAAGAACAGGAAGGCAGGTTTGTTTGGAGACAGTTACTCCATTTTGATATTTAGAAATGGGAAACATAAAGCCTTTGCCATTGGTTTGTTTGGGGGAGTTATTTTTCCCCTTGAAAAGAGACATTCATATAAGGCAAGTGTAGAAAACCACAAGTTCACAGCATCGTGGCTGTCAGGTAATGTCTTCAGTATTGTGTGTTTTCTGCAATTGAAATAGTAAAATGTCTTAATGCAGGTTAGTTGCTTTGTTGTCACTTCATAATTTCAGTTTGAACTGACTTTGAGTCTTGCCAAACTTGAGGATGAAATAAAGTATTGAACAATTTTGAATAGAATGCAGGAGCTACGCAAGGTTTATTTTGCTGCAACTTCATATAGCCCACTATTGTCTGTTAGTAAATGGGCATTACACCCTTTGCTTTTGTATAGAACCTCAGTTCATTTCACCAGCTGTAGTTTTGACTGCATGGCTGACAGATGATGCCAAATATGGATTCTGAGGGGTTTCAAATAGTGCCTCTGCCAGGAGGGTCAGTGGTACTCACTCACAGTAGGTGTCCCCTTCCACTGGTCTTGCAGTACCTGAAGAAAAGTGCCTGACTGCAGGGGGGTGACAGGAACTTACCAATCTCTGTGTAAATGACTTCATTTTCAGACTCCTCTGCATTCACTGTTGAAGTAAGGCCAGTTGAGGGCCTGGTAGACTTAAATTTTTCTGCAAATTGTAGAAGAAAAACATGCATATGTAAAGTTTTCTTAGAGGGAAATAAACAGTTTCAAGGTATTTTTTTAATATTTGGATATCTCAGGTAATGTTATTTTCATGATAAAAATTACTTCTTAGCCAAGGGCATTTTAATAGATTTCCCTTTCCAATGAGGTCTAATTCCTTCCAGTGTTTTTGTGTATTACATTAGATGTTGTTTTCCTTCCCCCATCCCAGACCTGCCATCCAAAACACAGCTCAAAGATTTGGCCTTGTCAACGTATTGTTAAGTTGCCAGTGCTGGTTGAGAGGAAACTCGACAACATCCTAAAATACCAGGAGCTACTCTACTGGTAATGTGATGTTTACACACTCAAATGTACTGACAACATAAATGAGCACCTCTGGAAAATGAAACAGACATTCAAATAACTCACTTGCTTTATATGAAGGAATTATGAAAAATGGAATTGCCAGAGCAAATCCTATTATGAGTAGTAGCAGGATCAGCCCAAGAGAAATTATCAGGGGCTGAGAATGGCTTCTCTCTTCTGCCAAAAAGAAGGGAAAAAAAAGTGTTTATACAATGAAGTGTTGTTTCATATTTTAAGTATTTTCTATAAGTTAAAATCAAGACTAGTAATTTCTTTCAGCTTTTAGATTAACTGTGGTTACTCAACTGCTCAGGAGAGTCCCAAAAGCACTGTGCCCCAGCTGAAGGAAGGCAGCTTGCTGTGCCAGTAGGCTTTCGTAGGACCAGAGAAAAAACTGAAACCAGACTCTCCCCAAGATGGACCAGGGGTATCTTGTAAGTGAGTCTTTTACAGTCATCCTCTATTGTCACTTCAACTTTTACTGCTATCTAGGATGCCTGAAATTCTACGGTTTTGCATTAATTTTAAAATTTCAAATTTTGTTTTATTGTAAAAACTGTATTTTGAACATTACATTGTAGGAACAAAATAGCTGGCTAAAAAACTCCCATTGTTACAACATTCTGAATTTTGTGTGATCCCTGTTTGTCAACAGTAGTAAACCCTTTCCCCATACATACCTACTAATGTAAAGTTGAAACTGTTGCTGTATTTTGTATTATTGGGAAAACTATTACTGGCTTTGCATTTATAGGTTCCAAAGTCACTAAGGGAATTGATAAATAGAAAAATCACAGCTGCTTCTCTCTTCTGCATCGTCTTTTGGGGAGAGATGTTTTGTTTTCCTTTGTAGAATATGTATGTGATGGGAAGAGATCCGTTCTCTGAGAGACAAGACAGGGTCACGTTCTGGCCTTTCTTTGCCTGAGAGGTGGGTGAGCTCAGCACTGGTTTGGAAACTGGCTCTGTAGAAAGAAAACTGAAAAAGCTGAATCACTGAATACAAGACAAGGTCCAAGCAAGACTTGGAGTAAGTGACAACACTGAAAAATGAGCTGAGGATGGAGGGCTGGTGAGCCCAGGCGGGAGAGCACTGCTGACTCCGGAGGTAAGAACAGCGTTCTGCAGTACAGTTCAGCTCCTCAGTCAAGAGGTGGCTGTGTGCCCCTGGAACCAGTAGTGCTGGGAAGGTGTACAACAAGACATACCTAAAAGAGTGAAGTTGAGGCTGTTGCTGTATTTTCCACCACTGGACATGTTGTACTCAGCTTTGCACTTGTATTCACCCACATCGCTGGCAGAGCTGATCGTCACAGTGAACAACACAGGGGCCAAGTCTGACCTGTTTAAAGCAGATACCTGCTGGTTGTGCTTAAACAGTGTGTATCTGACAGGTGGAGATCCAGACTCAGAGAGGCAGGAGAGGGTCACATTCTGCTTCATCACTACATTCAAAGTCCCCTGAGCCAGTACAAGCTTGGGATTGGACAGCATCTCTGGAAACAAGAAACTTTTGAATGAGTTGACTGCACCTATTGCCCAAGAAACTCTCAGATTTTTCCCAAAATATGTTGAGAACCAAGCTGTACTTATTTGTGTTGAAATAGGCTATTATACTTTTTCCAGCTCTAATATCAGGCAACTCAAATACTTTTCAAAACCAGTCTTCAGCTTCAGACATGATGAAAAGTGCGTGTCTTCATGCAAAAGAGGGCATAGCCACACAAAGCCCACAGATGTATTCAGATGAACCAACAATACTTTAGAACTACATCAGCAAATAAAATAATAGAAGTATAAAAAATAAATATTATGGAGTATTAGCTGCAGGAGAAAGTAACCTTATACACTAGTTGAGAGGTAGCATGTGAACCTGAAAGAAAAGCAGTATTTGTGGCTGTCTATAAACAGGCAGAACTAGCCGTGTGTGAGTAGAATGGACATTTGAATAGCAGCAGCAGGGGCCTTGATGGTCTCTCAAATTTGCTTCCTTTTATGATCTTATACGAATAAATTTGCAATAAAAACTTGTCTTTTCATAGAAAATGGTACTAAACTAGTCATGACTAAAATAAATTATGACATTTCCTGTAGGGGAAGAAAAGTGTTTTAACAACTTAAAGCAATTCTGACTTTACATACAGGTCAGCAGAGAGACAGTTAACTTCTTACAGAAACTTGTAAACTGATTCACTGCACAGAGAGGCAAAATATTTAATTTTACATGAAATTTTTGAACATTTTTAAATCCCTCCCCCATTTTTTGGATAACGGTCAATTTCGGCACGTACCTCAAAATCAACAAAAGAGAACCTACCTTTTCCATCTGCAGTCATTTTCTGTATCTGCTGAGACACTTCAGCTAAGAGAGGAAAAAGAAAAGCTTTCAGATTAGAAACAATGGTTCTGGTTTAGAAAGATTTGTAGTAAGAAAGAAGTATGTCCTTACGGTAGGAAAACAGCAGAATTGTGAGAAAAATCATTTCTTGATACTGAACAAGCAAGAGAGCTGGTGAAGTTACATGACAGATCTTTCTTTTGAAGGAGATTGAGGAGTGGTTTCAGGACTTGAGGAAGTTCTAAATATGGAAATGGTGCTGATCTTTACTGATGTTTCTGTGAAGACTTTTGTCATATCAACCTACACTTAGCCTATGGCAGGCAGAGTAGTGGGCGGAGAGAGGAGCAGCAGTGGAGTGAGGAGCAGCACTCCTTGGGATACAGGTAAATGTTGTGTAGAGTTGTCCTAAGATGTAGCTGACATGAGCAGCAGTTTCCCTCATGGGTGGTGTGGTAGAGCTGCCATGCAGTACAGAACCAGAGAATCACTGAGGATGGAAATGACCTCTGAGAGCATCGAGCCCAGTCAATAACCCAGCACTGCCAGGTCCACCACCAAACCATGTCCCCAAGTGCCACATCTGCACGTCTTTATACCCCTCCAGGGCTGGTGACTCCACCTCTTCCCAGGGCAGCCTGTTCCAATGTCTGACAACCTTTTCCATGATGACATTCTTCCTAATATCCAATCTAAACCTCCCCTGGTGCAACTTGAGGCCGATTCCTCCTGTCCTATCACTAGTTACTTGGGAGACCAACCCCCACCTTCCTCCTTTTGGGTAGTTTCTCTAGCACTGTTCTTACAATGGACTCGGATCACTGATCCATATCAACCAACCACATGTTGCTAGAGATAGTGGATCATACAGCTGAGGCTGAGGAAGTACGTGGTACTGGGTGGGTTTTTAGCAGCAATACAATTTTTAAAAAACAGTCAAAAAAGAGAAAATCTATAGACGTTTTAAGATGCTAAGAAATATTTATAGCTATTGTTAAGGAAATATTTTCATCAAACTTCAACTATTAAGCTGTGAGGAAGTGAAATCTTGTACTAGAAGGTACAAATCTCATAACGAGCTTTGAGTTCAACACCACTGCATAAACAAACTTGATGAGTAAGTTGATGAAGTAGTCAGCAATACAAAGCTGCATAGTGACAGTCTTGGCAAGCAGATGTTCTTTTCTTGTCATCCTCTGGGCAAAGTAAATGTAATCATCAGCCCTGCATGGGCAACGCCTTCTGCAGGACTCCAGGCCCTCTTGTACGTGAGGAGGTAATTGCTTACAAAGAAAATGACTTGAAAGTGATCCTTGTCTTACTTCTTTCTTTCCAGTTTCTGAGGGCAACAAGACAAAGCCCTGCAGTCTGTCTCTTTCCTTGAGTCATACAGAATCCCTCCCAAATCCTCTGCTGTTGCAGCATTGCAAAATTTCCTCACAGAATGTTGTGTGTACTTCCTTCCTCCTTATTTTTTTAAATTTTGGTGGGGGTTTACTTATTTTGTTTTGGGTTGGGTTTGGGTTTTTTTTTTTAATTTAAGACAATCTCCACCCTCCCCTGACAAATGTTTCTGATGTGGAAACGCTGACAGCAAACCACAGGAGCGGAACATCTTTTTGCAGCTGCCAGGAAGCACGTGTGAAAATGCAGCTGTGGGAGGGAGAACAGGGGTGTTTGTGCATTTTCCTGTTGTGGGAGCCTGGTCTTGTCAGAAACCCTCACAAACAGTCCTCAGGAGCCCTGGCTGGCTGTGCTCACCTGCAACCCAAAGCTTTTCTGAGAAGCTGCTTCATTTGGTGTGTGGGTAAAGGGGAATAGTTACACAGCAAATTAGCTGTGAATTTGGCCATACCTTTTAAAAAATAAAAGTTCATTTGTCACCAGAATCTCTCACGTACAGCAGCTTTAATGGTGTGTGCAAGCTCCCTCAGGATATGCAGTCTGAGCATTTAGGGAAGACCAAACCCCTGGTTTCCATTTGGAAGTGAGAAGTTTACTTCCATGTGGATTGTTTTTCTGGCAGAGCTGTCTATTTTGGACTGAGATGGTGTTGGTTTGTTCAGCATGTATACAGAGAGTTAGTACAGCAGCAGTAAGATTTTGTTTGAGCTCAGAGTTCCCTTTTTATTAGATTTACAAATGTCCTGCCTGGAATTAATGTGGTTGCACATGTGAGAACTGAATACATTTAACAAATAACGAACAGAACATTACAGGAGTTGTCCAGCCAAAACAAGTTAAAAAGTCAGAAAGGGAAATAAGTATCACTTGGTGCTGTGACAATATTCTGCCTCAAGTGAGCAGGTGGAAGGGAATAAGCCAAACTGAGCTCTCTTTCACAAGGTCAGTTCTTTAACTTGAGAAGGAAAATAGTGTGATAATGTTCTGTAGTAAGGCTGTGATGGCTTCACACTGTGTCTGTTCTATCGTAGGCTTCCAAGGAAATCTGTGTGTTTCAGCAGAATTATAAATTATTCCCAGTCCCAGTTTCTCATCCTGAGAGGTCCTGCATTCTGGAGGAGCATGTGCTGCAGTGGGTATCTGCAGAAGGTTTGCTAGGAATCACATGTACTGACAGTTATGTCTGGTGATGAATTAAATTAAGGCTTCTGTTTCGTCTGCAAAAAGGCTTTGCTGATAGAGCCAGGTCACTGAATACTGGATTTTCACACTCCTACTCAAAATGGCTGTGGGGGCAAGTCTGCTGTTTACTTCAAGTACTTGGTGTTTGCTTGTGAGAGGATTGTTTTGCTGGAGGACAAATAAGAGTCTATGCATGGTTAAGGTAGCTTTAAATTTCTTGCAGTGATCCTCTGGTTATGAAAGAGAATTTTGACATAGTGAATGGTTTTCAATTAATTGCAGATTGCAAAGAACATGTCAGCAGGTGAAAGGAACTTCTGGGTACCAGTTTCATTAACCTAGCTGCTCTCAAATCCCCCAGAGATGAAATATTTTAAAATGGTATGTCTCTTCTCTCCATCATCTCCCAAAAATGGAAAAAGAAAGAAAAAAATTGATGAAATACTGAAAACTGGGATTATTAATGCATTTGTCTTGGGATAAATTCAGACATCACTATATGAAAAGTGTTCCAAACAAATATGTTCAGGAATTGCTATAAGAATGCCATGAGTTGAAAAAGATAGAGTACTCTCTTGGCTTAATCAGTCTTCTTTACAAAATCATAGATGTAAGTTTAACTTTTTTCTGCTTCCTAACCTCTGAAAAGAGTTAAACTTTTTTTCTTTTTCCTAGAATACTTAAACATACTGAAAGAAACACTCCTGTGTTTAAAAAAGAATACATCTGCTGGGACTGACTATTTTTTAGCCTTTTTCAAGCCTCTGTTGGTGCACTCTGAGGTGTATCTGTGTAGTATCTGCCCCTCTGTGCAGTCTAACCAGCAATTACATGAGGAGCAGCAGTGGCTGTGTGTGGGCACCTGCAGCAGTTCAGGAGCAGATAAATTCTGCCTCTTGGTTTGCACAGACTGCTGAAAGATTTTCTGTCAACCTCGATCAGCTCATTGAGTCACTACCAACTGAATTTTACTTATGAAACTGATGTGGAATAATGCTTGGGGAATCATCAAGCAATATTAAAATAATGGTAGGAGAAGGAAAAATATTTCCAGGATTAATTTCCTGTCCAGTCAGAAGTTTCTGACCTCTCCTCTGTCACCGTTCATACTCTGATGGATATTGCTGCAGAGCCTGAGGCTGTTTTCCAGCTGCATCTGGAAATGCTGGATGTTAAACAAAATGAGTGCAAATCCTGGTGTATTACCAGGAAAGGGCACTGTGTGACAGTGACAGGGTGTGATGTCTGTTTCTGAACTGAGGAACTTGTTAATCCAGTAGTGGACAGCAGCTAAAAATGTCCTTGAGGAGCTGAATCAGTCACATGCTACTGGCACGGAGAAAGTTTGAGGTGTTATCACAGACTATGGTCATAATCATCAATTTCAGAGATTTCACATCTCTGAAAGAAGGAATTTCTCTCACTTGTCTGAATGAATTTCTAAGGCACATGGAAGTGTGTGCTACATGAAATACAAGACAAGACTAGATTTCTACTGTTCTTTTCAGTGTTGCACTGTATCAGTAAGGAAGTGTAAAGCCAAATAATAATAATTAACTCCTGTTGTATTAAAATTAAAAATTCCAGTGTTAAAGCCTCAGTGGTATTCTGTCATTATCAGCTTTCTGGATCCTTTAGTTACTTTTCCAGGTTTAACTTATATTGGCATTTGGAGGAGGTGTCGGATATCAGTCATACTATATTTAATTGTGAAAGGGAGCAGTGAGGGAACCCCAGTGAGCTTCACTGCCATGCTCATCTCCCAGCAGATGGTGCCATTGTGAAATGCAATTTATTCCCAGACAAACTTTGGGCATTCTGGAGTTTCTGTAAATTGTAGAACTTCCAGACTCCTTAAAAAAAGGCAATGTTAAGTTACTTAAAGTTCTTGTAAATATTCAAATCCATGGAGAAAAACTAACTTTTTATTCTTCTCTAGGGTGGTATAAAGAGACAGTTTTAAAACAAAGACAAATGATGCAAATGTTCCACATTCAAGAGAAGACAGTATACCCTGAAAATGTATGTAGAAATAACTTGTTTCATTCCCAGTTCACCAGGGATTTGTCTTGACTTGTGAAAACAGTAATGTTTTTTATAGTTCTGTTATCTATGAGTTTACTGAAACAGGAATTTATAAGTAAACAAAACAGTTAACAGTTGTAAGAAATCAAAGCAATGAAACCATTATATGTGTCAGGATTTGGGGGATTAGAAATCAGAGCTGCTTTTGTGTTCTTGATTTAGTTACTGGAAAACTTGTGTTGACTTCAGTATAGATGAACACAGATCTCTGAATTTTTAAATAAAATTTAGAAAAATCCCAAAGATTTGTAGATACACCTCTGTAGCAATTAACTGTATTTAAAATCAGTGAACTTACGCAAGAAATTATGTGGAGCCTCCATTACCAGGGACAAGGTTTCTGAGCCCAGGAATGTTTTGTCAGTGAATCAGTGAGATAGAATGTGAAGGCAACACATATGAAGCCTTCATCTTTTCTGAAGAAAGTGAAACTGCCATCAGGAGCAGGCATCTGAGACCAGGAGACCAAGTTTAGGGGCCCCCCAGAAGATTGGCTGGAATTGGTGTGTGAGGAAGGGAGATGTCTGTGCTGGAGGTCGGCCCTGCGGCTGCTCTTTGCTGAGAGCACATGGAAACAAACAGCTGGAATGGGCTGGGAACTCTGGGCTCCCTTTCCTGTCATAAGGGACTGGCTGAAAACACTGTTTTTGCAGAGGGAAAAATTTGAAAATCTTATTCAGCATTTTTCCCTTATTTAGGGAAATAGGCTTTGCCTCTTGTTTCAGCAAACCTCTGTTCAGTTGCCAGAGTTGATGGCTCTTAGGAAATGTCCTGTGTAAGCAAGTAGCAGAGGATCCAGCCAGTAGAAACAGGGATTGTGAATTCCCAGATGAGGTTTAGAGTTTAAGGGTCCAATTCATTGGCAGTAGATTAAATGTGATGATTCCCATGGGTTCCAAAGGGCATTCAGTCAGATTATAATGGCTGTTCTGGCAGCTTCAGAAGGTGTGTTGTGTTTTTGAGGTCAGTCCTGATTTCCCCACAAATATATTAGGGATCAAATAGAGTTTTTTATATGATGTATATTAGGAAAAAATTGATTTTATATAATTCAGAAATACATATCTTGAGAGATTGCAATAAAATGGCTGTTAGGAAAATATGCAGTTGTAATTACTGGCCCCGGTACTTTAAGTTTACATTCTTTAGGTCAATGTGATTTCCAGTTTAACCATGGAAGATGGTCTTAAGATGTTCTTGTGTGTTTGAAATGTTTTTCTCTCAAGTTCCATGTTATTTTAGCTTAAATTCCTGCCAAGTAGAATTTAATTCTTAGGTTTTGGTCAATCCCAGGTTGATTTTCCTCTCCAATGTTGAGGCTGGTCAGGAATGGGACAGTTTGATCATCCTGTAGGATCTTATGGAATGGGCTTCACTTGGGAGTGACATCTTGCAACAGTCTCAGCTTTTGGCACCATAAAAACCTTATTCCTGAGCTAGTTCATCCTGAAAGCCAGCCCTTCCACCTGAGTCTGAAGCTAGCCTGGCTCTGACCTGAGCCCTGTTGGCTTGCTCTGGAGGGTATTGCCCCACACTCACTCTCCTTCCCTCGCTGGGGCTCAGGGGAACCTTTGTCCCCTCTGTGGGAAAGACTGATGTGGTTTTGCTGAGCTTTTTATGTCCTGCTGAATTCTTTTATGGGGAAAGGGGGAAGGGGAAAATCTCCTTCCTTCCTATTTTTTTGTTATCAATAGCAAAAGTTGATCTACCTTTGTTCTCCACCTGCCATGCGTCCTCCTACTCTTTTCCTTTACCTGTCTCTGGAGACCATTGTTGGCAACTGGCCAAACCACCAATCTTTTGTTGGTGGTGTGTTTCAAACAGCCTGCACTGAGCAGGACAAACACTATTGCTAGTTAACAGCTTAGTCTTAATTGCTGTGACTATTGTGCCATTCTGTAAAACAGCCAGAGAGGTGCTTGTTCCTGCAGCATTGTTAAACAGATGGGTGTTTTCCTTCTCTTTCCTTTTGCAAAATTCCATGCTTATGCGTGTAATACAGTCATTGAAGTAGACTTACAGCTTTAAAATACTGGTTTGAGGGAAAAAATACAGTTTTCATTTGCCCCAGAAGGAAAGAAAGGGATTTCATATAAACAGTGGAGCTTATGAGAACTGTCTGTCTCATTTATAGACTTCTGTGAATGTATTTAGTATTGTTTTATGCCGTGTTTTAACAAGCCTGGAAAATGTTGTTGGAATTAAAGGAAAGCATTGACTCTGTCTACAGAGGAAAGAAACAAAGAGATTAAGAGTTGAACACTCAGTTTTCAAGAATAACTAAATCACTACTTGGGGAGTTCTGGGACCCACAACTCGAGAAACACTTTCTGAAAGGCTTGATTTCATCTCACTTTGTCAGGCCTATAGACTGAGTCAGTGTCAGGGCTGGAGGGAATGTCTTAAATCTGACTTAAAAGTGGGCTGATACACTGAGAGGAATATCCTGGACAACTGAGAAGTGTTCTCTATTTCAGATTGTGCCAGTGCTGCTGCAGATTTCTGCTGAGAATTGAAACTCTATCTGATTCTTTCCTTGAGGGGTTTAAGGTTTACGATTGTGTGTCCTTTGCACTGTCCTAACTGCATAAAATAAAATCTGGTGCAGATCCATGTTTTTGATATATGATGGTAGTATGAGAGACCCACCTGTCAATATTCTAGTCTCACATAACAGTAGCTCTGGTGTTTGAGATAACTTGAATTTAGTGTGCAACCTACACTAAAGCTGTTCTTTGCCATAGCAAAGATGGGAGACCTAGGAATGTAGGTAAAGGAGAAAAATGAGTATTTATGTACATCTATTCTTTGAAAGAGTTCTCTGGCAAGATGAAAGAAAATATTTGCTCAAGGATCTGCTGAGGTAAAGTAGCAAAGGCAATTTGTGTTCCTAAATGGTTAATCATGACTTAAAAATACCCATATTGACAGGAACTGCAGGATAAATGTCATTGGAACTTCTTGTTTTTTTAATACACCTTAAGAAATTAAACAAAGCAAATGCATTTGGTGGCGCCCTCAGGAAAAGTCCAGTCACTTCCTGACCAGTAATCTGCCTGGGAGCAGCAGATAGATTCTCATTGTTTGCCATTTCCAGTTTCCAGTAATGGGAACGATTACTTGATCCAGCCAGTTTCTGCTGGAGATCTGGGAAAACTTACAAACTTACAAATTTTAATGGCCAATTTTGATTGACTTTCATAAAACAACAACGGAAAAAAGCATAACGTGGTTTTGGTACCTGGAGGCATCACCTCTGATAATGAATATTGTTTTATTTTGGAATTAAGGGTCTGTTCTTCAGGAACGAGATGTATCTTGCTCTTCTGGTGATTTTCTTGCAGTGTAAGTTTGATAACTAAATCTCTGGGTGGGTACATGTGTTTCTGGTTTGTCTGGGGTTTGTTGGGACTTTTTGTAGTTTTGTATTACTGTCTCTCAATCTGGAAGCTTTGAAAACAACATTTCATTTTTTTTTCCAGGTTCAGAACTTTATGCTCAGGAGAGAGGTAGGGAATAGTAGTTTTTTGTTGTGTTTTTTTTTAATTCATGTACAAATTTAATATAACTAATTTAACTAATTCCTTGGTTGTTGGTGTGCATCCATAACAGAGTTTATTTGGATTTGCTGTACACTAGCTCAGTATGAAATTTGGCCATATGAAAAAAAAAAGGTTTTACTTGGGGGTGTTTCTTGATACAGTATTTGAATCAGGGGTGTGCTGTTCATACCTTAAAAAATATTTTGGTGAAATCTTTCCTGATTTTCTTTACTGAGCCATAAAAGAGATGTGTTGCAACAGAGATGGGAGAGAAAATCAGCATTTTGTTTTGGTATGTTAAAAGCCCTCTCATGCCCACAAGCAAGGAGGGAGGATAAAATTATAGAATATGAGTTAAGGGCACTGTCTCCTGGTCTTGCAAAAGAATTGATCATGCCTGAGCAGAGTTCAGAAATTGTGTTCTGAAGGGAATGTGTTTAGTTTTTGTGTTATCACCCTGCTGGCTCCCAGCACGTACCTTCCGCATGCTTCCTTTTTTCCATCACCCAGGAGAAATGTTTGCTTCTTGTTGTCATGTGGTCTATTCACATGCAAAAAAATTTACAGTTTTTTCACTGATTTTATGCCCCAAACTCTCTCTAGCAAGGCCACATTATAAAAAGCTGGTATGTGTACAGGGCAAGGGACTTCTTTATGTGCAGGAAAGTTTTTCTATTCGAGGAGCAATTTCTGATTCAAATCCTGACCATAATGGGCATAACCCAAAAGTGTAAGTTCTAAAAGAAGAGAGAGTGAATGAACAAATACATCTTTTCTATACTTGTTCCTCTAGCTGTGTAAAAAAAAAATATTAATTATACCAGGATTCTAACAGTTATAACATTTAAACTATAAATTATCACTGCTGTGGTTATAAACACAGAATATATTTCTATGCACATTTACATATATTTCTATACACATATACATATATAAATAAATACTATTATGAACTTCATTTCTAAAAGTGCTTATCAATTTAAATTACAATACTCCTAGCAAACAAAACTAAATTTTGAAATTAATTTTTGTGATTAAAATGTAGCAGCTTCAGATAACAGTGTTATGTTGGACTAATTTAAAATAACTATATTTTTTATTTTCTATCAAGTTTTTACTTTCAACGCAGTTGAAATCAAGGTTCAACCATCTGTCAAAGTGAAGAATGGAGCTCCAATGGCAATTGTCTGCCACGCTGATATCAGCAAAAGTACTGATTTCCAGCTGAAGCATAATTTTACCATTTTTAAGGACAGAAAGCTTGTGTTTATGACTGTATCAGACAAAGCAGATGCACGGTATGAAATACCTGTGGCTAAATCTTCAGATACAGGAGAATATGAATGTACTGTGAAAGCAGATGGAAAGACAAAGTTGAGTAACTCTGTTCATGTTTGGGTAAGAGGTGAGTGTTCTGTCAGACATGGCACTGACCAGACACACAAAGAGAACAACTTTCCAGGGGAAGGAATACTAGTCAGTGCTAAACAGGGTATCTTGTAAAGTGTGTTTTATCCATGGACAGCACAGAACTTTATGAGAGTTTTGTACTAAAGCCCCAAGTTAAGGCACAGAAATGAACTCAGGATCCCAGAGCTGCAGGACAGATCAGGGACGGTCAGGAACAAACTGTACCACCATCCCCACTGTGCTGAGCCTCTGTTCCCTAGACTAGAGAAAGTAGTATTTGTGAAAGCTTGTGCCCACCCCCATAATCATGAAGTGGGGTGGGTAAATTCCTGGAAATGCTGAAAATAATGTGTAGAGATGTTCAGGATGTGACAGCCATTGCCAAGCCAGCATCAGCCCTGGGGTGCTTTTGTAGACAATTGTATCAGTTTTGTTCTTTCATCTCATATGAGAACAGGGGCCACCTCCATCCATATGCTTTCTAGCCATGTGTTCTTGACTGCAAGTGACATTTTTCCCTTTGGAAAAGCAGCTTGGAAAGAATTTGCTCAGCATTAAGTAGTTACTGAGTCACCTTTTGGTTCCTGCAAACCATTTGCATCTGTTAATTAGTATAAATCATTCCCACAGTCATCAGAGATAGAGTTTATTTCAGGACTGTGCAAAGTTCTCTCTCTTTTCTTGTTGTCTGTTGTAAGGAATGACCAAGCCAATCCTGACTGCTGACAAAAAAGAAGTTTTAGAGGGTGAAGTTCTGAAATTACGTTGTGAGCTGCCAGAAGAAGTACCTCCTTTACAGTTCGTTTTCCGGAAGATAAAGACAAATTCAACACCTAAAGAAAAACGTATATATGAACCATACACAAATTTTTCTGTAGTGGAATTTTCTGTTGAAGAGGGAGACAATATTTTACAATTTGATTGCTTTGGCGAGAGATATGTAAAGTCTGAATGGGAAAGCTCAGAACACAGCAACAAAACACTTGTTACAGTCAAGGGTAAGTTGCTTAATTTTTCTTTTTACATTTCTTTGCTTGTTATGGATAAAAATTGGGTCATATATTTATATGTATATATATTTATCTATATGTTTATATGTATTCTCTTGCAGAACCATTTATAAAGCCCACTCTGATCACCAGGCCCTCCAGTAATGTTACGGAAGGAGACCAAATAAAATTTGAATGCTCAACTGTGGTAGCTCAAATGCGTGACATTGAAATCATCCTCCAGAAAAACAGAACAATACTGAACAGTGTACGAGATGAGAAACTTCTGAAATACTCTACAGTAGCTACTCTAGAGGACAGTGGTGAATACCTGTGTAAAGTGGAGCAAAGAGGAGCATCTAAAACCACCAAACTGAATGTTGTTGTGTCAGGTAAAATCTCTGTTCATCTTAGGTTTTACTCAAGGTATTAATATTTAAATTTGGTAGAACTCAAGAAATTTGGTAGAACTCAAGAAAAAAGTGTAACCTTCAGATCTGAGTGTGAATTTTCTGTAAGTTAAAGGCTATTTGGATTTTCGTTTCTGATTTTTGCCTGCCTATACTTTTCAACTAGAATAATATCCTCAAACAACCCATGAAAAGTGGTTTTAAGCAATTGCTAAGTTTCTGTTTTCCCTGAAAATATAGTAATATTAAAATAACATGATTGTTTTGTTCCCAAATTATAAGATATCAGTATGTCCTTCATTCTGTCTACTTTGAGATAAGTAGTCATATTATTCCAGGCTCAATTTGAGTGAATCAGTTCTCTTTTTATCTTGCAGAGTTATTCCCCAAGCCAACACTGGCTGCGTCGATGACTAAGGTGGATGAAAATAAAGAATTAATTTTGAGTTGCAGCATTAATGGTTTTCGGAGAGCCAACTTCTCCATAATACGGAAATATTCCTATGGAGACATCCCATTGAAAAACTCTAGAAACATAACAATGAGAGTTAATGTCAATGATACTGGATCTTACACCTGTAAAGCTGAAGTAAAAGGAATAGTCAAGGAGAGCAAACCTGTAAGGATAAATGTTTATGGTGAGTTGATGCAGAGGCTCAGAACCCACCAGGGTGGGGGAGTATCTAAACCAGGAGCTTATAAATAAGGACATCTGTTTACAGAATCAGTCTCTAGTCCATGAACTAGCAGGGTGTCTATTAATTCTTACAGCATTAATTTCTGTGAGATGTGCTTTAGCCATAGGGGATTTGGTGTATCTTGATCTGATCAAGTCAGACTGTTCAGGGCTGGCCCTTGGAGAAGGGAGTTGGCATGGCTTCCTGCTGGTCCCTTGCTTCTGCTAGGGACCAGATAAATTCTCATTCATTATCATTTGTAGGAGCCAGGAATGTTCTTCAAAACTTTCATTTTGATCTGAAGCTCTGTCAGTGTCTGCTTTGAATCCCTCCCCCTGACCCTCCAGGCAGAAAGCCAGGAGAGCCAGAGGTCATCTGGTTGGCTCTACTCTAGAAAAGCCAAGGTTTCTTTGCTATCAACACAACCCCCTCACCAGCACACTCACTATAAGTACTCTGGTTCCCTTCCCTCTCATGGAACAAGCACAGTGGTTCTGCAGTGTGTAAAGGGGATTAACAGGGTTGTGACTCACTGAGCTGCTGAAACAGGGCCCTGAGGAGGTGCTGCATGATCCATCTCAGGTCATACACGGAACGGACTTGTTCCCTGGGTCAGAACTAGTTCTGGAGTTTGGATGATCCACACCTGTGTCACTGATCCCTTTTTTGTTTTCCTTCACATTCTGCCTACTTTATGTGACTTTATTCAAAGTCACATACATTCTATTACCTATTGATTCGTTCAAGTCCCCCCATTTCCTTTCTATCAATGAGGAAGAGCTTCTCATATAGACTGTATGTGAAAAGCAGTTAAATACTGTATATTTATGTGTTTTCTATAAAATAATATTGTGTCTTTTGGCCTTATGCAGTGTAATTTGCAACGATTCTTTTTTTAATTCCCCGTTTAGCTCCAGTCTCCAAGCCAACTCTTTCTGTTGTCAGTGGTTTGCCAGAGGTGGTGTTAGGGAAGCCTCTACAATTAATCTGTCATTCAGTGATGGGAACACCACCAATAACATTCACATTCTACAAAGGAAAGGATGTTAAGAAAAGAGTAACTAATGACACGTATGCTGTGTTCTTGGATGAAAATATTAGACTAAATGACAAAAGAGGATACAAATGCGATGCTAGAAATAATCACTCCAGTGGTGTGAAAACTAGCAATGTTCTAAATGTCACAGTGATAGGTAAGTCTGTTTAATTCTTCTTCTTGTCTAGTGTAATATTTAGGGTTTTGAAACCATAGCAGCAAATGGTGGACTAAGCAAAATGAATGTGAAATGTTTACAACTTTTTGTCTCAAACCGGGACAGTTTCTTAGTTTAAACCTAAATTGTGTTGGTTTTAATAAGATAAACTAGTGGTTAATAGGCTGTTTTCTTTCTGAGTTTTGACACTGAGTTGTGTATGACTAGGGCAGATACATCCAGAATTGCTGCATTTCTTCTGAGGCAGTTGGATTATTGCACAGTCAAGGACACACTCTCCACTCACTGAGTTCCCAAACAGGGCTTTTAATACATGCATTCATCCAGATGGCAGCACTTTAGGACTCACTTAAAGTTCATCAGTTCCACCATTTACTAACACTAGAGAGAAGATGAATGATAAAACTCTGACCAGATTTATCCAGGGAGATTTAAAGTCAAGGTAGTTTGAAATAAGGTACAAGTAAACAAACACAAAGCATTATCTTAGTCCATTAACAAGTCCATTAACAAAGATATTTCTTTGCTGAAACTAGTGCATCCCAGCTGTTAGAGCTGTGGTTCAGGATATATTGTGACATTGTTTAAAAGTTCTGAAGAGAAAGTCATGTTTTGGAGCCTGGTAGCCAGTCTTCCACAGTCCACCACTGCTGAGGTGGTGACCTTGAATTTGTATTCTGTGCTTTCTGTCTGTACCAGATCTGGAAAGGACTTGTGTTTTCCAGAGCAATTCTCTCTGTCAGGGTTTCAGTCATAGCAACCCATGTTTTATATCTAAATCTGCTTCCTAATACAAATACAGCTTTCATGACCAGCATCTTTTCATATCAAGTCTGGTTTCCTCCCTCTGCTCAGTACCAGAGTCGCCTTAATGATTCCTTCTTTACGTCTGCCTTGTGTTATCCATGACCCTGCCCCAAACACATTTATAATATTTCCAGGGAATTTTCCTTAGGAATTTTAGCAAAACAGATGCTTCATATCCCAAACATTTTGCAAAGCTGCTGACATTCTACATGTCTTACATCACACAATGTGTGTCCCTTTTCTCCCCCTGTAATTACAAAGGCTGACGCTCACCTGCTCCTAGGCAAGTTCTGTGTATGCTAAAATACTTCATTTGTAAACTGGCAGACTTAAAAACTATGTTTTGGCTATGCATATTCTTACAGCTTGTTCAAATGCAAACTAACTTCTCTCATTGTGTTTGCTGTATTCTGTAACCATTGAAATTTGGGATTTGCTTATGCCTTTGGAGAACTCGATCCGTTATCTGCTGATACTCACTATTGTATATAAAAAGTTACAAGAATACAGTTGCCATACAGTTAGCATAAAGTGGCATAACTCTACATAACTATGAAAGCATAACTACATAAAATGAACCATCATTATTTACACAATGGAACTGCTGAGTGTATTTTTTCTGGAAATTAAATCTTTTGTAGGTTGGGGCCAGAGGGGCATCCAAAAGGTTTTAAGGAAAGAGGCTGACTGACCTCTGGAATGGATATAATTTCCTCCTGTGTCTGCTTTGTTTCTTTATCATGCCCTCTCTATTTCTGGGTGTATAAAAATATTTACTAGAGTATGCTGTCTGGCAGAGACTCTTCAGAAAGATTAATTCTGTGCATTCAGTCTCTGTTTAAGAAAGCATTAAAGCAAGCATTTCTACAATACAATATTTTATCATCAAAGTTCTTTCTAATAGTGCTAATATTTGTTTTCTTTGCACCTTCCTCTGTAGTACCAATCAGGGATGCCAGTCTGGGCAGTATTCCGTATGGAGAAGTAGAAGTTGGCAGTGACACTGCTTTTCTCTGTTCTGTGAAAGAAGGGTCTTGGCCAATCCACTTCAAGTTTTTTAAAAAAACTGATCGTGAAGTTCTTCTGTATGAAATAAGTGAATATTCGGACAGAACCATATGGCACAAGAAAACAATGAAGAGACAGGACACGGGGACATATTTTTGCAAGGCTTCGAACCGAGCCAGCGTGGACGTGATGAGCCACCCAATAACCATCAGTGGTAAGCTCATTAATGATAAGCTGCCTTCTATATCATCATGATAGATGAGGTCATCTTATTGGAGATACTCCTGAGTATAACTCCCTTACTTGTTTTTGTTCCACCGTTGTCACAAGTTAAACAGAGAGATCTCTTTATAAACAGAGATTGTCCAACTTACATAGAAAGGTTTAAGGGATGCTCAAAAGCCAAAGGAGCCAGATGCAAACTAAAACCAAGCTGTTATTGTACTGACGTTTTAGTCATAAAGGAGAGGCTCACTGGAGAACTTGGCATGCAAGCCTCCTCAGAGTTGTTCCCCAGTGTGTAAGAAGGCTGATCTGTAGTAAAATGAAAGGCCAGGAACTGGCAGAATGTGGTGGTGTTGACCTATCACTGTAACTACTTTCTTAAACATGTTTTTCTTATTTGCAGTCATCTTGGCAGGTTGGCAGAAAGGAGTCATTGCTGCCTTTGTCCTGATAGCCATCGCAGGAGCAGTCGCAGTCGCTTTATGGTGGTTTTTGCGTAGGAAGAAAAAGGGTAATGAATGGCTCCCTTACCTTTCTTTGGAGACAAATGTATCACAGTTAAACTTGCATTTGTCTCAGCAGCAATGGCTTGTGGGGGTGAGGCTTCAGAGATGACTAAACACAATTTTAAAAATCTACTTAGAAATGCCAGATGACCCAAATTAAGCTGCAAGTGTGCTGAAGCTTTGCAAGCATATTGGGCAGAACATCTAACTAATGGTGCTGGTCAGGCACTAGGGAAGCAGAGGTTATTTGGTATAGGCCAGAACTGCACTGTTTTGATGCAGTCTTGGGTCTGGAATTCAGCCCCAGGTAATGTAGAAGCTGACAGGGCCTGAGGAAGTTTCTGATCACTTCTAGAACTATAATTTGATTTGGGGTCCCAATTCAGGTGCAATTGAAGTACTTCTCTAGTCCTCACAAAGCAAATTTAGATTATTAGCTTGTGGGATTGGTTTTTTCTTCCCACATTGTAATACAATTTCACTTAGGAATTTGTCTTTTATCATTAAGGTATTTTTTCATATCTGTTCTTCCAGAAAATAAGTAAATTTGATTTTTCCTGTGATATTCAGTACATTGCAAATTATTCAGGAAAATTTTGAACATCTGGATGCCTCAGATTGCTTAAATTGGCCACACTAAAATCTGGGGTTTGGGATCTTGGGTTTTCTGTGAAAGATTTGAGGGACCTGAGAGATAAACAGGGTGTAAGACATAAGGTAATTAATTTTGTGATAGCCAGAAGAAATTATTCTGACATGAGAAGATAATAATTATATTTTTGTTTTCATAGTTACTTTAAAATTCTTTACTTGGGCAATCTATTAATAGATGCTTTTGTTTTTCTCTGTCAAGCTAAAGGACCATCCATGGAGATGTCTGGGTAAGATGCCTTGCTGTCTGGGTTTCAGCTGGGATAGAGTTATTTTCTTCTTAGTGGCTGGTACAGTGCTGTGTTTTGCCTTTAGTATGAGAATAATGTTGATAACACTGATGTTTCAGTTGTTAAGTAGTGCTTACACTAAGTCAAGGACTTTCAGTTTCCCATGCTGTGCCAGTGAGCAGGGACACAAGAAGCTGGGAGGGATCAGTTGATCCAAAGTGGCCAAAGGGATCTTCCACACCATAGAGCATCATATCCAGTAGACAAACTGGGGGGGAATTGTCTGGGGGGCACTGGTTAGTGCTCAGGGCTGGGCTGGGCACTGGTCAGGGGGTGGTGAGCAATTGTATTGGGGCATCACTTGTTTTTCTTGAGTTTTATTCCTCTCTCTCTTTCTCCTTCTATTATTATTATTATTATTATTATTTATTATTAT
>WBMZ01006369.1:0-35688 GCA_013400975.1 Atrichornis clamosus | reverse complement strand
TATTATTATTATTATATTTTACTTTATTTCAATCATTAAACTATACTTATCTCAACTGTTCTTATCTGGGTTTTACCTTTTTCCAATCCTCCTCCTCATCCCACTGGGAGTAGGGTAGGTGAGGTGGGGTGCTTAGTCACCAGCTAGGGGTTAAAACACAACAGTCCTTTTTTGGCACCCAATGTGGGACTCGAAGTTAACAGATCTGACCAGTGCACGTTGAAACAAGTTTGTTACAAGCATTCCTTATAATTCAGTAGCCGCTGGTCACAGTGTTGATTGGTTAGCTCTCAGAGCTGTGTTATCTGAGTCCCTGCTTGCAGTACTGTTGTGTTTGTGGCCTTTGGGGCAGGGCTAAGGTTATTGTGTTGTTGTTCCTCACCTGGTCGGGTCTCAGCGCTGCTGTCATCTGTGTGTGGGGAGACACCTGTTGGGAATTACTCACAATTACACCTTTTACCCAGTTCACCGGACAGTCTGTGGAGTCTACCTTGTCTACCTTGCCACAGCTTCCCTTTCTTCTCCAGGCTAATTACAGTAGCATTTGAGAATTTTGACAATTTTGAATTCACTTGGAATGTTGGAACCAGCATGGTCCTATTGGCAGGACCCAGCACATGGCTGAATGTGGCTCAGGTCTAGTTTAGGGCTAAGCAATTATTTGCAGCTACTCCAACCCCTAAGACAGGCACTGGGGCTTCTCCAGCTCCCACAAGCACAGTGGGCACTTAGACTCCAGCAGCAGGCACTGTGGGCACTCAAACCCTGGCAACAAGCACTGTGACTACTCACCCTGGGGATGGGTGTTGCAGCTGAACCAGAGGACCAACCCCTCCCTGTGTCAGTTGTCCCTATAGCCAAGGAGAAATGGGCAGGAAAGATGGCTCGTTTAATAAAGAAGAACAAAGCAGAGCCATAACCAGAACAGGAGGAAGAGGCAGAACAGGAGGTAACCGCTTGATCCCTATCCCTGAGTGAGCTGCAGGATACGCAAAAGGTTTCAGCCATCATCCAGGTGAGCACGTTATCACCTGGCTGCTCTGATGCTGGGATAATAGGACTGGTGGTGTGGAATTAGAGGGTAGGGAAGCCAAGCAGTTGTGATCATTTTCTGGGGAAGGGTGCATTGACAAGGTGATCGGAAGAGTACCACAAGTCACAGCCTCTGGAGGCAACTCTTGTCAAGGAAAGGTATTCCTTTAAGGAAGTTGTTCTGTTTCACCCAGGCAAATGGACCATACTGGGGAGAGGTACCAGTACATGAAGGAATTAGCCATGCTTAGAGATAATTAATTATGACCCAAACAACACATGGTCACTCACAGATCCAGATGAAGTCTAATGTGCATAAACCATGTGTCAGACACTTGTACACCAGAGTGCACTGTCATCATACACCAACCCAGTGGCAGTATTATCTGGAGAGACAAAGAGGCACCAATGGTGGATGCATCCCCAGCTCCAGTGCAGAGAAAATCTCCCTTCCTCCCTTGTCTCTGCTGTGGAGAAACTGGTTGAGCAACTCAAAGAATATATAGATTCTACTCCCTACATGCACAGTCCATAATCTTGTCTGATAACAGTGTCATTTGGTCAAGGGAGGATGTAGAGGGTACACACCACGAGGGACCCTGTAGTTTTTTCTGCAGGTCCGCAGAGAGTACACGAAGAAGTGGCATGGAAATTCTACCTCAACCCTAAAGAGTACATGAATTACAAGGAAAAATAATCACAAAAATGGGTTCTTCCAGGAAAATTGCTGCTGCAGTCTGCAGCGGGCAGTTCCTCAGACAGAGTGGAAGGGCTAATCTTACTCCTGATCCTATGGAAAGGAATTCTAACCCATTTTCCCAAGAAGCAAGTGAATAATCCTATGACCAAGACTAGAGGGGCTCTGCCTCCAGCCAGGTGGAAGAGAGGGACAGCCTTGTTTACGGGACTGTGTGGATCACGTGGCCTATAACGTCACCCCCCAGGAGAATAAGGCTGTAGCACATATTGGTGCACAGTGTACCCTGATGTCATCAGGCTGTGAAGGGGCAGAACCCACTTGTATGTCTGGAGGAGGATCCCAACAGCTAACTGCTAGAGGCTGAAATCAGCCTGACTGGGAATGTGTGGCAGAAGCCCCCAGCTGGGACTGACCTGGAGGCTCCGTGGGCATAGACCATAGGAGCGGGAATTTCAAGGACCCAAAAGAGTCCTGGTGGGCTTTCAGTATAGCAGCCTTGGAGATGGAGGAAATGAAGCAGCTGCCTTGTCCCAGCTCTCAGAGGACCCTTCTATTGGGGTTGCTGGAGGCTGAAGGACAGCAGGTATTGGTCGCTATCCCAGCACAGCCCTGGCGGCAAAACCGCACTAAGACCGGAACCGCAGGAGGTGCCTATGGCTGCTCAGGGACTGGCTGGGCATCACTGGGTTTCCTTGGGTTTTATTCCTCTCTGTCTCTCCTTGTCAATCCTGTTATCATTATTAACTTTATTTGAATTATTAAACCGTTCTTACCTGAATCCGTGGGTTTTATCATTTTCCAATCCTCCCCATCGCACCATGGCAGGGGAGGGGAGTGAGCGAGTGGCTGTGTGATATTTAGCTGCCATCTGGGATTAAACCAACACATTTGCTTTATGATAGTGGTGAAGTATTTCTGTTTAAAGGGCTGTAAACCCTCCTTCATATGAATATAGCTTATTGCAGCACACACCTGCAGACAATAGATGGTTGTGCTCCATATACCACCTGCTAACACAACAACAGGATGAGGAAATAGTCTAAAAATAGGAGAAAAGACCAGCTAAGTGAAATATAAGACTGTCAGGTCTGTATTTGAAAGCATTTAGATATGGAATAGAATTGAAAATACAGAGGTCTTAAAGAATAATGCAATAGGGAACATTTTTAACCTTAAAGTTTATTTGTGCTTCTCCTAAAGCAAAGGCAAAATTTTCATTAGCTCAAATAGTTAAGAATATGTGGTAGTCGGCATAGACTGTGACTGATCCTTGCACAGAATCATGTTGTTAGTTTTATTGACTGGTTTTGGATAATTACAACTTTTATTGGTTTGTTTTTCAGTTCTGCCTTGGCTGCAAATATGGCAACCGAAAAACTGGCAAGACAGCCCAGTGATGGAAACTACTATTCAGGTAGGGTATTTTGCTGTAAGACTGTTACTAAGTTGGTTTAATTAAACATTTATTTAAAGTTTTGGACTTGCACATTTGCTGTTTGGATAGGGCCCAGTGTTTTGGGAATACAGAGGGATACCAGTGACGTTGCCCAAAGTATCTTCTGTCATTTTATCTTTGTAGTTTTTATGAGCATATCTTACACAAAGATTGGTTTATAAGTCTGCTCAGATACTTCTCCCAGGCAATCAATTGACAATATTACAGATGGAGAAATCAAGGTAAAAGAATCTGGTTTTGACAAACCTGCAAGAAAATATTTCAGACAGGAAATTTAACCTGTGACACATGGTCCTGTGATGTGGGACACAGTATAGAGGTGTTAATTTGCCATGACTGTGCACCTTTCATTGCAGGATCTCAGTGCACTTTACAAAGACAGGTGGACATGTTGTTTAGAGCACCTGACATAGACAAAGTTACCCCTTGGGTGTTTTTTTAGCTGATTATTGAAAAAGCCACATTCTTCCCAGCTGTGTTATCTGAATGCCTTAGGTGGGAATCTAAAAGTAGAATGCGTCATATAGAAATACAGATAATGACAATAGGAATTGCAGATGTGTAATTGGTTATAATAAACATTTTGTCAGCTCAACTTTGGCTTTCATATTTTAGGATCAGGTTACATTGAAGATAATGAAAATCACATGAAATCAACAGATGAGAGTAAAGGTAATTTCATATTTAAATAAAATATTTAAAAATTATTTTATATTTTAAAGTCTTGATGTTTTCTAGTGGTAGTAATAAGGATTTGATAGGTCCAGCCCTTTCCTTTTTGTCTTTAATAGTGGGGAAGACTCCTTCCTTTGCAGAGCTCAGTTCTTTTTCCCATGTGCAAAATGACTCTGACAGGACCCTTTTACCAACTGCATTACAAAGTGAAATTAGCTGTGCTGGATTCCAGGCCATCTAATGAAGGATGGTAAAAAAATATAACTCATACTCAAAATTTTAAGCTTTATATAACAAATATTGAGATTTTTTTAAAAGCCAGTATTTTATTCATATTTCTGCTTCTTTTACTTCTCTGTCTTTTCTTCACTTCTGTGGATCTTGAAATATTTAAGAATTAAATCTAAAATTAACCTGCCATGAAATCTGAATAAAATAATCTGCCAGGATTCCAGGCAGCATTCCAGGCTGGATGACTGTTATGGTTCCTTCCAACTTTTACAGAAATCTGGTAGAAAACCATCTCCACCCTAAGAATAATACAGTAGAAATCAACTGCTCTCTCTTGTGTCTGTTGTACCCAGGTAGCCAGTACTTGTCAGCCAGTGGTCTTAGTAAGTCAGATATCTGAGCATTGTCAGGCTTTCTGTGGGCATTGTGGCAAAGAAGCATTTTAAGGAGGAAGATGGGTTGCATTCCAGTTGTTTTATGGAGGGCTTGGAGGCAGTGTAGGAGAAAAGAGCTGAAACTGCCAATTTGCAAAGCAGAAATCTGGAGAATGAGAGGTGATGAGGGAGGCCATGAAGATGGCTTTAAATGTGAGGAAAGTGGAGAATGGGAAGTGTCCTGCCATAGCAGCCATAAAAAACAAGTAGAAAGTAATGGCAGGGAGAGAAAGGGAAGAGGAGCTGGCAAAGGAATATGGGAGAATCCGTGGTAATTCACTACTCCATTTTTTGTTGTGCCACTTTTGAAGGTGTTACATTGAAAGTAACAGTTTTAGACACAATTTGCATGTCCCAGAGTTTCAGAAATTTGCCTTTAGTTGGTCTTCTGCCCTTTGGATTGGGATGACCCTTAGCAATGGGTTGGCCTTACAACCTGGCAGAGTAACTCCCATCTGCCATAAGTAGGGCCTGATCCTGCACCTATTAAAGTCAATTGGGACTTTTCCATTAATTTCAGTGGCAGCAGGATCAGGCCCACAGCTCAAACAAAGCATGCAGTCCTACAAAGAAACATCTTCTTGATATTTTTGGGGCAGGACCTGACCTTGAGAGTGCTGAGGTGGAGTACACTGAAGTTGAAGTATCAACGCTTGATCCTCACAGAGGTAATAAACTGTCTGACCTCTATGGTTTATGTTTGGGAGCAACTCTGGGCCTGTTGCTGTTCCCTGACACTGGTCTGGTATTGGCACCTGGCAATGCCAGAGCAGGTTGTGCTTTGTGTGCATGACAGTCCCCTGCCAGTAGTGCTCCTAAACCTGGCTGATGCTGTGGCACCTGTGCTGCTGTTCTTGCAGCCCTTCTTCCCCTGGGATCCTCACATTCCCAGCCACGTGAGGTCTCTGTGGAGCAGGGCTCCCAGCTGGAGCTGTGGCTCTAAGCAGAAGGCAGCCTGCTGTGAATATCCATGTTAGAGAGACCAAATTCACTGAGAGACACTTGAGGTTGCCACAGGGTAAGATAATGGAGAGAACAGAAACCAGTGGAACTTCCTCCTTTGTAAAGAAACTGGTTAAAGGGTCAAAGACGTAATTCACTTGTAATAGGGAAGGGAGATCAGTGTTGATTAAGTCTCTTAGTCTGGAGAGGTCTGGAGACCATCCTGGATTTTGTGGCACCTTAAACACAGAAATGAGGATATTGATGCCCAGATAACTTTGTCCTCCCTGCAGTAACCAGACCTCAGGGCGTGGGGCTGAGGTACATGTCTGCAACCTTGAAGGAGAGATATCCATGGAAATTTATTTACCACCCAAATGCCCACTTCAATCATTCTGTGTCATCTGTAGAACTCTAATACCACTATGGCGTTGTGTTGAAAGCTGTTAAACCTTTCAGAAACTTGCAAAAAACTCCGAGTAGCTAAGAGTGAATAAACCCTGCAAGAGGTGTTTGTGTTCTGCTCTTGCTTCTTTGCCTCAGCTGAATGAGAAGCAGACTGAGGAAGAAATGGATAAATTTCCTCCTTCCTGATAGGAAGGACTAGTCACTTATTTCAGAGACCAAAGACGATTGTTTAGTTGGTGACACAGATGTTTGGGTAAAAGTGCTCACTCTTCAAGCTTGGCAGCCAAGCTCTCCCGGAACAGCCGGTGCTCCTGTCCTTTCTGTTTTCACTTCCTGGTATCATTCATCACAGAGTTTTCCCTGTGCTTTAAGCATGCTATTTACCCACCTCTGCTAAATTCTGCACTGAAGTACTGTAGTTGTTGTATTCTTCTTCAGAATAGGTCTAATAATTGTTCCAACTGTTTCTGAGTGCACACTGCACAATAAAATGGAGTAGACTGGTAAAATATGATAGTGCATTATTTAAACTAAAAGCCCTATTAAATGCAAGATCAGCATCTATAAAAACAGCCTTTTCATCCCATTCTTGATATATAACACTATTCCTGTGTATCAGACTGAGTAAAAAGAGAGTCTGTATGCTCTGTACCCCATTAAACCACAAAATAATATTTAATAGAGTGCGTAAATGAGATCAGATTATTTTAATTGAATGGAGTCTCATGCTACAGACCTGTGCATGACACAAGAACACTGCTGGAACTGTGATTCAGGTATATAGACATATGAACAGTTCCTGGATCGATTTCCTTTGTTGCCCCAGGACACAGTTGAGTGCTTTGGTTATGGAAATGGAAACTGCACTGCAAGTATTTAATGTGTTCATCTTTGAGAGCATCCTGAGGATGCTGCTTAAATAGAGGGAGTTGTATGAAACCAAGTTATTTTGTGAGCTCTGCACTGCTTATCACAATGAAAACAGGATGAGATTTATTCCTGGGAAAAGAGAAGCAAAGCCAAGATTCTTATTATTCCCTTGTAATAATTATGTACACCCACAGAGAGAATTTGGCCACATGACTGTCACTGATACTTCTGCTACATTGGTGTTATTGTAAGATTTTGTTTCCAGTCATAATATTCCTCATGTCTGTCTGTGGGTATGACCAGCCCTTCCTAAGGAACAGACCTTTCAGATTATCACCTTGCTCCAAATCCCACCTTTGATTCCTTCTATTTTCTGAATGAAGACAAAGCAAATCACATTTACCTTTTCTCTGGGCACACATAGCTCATCCAGCAGCTGCACATAGAGTCTGATTCCTTCTGCCTTTTGAGGAACACCAGATTTCTTTGATCTCTCAGGCCTAACCTCAAATTAATTTATCTTTACAATCATTTGTTCCTCCTGCCACTGGTGTCAATGTCAATACTAATGTTCTCAGGAGCAGGAGAATCGTATTTTGTGTATTGTGAAAGAACACTGCAATAAATGCTACTGTATCTAAGCTGCAACAGTGGCCTTTATGCCACTTCTGGAAATTGGGAATGATTGAATGCCACCTCAAAGCAAGTTGAAATTATTGTAGAAGGATGTACATCTTGTCTTTGTCAGTAAAGAATTACATTTGAAAACACTGTTTCACTCTGTTTTTCCAGTCACGTCTGAACAAGCTGGTTATTTCTGGAATACTTTTTAACACACTGTGATGGTGAATAGCTCAGTGCACCAAGAACTTCCTATGTACTGTGCTTCAGTATGAGGAGCAAAAACCAGGGTTCATCATGATGTTACTGACAGGGAGTGCTGAGCCTGCTGGAAGCAAAGTTTGACTGCTTTATTTTAAAACTTCCACTGGGAGTAACTTAATTCCTGCTTTTTAAAACAGGGGTGGAAAGGCAAGACAAATACGAGGTATAGCTGGGGCTACACAGTCCAGCTCTTATTTGGGGTAGTCATAGTAGAATGTTAATTTGATATTTAAAGAGGTGGTAGTTCTAAGGAATTACTAAATTCAATACTTACTGACAAAAATATATTGCTTGTCTTTTCTAAAATTTAGTTGTGCAAAAAGATGGCAAGTTGGTTTACACCCTTTGTTGTTACTCTGAGCAAAACCAAAGGCAGGGGCTAAAGTAATATCAGGAAATAGCCCTAAAGTGAGAAGGGAGAAACTGATAACTATGGCTGTGTAAGAACATTCTCCTTCTTTTACTTTTATATCTGGCTAGTTATCTGCAGGGTGGCAACGTTATAACGTTAGTGGAAACAAAATGTCAAATCATCCAAGTAATTTCTCCTGGCACATTTCTTCAGTGCTAAGATGACTTTTGGAAGACTAACAAAGGAAATAACATGGGCAGTGGCATTATATCGCAATATAAGAAAATGGGTATGATTTTAAAAAAAAGCGAACTAAGGAAATGCCTCCAACCAGGTCTTTCCACAGAATATGAGTAGATTTAGGACTCTTAACTTGCTAAAGAAAAGAGTCCTAAACAAAAAGGGCTACCTTTTATTAAAATTCCAAGAAGATTAATTCTTACTTCACTGGAAACAGAATTGATCATTTAAGCACTAGTCCATATGCATATGAAATATGCCTCAAGATCTTCAAATTATTTTGCAAAGAAAGTTCTTGCCAAAACTGTGAGTTTGAAAACTGTGATTAGACACCTGGTGAAGTGTAGGTCCTATTGTTTAAATTAGTAGCAGTTTTGTGATGTGTTAGCTCCCAGCATTTTAAGGATGCTGAACAGAATTAAGGAAAAAAAAAAGAAATTCACTTTGGGAAATCAGAATGTGATGCCAGAGACACTTGAGTTCTTCAGAGTGATGCAGAACAGTACCAGTCTTGACTCTGAGTCTGACTGCAGATCATTATATCTGAATTCTTCAAATTTTGGGGTTTGGGTGTTTTCTTGTAGCTAAAGTACAGGATTCTGTTTCCAGAAATGTGAATTTTCTTTCTAGTTTTTTGCAGAGAGGAAACAACCATTTCAAAATCATTTTTTCTTTAACTAGAAAAATCTAACTTCTTGGTTTTTTGAAGGTCCACAGAACTTGGAGGTGATACTGATAGAATTCTGAGGTTTTCTAAGAGACTCAGTTGAACTGAAATGAATGAGTGTTTCTGAAACACTTTGAGATCTGTGAACAGCAAGCTCCTGGACCCTGCCAGCACAGGCCTTTTTAGCAAGTGAATAAAGTGGTTTCAAGTGCACAGTGCTGGGGCACTTTGATTGCCCAGGGATTTTTAAACTACAGCCACACAATAAATCCAGAAAATTGTTCTAATCTCCTACTAGCCAGAAGTTTGTGCTGACCATAGAGAAACTGATTCTTGTTATTTTCGGGCCTTTAGACAAGGCTCTGCCCCTTCCCTACTTGTGTCAGTGCCTGTAGTTTGGTATCAAGCTCTGAGGATAAGTTTTCCCAGATGTCAGGAAAAAAGGAAGAGCTTTTTGCTTTCCACCTTATACAAGAGCAGAGGTTTACAGGAGCTTATTTGTAAAGCTAAGGATCTGGAAAGACTAACATTGCATTTATATCCCAGCTGTGTCTTAGAGGTACAAATCTGCTCTGTCTGCTTTTTTTCTTTACTTTTTATCTTTCCACAAGCTTTCTAAGCCTTCAGTCCTGCTGTGTCCATCTGATCTCAGGGCACCAATGGAAGAGTCTTCCACAGAGGAGTCTAAAGGACACCTTTCCCAGATAGCACTAAATAGAAGCAGTGTGAAATCTGTAAATATTCTTCTGAGACATTTCTCAAATAACAGCAATTTATATTATTGCTTTTATGCCCATAAGATTTAATCAAGCTAGCTACCAAAAGGGGGTGTAGTTAGTTTTCCTAGATCTCCTCAGGTCTAGGATCCCTAAATCTTTAGAACAAATTGAAGAAGCTCTTCAAAGTGATCCAGAGAAACTATTCTCAAGTGGTAGATGTCTTTGTGAAATTAAAGCAGTATTGATTTAAATTCAGAAGAAGATTATTAGAATGTTGAAGTTAAATTTAGAAAGGGAAGCAGATTTTCATCATAATTTTTGTATTTCAGACCCTTACAGACTGGGTTTGGGGAGGGGGTTGCTTTTTCACACAGACTCCACAGGCTCACTGCCACTTATGTAGCTACTTCCTCTGAAAGTAAAACACTGTGTTCTGTTTGTTTAAGGAGCTTTTCATTGGGAAAACAAAAAAAAAAAAAAAAAAAAAAGAAAAAAAGAAAAAAAGAAATGAAATTGATTCTGTGCCAATACGTTTTCCAGCTCCTGTACAGAAGGGGACTGAAACAGTTTATAGTGAAATCAGAAAAGCTAATAATGGTAAGTAAGCTAGTGAAAAATTAAACATTTAAAGGAAGCATTTGTGTAGAGGTTAGGGATAAATTTGTGACTGAATATTTTATAAGACTGAATATTTAGAAGATAACTGCCATGAAAAAAAGAGTTGCAAGTCACATAGGAACATACTAAAGTGCAGCTACAAAATCACAGGAGTTGATAAATTGTATAACACCTTAATTGTTCCTCACAAATCTCTGATATTAATATTTGTAATATCTACTTCATCAGCTCATTTGTGCTGTATCTGCTGAGTATTTGGGCCATACATCTGGATCTGAATCTAGAGCTGAACATGGTCTGTTAGGGATCAGGATTCTGTGTCCTATTATCTCAAACTGCTCAGGAGAAACACGTTGTCTCTTAATTGACCATGTTTGTCATATGTCATAAAATAGTCCATTTGCTTTGGATATAACTCCAGCAAATATATATGAAGCCTCCAACAACAAACTCTAAAAACCTTTAAAGCAATATGATCATTTCACCAGCTCTTCTAACACAGACGTGCGTGGGCAGCAGCAGCTTGCTGGCAATTACTGTCTATAATTGTTCTGGCAGTAATGAGTTCAGAGACAGGAGGTTAGAAGAAGGTTATTTCTTCATAGTTTGTCAAAGACTAAATCGGAAAGGATTTCCTCTCCTCTCTTTGTGTTAGGAAGTCCATATTTGTAAATATTAGGGCTGCAAACCTCCCATTTCGTCCCCATCCACGTTACCAAGTGGTTTGGTTGTGGTGCCATTCTTAATTTTTCACTGTTGTGTTTTAATTTTCTTTTATTTCTATTTTATAAGGGATTTCCCATTTCTGGCACAATATTCTATCTCTAGGGAATCTTTCATGTGAGGGTCTCCAAGTACTTCAGAAAACATTACTTAATTTTCCCTTGTGAGGACTTACATGGCAATTTTTATCTCCGTTTTACAGCTGAATAAACAGAGAGATTAGGTCATCCGTTTAAGGCAAAGTGTTTAGAGAGTGACAACAGTGGAAACAGAATTTCAGAATCCTTGGTGCTGTGCCTGTGTTTTGTACTTATTTTTCACTGCCTTGCAGTGAAAATCAGAATATCTTTCACACTAGAGAGCGTGGCTGGGCACTGCATGCAGGATCACCTGGCAGCACCATGCGAAAAAACACAGTTTATTTTAGGGCTGAACCCAGAGGCCACAAATGTTCTGAAATGTTCTCCAGTGAGTGTGAACTGGACCTGTAAAAAGCTGCAGAAGCTGCTGCATAACCCTCACCTGCTCTGCCCAGGGGTGAGGGTGATTATCACACCTTTCACCAGCCCTGTTTTTAGCACAACAGGATGTGTTATACACTAGAAGGATGTTTTGTGAGCTGTGGTGTAAATTCCAGGTTGGTACAGCAGCGCTGTAATTCAAAGACCACTTAAAAATGCCATAAAGTGGGATATGATTGAAACAGTGAGCTGAATTAGCCAGATGATCTGCAAACACCCCTTAATCTTGTAGTCCACCTGCTCTTTTATGCATAACATTCTACAGTTTTAGTTATTCTTGGAAACATAGTAGCAGTTTATTGTTTTAATCAGGTCTGTTTTTCCTGACTGATACACAGGAAAAGTGTTTCATTAGATAAGCAGTGCATCACCCAGCAATGCAGTGCTACATTACAGTCAATGTAGCATTACCTTTGATTTTTGATAGGCTGTGTGACTGTGAGGTGGCAAAGTGTAAATACAGTGGGGGATCCCTAGGAAATAGATCTGCTTTAATATATATTAATTTAAGTTATTAAGTGCCAATTGTGAAAGATGTTGAACATGACTAGTGGGTGCAGAACTTGGTTTCTATTCTGTTCTATTCTTTGAGGATTTTGAGCAAAAGCCCACGAGTACAATCTACTTCAGGAAGGCAATGATTCAGACAAACGTGTCCTCGGGGAAATTACATGAGTTTGGGAATTGGTGCCAGCTACACAGTTTGACAGATTTAACACTAAGACCTATGTAACATTTTATTATTACTTGTTTGTAGGTAACTATTCTGGTTTAATTAGAATTGAGTGCTTCATAAGTAATTTTGTCTTATCAAGGGGTTGTCTGTGCATTCCAGAAATTGTGTGCACTAGAGAGGAAGCTGAAGAACTGTCAGTAGTTGTTAAGTGTGATGCAATTCTTTGTGACTGTCCTAAAACCATTTTTCCTCTTCATTTTTCTGACAACTCTCACTGCTATCCCCAGTAAGGCAGATGCCATATCAGTAACCAAATTCTTTTGTGTTTTGAATTCTATAGCTATTGCCTGTCCTTATCCCAAATCATGAATCCATAGTGCAGATAATGCTCTGAGCTTTCCTAAGCCCCAGGCCCTTGGCAGTGTGCTGAGCATCTGTCATTATTCCTTTTCTTTTTATTTTCCTGGTGCTGGCTCTGTTATCTCCTGTTCCAATCATTTTGAGTGCCTCCACCACACTGTGGATAAGAGTCCCCATCCTCCCTGCTGTGCTGCTTTCCTCATTCTGAGTGCCAGGACTAAAGGAGGTGGTTTTACATTAAAGATGGACAGAAACAAACTGTCAAATGCACATTTCAAATCCCAGAAGACCTGCATGTGGTTAACTACAGTTAATTCATTTGCAGTAGGAAAAGGGGGTAATTTGTGACATTCCAGTCTAGTCAGGTGTATTTTGATTGAAAGTCAAATAATGTCAGTCTCTAGTTGGATGCTAGATTTCCTCTTCTGTAATGAGAGTTTAAGGAGGATGCTGATAACTTTGTCTTTGCAAGCAACTCAGAGATAAGAAGTTGTCCTTGCGTTGTGATTGAAAGGTTAGTTTAATTCAGAGACATATTTAGTGTTTGGGAAGTTCAGCAGGTATTGTTTTTAAACCTTTTCTAGAGCAATGGGCTGTTACATTAATATTTTACATGAAATACCTAAAGCTTCAAGCCTCAGCTTTAAATCAAACCTTACATCCAAAAGGCAATTTGGGGAATGGTCACAATTAGTGCCAGCCAGGTCAGTGACACCTTTGTCTAAAAGTCCTTCAGACTTACCAGGATGAACTAATTCCTTAAAATCCTGCATTCCCTGGTTACTCTGTGGAAAGGCCAAAGTTTACTGTGAGTCAGGAATATCCAGCCCAGTCCCAGAGTTGCTGCTTTTTGTTCAGAAAGAACTGAGACAGTCCAAAACTTAAGCAAAACAGGCAATTGTCTAAATCAACAGACTGCCAAGAACGATAAAATGGCTGTGGCCCTGCTGCCTCCTTTGCCTGAGCTGGAGTCCAGCAGCCCAGGCTGGCAGCTCTTCCTGAGGGAGGGTCAGGATGTGTCACACACGGGTTCAGCTCCGTGGGTGGAGGCTCTTTCAGACATGATTTATTTCCATCACACCTTTCATCTTCCCAAGAGGCAGAACGGGCAGGAAGTCCAAGCATCTCCATACTGGTTCTTTATCTCAGCTCCAGCCCTTCCCTCAACATTGATCCCAGTTCTTGGGGTAGCACAGTTGTGTTCATATTGCTGAGAAGAACTAGAGCCAACTCCAGCTCACAGCTTTCCTTACGTTTTTCCAGGACACTTCCTATGGAAGATGATATATTGGTATATTCTTGCTCCTTCAGTGAACTCTGTCTTTGCTGTGTGTCAGACCCAAAGCTCACAGTAACCAGTGAGAGGCTTTGCATTGATCTTATGTGCACTAAATCGACCTCATAGTGGCTCATTGCAAGATAACAATTCCTAATTTCTTATTACGAAAGTGGAAATCTAGCAAACAAAATGCAGAGGCAGCCTTTATGCCGCTAAGTCTGGAAAAATGAATTGGTCACTTGGAAGCAATTGCAGCAGTGAGACAGGAAATTCTAAGAATCCTACAGCAACCAACAATGTACTATGGAAAAATAAATATATCCCAGTGGAAAGAGGCATGAGAAATCCCCATTGCATTCAGTGGTTTGGAACAAACTATTTGAAATCAGCTCTAGCAATCAGGAAATCTGTTCAAATACTTTCCTGCTTCTGAGCCTCAGGCTTAACACCTCCATCTTAGCCAGAATTTCCCACTGAATCCTTTTCCAGCACAGAGAAAACTCAGAGGGTCTGGGGATTCATCGTGTTGTTCAGAACTCAGGCCTTATGAGCACCTGCTAGTGGCTGGCAGTCCAAACCCATGCAAATAACTTGTCCCCTCTCCAATATAAAAACTCTTTGAATCTTTAGGTTTCTAGACATTCTAGACTAAAGCCTGGATCTGTGCGACTTTGATTCCAGAGCCAAAAAAAGCTTACAAAGGCTTCAGCCAAGAATCAGGCAGAGCCAGATGGTTTCAGTAAGGCACAAATATGCAGGGAGCTTCTGACCTTGCTTGAACCTGCAGTGCAAAGCTGGATTACGTGCATGCCCCGTGTCAGAGCTGTTCCCAAGCTGCCTGCCAAGATTCCCTGATGGAAGCTACTGCTCCAGTAAAGGGCTTGGCAGAACGTTGTGTGTGTCTGCAGTTCAGCACCTTCATAAGCTGACATCTTGGCTTTCACCAGGGCTGGAGGTAGATTGGAGGTGGATTGACAATTGCAGCTGTTTAGGCACATATTCTCCTCTCCATCGCCTGTAGCAACAAAAAATGGTAGAGCAGGTGGGGGTGACAGTGTCTTAAATGCCTGCTGTATGTACTCTTCTAAAAAAATGTGTTCTTTGAATTTAAAATCCCATCAAATAGAAGCAATAGCAAGACTTTAAATCCATAAAAACACCTACCTTTGTTAGACTTGGGAATATTTTAGAAGTCACAAGTATCAGACTTTGAACTCTGATTCCTTTCACAAAAGATGGAGCTTGTTTTTTGCCCTGCTACAGACGCTTGACCAATTTTTCTGTGGATGTCTAGAATCCAGCATATCTCATTTCCCTGTTCTTGGCAGTAAGGGAAAGCCCGGTGTCTCCATTATGTTCATCACAGCAAAACCAGTAAAAAACTAAAGAACACCTCATATTTTTTTTTTAACAAGAATGAAATAAAAAGATTGTGCAGAGATTGGTGTAGCAAAGAACCTGCAAAAGCACTGTATCACTGTGCCTTTGTGAGTGGCTACCTGACTGGAACCTGGTAGAAAGCACCCAGCCTTCCAGCAGCACCTCCCAGGACACAGATTGTGACGTTTTCCTGGCAGAGATGTGACACTCAGCTAGAAAGCCACACTATTTTGGATCTGGGTGACAGGTAACAAGGAGATGGGGTATCTGTCTTCGTGACCTCGTAGCGTTGGGTAGCCAACATCCCGTTGTTTGAAGTCTGGAATTTACACAAAATTTCTCATTTCCTCCTTCCTGTGAGAACAATACATTGTGACAGAGCCTAAACGACAGCTTGTTAATACCTCACTTCATAAACCTTATGTATAGTTTTGTCCACTTAAAGCCAAGCTTTGATGTAGCACTGGGCCAGCAGTGCTTTTGTTCACTTCTGTTGACTTTCAGGACACAAAAAGCTTTTTTATGTGTTCCGTGAAGCTTCTTATTTTGTTTATTATCAAGATGCCTAAACACGTGTGGATCAATCTTGCCAAATACTGAGATCAATTTTGTACTGAAATTAAGTTGATGCACTGGGGTAAGGTACTGTAATCACCTCAGTTTTTAATCCTCTGCTTGGGCTAAAAGTTCTGGGTAGAAAACTCAAAATGTGCCATGCCAGAGACCTTCACCTGTGCTCAGTTTCCCCATTACTTCTGCTGCCTGACAAGGGAGTTTTAAACAACTTGAGGTCTAGCAATAGTAGTAGTACTCTTCATAATATCCTTCATTTAATGATTTCAGGGAACTCTTCAAAATTTATCTAAGTGTTCTGCCTATGGAAGATTGATTTTATTATTTGCTATTTCAAAAAGATATACTTAGATAAAACACAGATTCAGAAGCTATCCGCCATTTATAGAAAAAGTACTGGGAAGATTAACCCAGAGCACCAGTCCAACTCCTTTGTTTTGAACATTAGATGAATTTCCTTCACACAGCCTCTCTCCAGTGAATTTGATATACTTCCCAAGAAAATACCTTTCAAGAGTCGGCATTTACCGTGTGTGAAATATCTCAACAGACCATACAGATGAACTCCTCTCCTCAAACTGCAGTGACTTTCAGAGGGGAAAATTATTTATGTTTTGGTATTTGAATGCATTCTGTGAAATTTCTAAATACTTAAATCCACATTTTTTTGAAAAAGCCTGTGGTCTAATCTTAAAGTTCACTGATCCTAAATGGAAAGAGCTCCGTGGCTCTCAGGTTTTTCACTGCGAACAAGCAACTTTTTGTTAATAAAATGTCAGGTGTCTTTGCAAGATCTTACTTGGCCCTAAAAATTGTACCCTTTACTGGATTTCTGCAATATGTTATTTTTCTGGCAAGGAATTAGATTAGGAAGTAAAATGCTCATGAGAACTTACCTCTAAAAGGAAGACTTTCTTTTGTCCAGTAACAGATTGTGCCCTCAGTAGAGACTTCTGCTCTAACACATGATCAGGAAAGCTGCCAGACAGGTCCTGTTCTGTGTGGTCTTTGAAGTGTCTATTCTCACCCCTGCACTTGGATTCAACTAGAACTTGGATACTTCTTAAAGTCCAGAACTTGAACCTTAGGTGTAGGTAGGAATTTTACATCATTACAAAGTGAACAAAAATGTTAAAGTACATAAACCTGTGTTTTCTGGAACATAGAACTGGTCACTCTGCAGTGTGCCATCTCATCATTTATACATTGTATTTTATTTTGCAGATTTTGCAGATTCTATGGAAAACAGACATTCTGTAAGTATACATTTTATGCAAGCAGTTAAATATAGTGACATGGACTGAGATTATTGTGTATCTGTGAGATGGTGCTCAAGTGTTGTTATGGTTTATTTGTTGCTCAGGACCTCTGCAGGACAGACATGGGAGAATTCCCTCATAAATATTCTTACAGATCAGACTCTCAATCCTACATTTATAGAACGGTCAGTTTTAAAAGTCTGTGGAAGGAACTGGTGTTTGGGGGTGCTGGTGCACAAATGATGATCTTGCAGGGGTTCATGTTGAGCACCTGCACAGCTTTGGATCTGTGCCACAAGCACTCGTGCTGGTGGGATGGCACAAGGTGGGGGATGGCTGCTGTTCCCGATGGACCTGAGGCACTGGAGGTTTGCACATGAGAACCTGCTAAACTGGTAAACGTGTCACTGGGACAGAAATGTTGTTCCAGTCCTATCTGTCAGTCTCCAGTTGTTCTGTGCCAGTGGAGCTCCTCGGGATGTGCCTGTTGGCACACACATCCTGTGATTGGAATGACCAGAGAAGTGAGGTCCTTCCTAAGGTGCGAGCAGTTAAACCAAGCGGGAATGGCTGATCATCCCAACTTGCAGAAGTCCCTTCTATTCACTGACTGTGACTGTTTCCTTCTGGGTTTGTTTGCATCCACTAGTAGAGCAGGTGGGATGACTCCAAGGGCTGGCAGTAAACTGAGACCTTGTAAGAAATTTTAAAGGCAAACAGTTTTTATTTCAGAGTACCAAGCTGGGTCATTGCTGGGACACAGCTACGGTGTTCTAATCAAGAAGTGAGAATAGCACCATCCATATATGGAGAATCTCAGCTAAAGAATGTGGAGTTTTGTGAAGATTCTGTAGGTGGTGAACAGCTCCATAGTGCTAAGAAGCCAATGACAAAATATGGAACTTTTCTAAAAAGAAGGAACATGTTGAATGAGCTGTTACTCTGCTGTCAGGAGATCTGAGAGGCAGAGAACTCACATTTCAGGAGCACTTTTATGAATGTTAGATAAGCTATCAAATCCAACCTCAGACTATGCAGACAGGGTGTTTTTTCTGCCATCCACTTTGTGACTTTGGAACTTGTACTTAAAAAGAAAAAAGGAGACACTCATAAATAAGAATCACAATAGCACAGTCTACGTCAGCTTATGGCATCCATTTGACTTTTGAAAGGCTCCATCAGCACTCCCATCCCCATGGGATACACAGGCAGCCCATTGTATTATTTACAGACACTGGCAGTGCACTGAAGGTCACAGATTGTGTTACAATAAACAGACTCATATTAACACAGGCCAGGAGGGTTTAGAGTATCATTGTCTCTCTGAGTTTAAAGGTTTGTTTTTATTCTTTGCTCTCGGTTTTCTAAAAATATGTTGAGCTGAACCCTCCTCTGGGTTATACCAGGCATTCCTTGGAGAGTCATGTAGAAGAAAGTCAGTCCCTGTCCAACCTTTTTCCAAAAGGAAAAATGGTCAAAGGTGGCTGTGACAGACGTGAGGTGTAAGCTCAGGGAGGGGGGTTTGTCTCCTGTTTTCCACAGCCAATGTAATTTATAATGGACGTGAAGATGTTTTCTTGTTTTCCTGTGGCCAAACATGAATAAAATATCTCTCCATGGAAGTATAATAAAAAGTCAGTGAAAACACAGTGACCACCCTATGTAAATCACTCTCAAAATTAATTGGGCTATTAAAGCTTGCTAAACCAGACAATCTATGAAGTAATGTCAGACTCAAGGAAGAAAAGTGTCAGCTGAGGGCAGTATTTTCTTTGTGTTTCTTTTATTACTCTCCTGTTAACAGTAGAAGAGTAATAAAACTAGTTATTCTGTAAAACTAATCCCATTTTCAGAAACACCCCAGAGAAAAGTCAGTTTTATGACACTTGCACATCTTGCTGGAGTTTTCCTAGAAGCATCCTTACTCAGTTCATGTCTGAGACATTGTCCCCTCCTCAGATATCCTGTTCATGTATTCCTTTTTTTTAATTATTAGTGCTTTAAAGAATATAGCAAAGGAACAGAGCCCTGTCTTCTGCTTCTTAGATTCCCACTTCTGTTCCCAATAAGGCCTGTGACAAAAAGCAGCACCATCCCTCTTTTGAGCAATCCAGATAAGTGACCTAAAGTTGGACTGGACAGATGAATTTCTTTATAGATTTCCCATCCTCTCTGTTTGTCTCTCAACACTTTTCAGGCTGCACAGATGAGCACAAAAGAGGACAGGAGCTACAAAGGTGCTTTTTATCATTATTTTCTTGCACCTGTTTTTTTTTTTCCTGTAGCTCATATTCACACAGTGCTTAACTGTGATGTATCTCAGAGGTTTGCTCCAAATGAGGAGTTGTTGATCCTACTCATGAAAAGGAAAATGCTCCTTATAAAGTGATCAAGTGGCTTAAACTTCCTCCCCAGCTGTTCTGCTTCTTGATAACCAAATTGAGTGTTTGGCTCAGAGGTGAATTTGCTTTTCATCTGCTACTCCCTTACTTTGTGAGTTAGAGGAGGCCTTCTGGAGCCTGGCTGGTCAGCTGGCATCTTCATCACATGGAATGCCAGATGGATCACTTAGTTGGAGTGGCCTGTCAAAAAACTTGTAGAATTTGACTCTGTTTAGGAAGTAATAGATGTTCCAGAAGTGTAGGACAAAGGACACCACAGCAGAGAGTGTTTTGCTAAGGGCTCTGTTTTCAGGGAGGATATGCAGCCTTTTCATTTCACTAATGGTGGTGGAGACTCACCAGATCCTGATGTCCTTTTAACACCCTAAAGTCAAATAATGTGGGTTCCACTGCTCAAAGTCTGTTAACACTCAGTTCTGCATTGCTCTTCCAGAAGTCACAGGCAGAACAGAAAACTGCACTGTGGAGAAGGAAGATGAAACAAATCATTTTAATGATTGCTAGTCCTGCTTTTGTGCATTGCCCCTACATAGTTTCTGTCAGAATAAATATAACCCAGCAGGGAAATTTAGGAACTTTGCTTCATCTTCACTGAGAGACCATCACAATTGAGTTCAAGGCCTTTAGTAAACACTGTGTACTGGCAGTAAGTGTTGTGTTACACAGATGCATTGGAAGTGTTTGTTATGTCAAGAAAGGTGGTGTGTTAGAAATACAATCAGTCAAACTTTGAATTACTTGAACTATATAAAAGCCCAACTGCAGTACAGGTTGTGACTGATTTGCAGTCCAGAGTACCTTGAACCTGAATGTCTTGGATTTTTAGGTCACTTAGAAAGGAACCTAAAGTTTCGTGTTTGGGGTTGCTTCCCTCCATCTCCTCTGTTTCAGAAATCTGTCTCTTAAATGCCATCCATAGGAAGTATTTGCAAAAGAAATGAATTACTTAAAGAGGAACTGGGAGGAGGTTTCCTTCCTGAAATCAGCGCTGGCAATCTTTCTAAGTTATTTAATGGTCCCAGTTTCTGAAAACATATTGAAGGAAATATCTTGACAATGAGATAGCCACTTCGCCAAACACTAATTGGTATTGTGTCAAATTTACCTCAGCAGTATGTTCTGACTTCATATCTCCTCCTCTTCTTCTACCTCCTAGATGTGTGTGTGAGTTTGTTTGTTTGGTTCTGTCCTAGGGGTACATGAGGAGTAGCAGCCTCAGCCAGGACATTGTGTACTTTTAGCTGCCTATTTGTCCAACCTCAGCATGTGCCCTCTGAGACAGAAACCTGTACAATTTACATCTATTTGGAGGAATTTCTAGGTGTTATTCAGCTACTTTCTCACCTTACTCCAGTGATCCCAAAAGTATTTTCTCAGTGGTAAAGAAATTCACATTGCCAGCACAACACAGCCAGCCCTGAAGGGGGACCTGGCATGGGTTTGACTGTGCTCAGTAACATGGCACAATAGTTTCAGACAGGAAAGGAAGATGAAGGATGTGTCCATTTAAATTGGGGAGGGGGGGGATTTCAGGCAGTCAGGATATGAAAAACAAGGTGATACTCTGAAATAAACACTGAATTATAAACCAGGAATTCCTCTGACTCATGGGGCAAATCCTTTGGGGGTAAGTCCACAAAAGGAATGAGGCGCCTCGGTGCTGACAGACTAAACCATTAGGTTAGAGGCCACCATGTACTCTTAGCAGAAATTAGTTGGAGGGAGACATGCTTTGGCAACTGATGTCAGGAAAGACTTGACAGTTGTGAATCCCCAGTGGACAGAATTATTTCTGTCATATAATGTAAAAACAATGAAGTTTGGGATCTCTCTCTGCCCGTTCCCATTGGCCGGTGTAGAGGACTGCTCCATCTGCACTGTGCTGCCTTCTGTGCTTCCCAGTGCCAGGATTCTGTCCCTGCTGTGTGCTGGAGATAACCTCTGCAAAGGAGCACGGCTCCTGTAGGAAGGTGGTGTCCAAAAGTTGGGTGCTGCATTGCTCCCCATGAGAAACCAGCCTTAGGGAAAGGTTTTCATTCTCATGGGACTGAAGAAGGGTCTGACTGTGGCAGCTGAACATCTCCCAGTAAATAAGGGATCTGACTTCCAGATGTGTGAAGTGCCAGCCGTTGCTTTAAAAATCCAACTTTTATCAGTAAGCACACACTTGCAGATGTTGGTGATTAACAGTTTTGTAGTCTAGCCTGTAATTGTTAACCTAAATCTCCCACTATCTTATTTCCTTTTATATCTGATGAAGGTAATACTAATATCTCCCCAGAGGACTGTGAGTATTTATTAACTCATTGTAGAGGGCTCTAAGAAATATATTATGGGACAGAAGGGTAGGGGCACAGTTATACTCACACCCTGTTTTTTCCTCGTTTGCCCTTTTTGCCAACAGAGAATACAAGGGCATCCTGATGCTACATAGAACAGTCATCTCAAAGATCAGCTGGGAGAAGAAAACAAGCCAAGATGGAAGATGTTGCAAATGTTTCAAAGGCTTTGCAGCAGTTATTTATGAGTTTGCCAGACTCTTCTTTTCAAAGTTTATTTCCTTAGGAGGAACAATAGAGATGTTCCTAAAGCATTTAATGGAAAAAATTATGAATAAAAATTCTCATAGGAAAGTGGCTCTAGAAACCACTGACCCAAGTTCTCATCTTTAATTTCTCCTGCTAATGCCATTTTGCCTTTTTTTGCCTCCAATTCATCATGCTCTAAGGAAACAAAGGGGGAGCTACAGCTGAGGAAGTACATGTCTACAATGCAGTGACTACTGCAATGCCAGTAGGACGCAGAAATATCTAAGCTTGCTTTAAACTAGCTAACTTGGCTATCAGTGACACCACTGTGGCAGAACAGAGCTCAGCACAGCCTGGCCAGCCATGGATGTACCCTGGCATGATCTTGCAGCTTGTGCTGAGCTCCCTGTGCTGCAGCAGCTGGACTGCTACCAGGCTTGGAGCCAGCTCAGTTATAACCCACGGGGATGTGACACTGCAGGGAGGGCCTGACAGAAGTGTGAGCTCTGGGCTCCCTAAAAACTTGAATAACTGTTCAGAGATTCAGACTTTTCCAAGTGCTTCTATCAGTAGAGGCACCACTAGTCTTTATTCATTGCTAAATTGCTTTTCCCCTTTAAAACTTCTGATGCTTGTTGGTTAATTTGATGTGATGGTTATTCAAGAAATGTTTGTCCATCACAGTTATTTTGGATGATTCTATGATAAGTCTTCAGTGAGTGGATGGATATACTACACCCAGGTCAGTGAGTTTGTACCTGAAAATCCTGTTATGTATAATCCCTATTCCTTTGATTTTAGGAGAGCTCTGAAGTTGTACTTGTGCCCAGTTTGTCCAGTATAGAACTCCATACCTATCCTTTTTCTCTGTAGTATGATAAACCACTAATATGGATCCAGTTTGGACACAGATCTAATCTCTGCAGCCCATGTTTATCTCAGCTGCATTAGTTTAAAAAAAGAACACAAAACAAAAGAGAAAAAATACTGTCCCCAACCCCTTAACCAGCTGGCCTCTGACACTGCAATTGCTCTCCTTTCCTTACTGCAGATTAAATTACTACAACATCTGCGCCACAGGTAAGAAGGTTCTCATTTTAATTGGAGAATAGTGAAAGAGAGGCCATGGATTTGTATGTACAGATATAGTTACTGCTTTAAACATTGTATCAAGGGTGCAAAACCAGCAAGAAACACAAAAGGGTTTTATATCCTCCATTCCAAATGTTTAAGTTTTCAAACTCCTGTTACTGATTAATATCTCTAATTTATTATTCCCTGTGCAAGTGTTGTTTGTACCATAAGCCTGTCACAACTGACTGACTTCATAGCTCTCTTCTGTTGACAAATGTTCTTCCAGCATCCCATGAGTGTCCATGCAAATGCGTTAGTATAAGGAATGTGAAAAGGTATTTTAATAAAGAAAACTCTGAATTGAACTTTGCTCTGGATCTCGCACGTTCATATTGCAGTGAATGCCTGTGAAGTTTTTTATTTGTGATGAGCCACAGATCCATCATAGGAATTTGCATATGGAAGATGCCCTCTCTGCAACAAGTGATTCCAGGTACTTAGATTTGGAGTCATGAACCCATTTGGCAGCAGGTAAATGCACTAAATTGCTTAAAGAATTGAGTGGGGGAGTGCTTGCATTCATGTAAGTCTTTTAGCAAATTACAAAGGTAAAAGTTCCTCCACAAACCTTTGGCAAAGCTTGGGAAAACACTGGGTTTTGGGAAGTTTCAGAATGTCATCTGGGCATGATGGAGCAGCAGTGGGACAACTGATTGCTCGTTTTCAGCTTGCCTCTCGTCTGGAATAATCGTAAATTATTTTGGATTTAGTCTAATAGCAGTTGTTTGCCCTACTGAAACCTATGTGAACTGTCCATTTCTCAGTGCTGTGCACTGCTTTGAGCTCTTCTGTTTTCTCTTGCAGATAACAAAAGTATTTCAGAGCAGTAAACCAGCAGACATCTCCAGTGAAGACAAGGTAAATGGGCCCATGAATAAACAGCTACACAAGGACTCCTGATATGACCATGTGCCAAACAAGCCTCATTATCCCATTGGACATATTTGGGAAATAAGACTTGAATCTGTTACTGAAACAGATCAAACCTCAGATTAGAGCTCAAACAATATGTTACTGAATGAGGTGTCTTGGTAAATATTTATTTCTTGAGGAGAGTAAAGGGATGGCACATGCCCAGGTGCCTTGTGCCATTCCTTGTCCAGGCAGTTCCATTGAGATGGCACATGCTCAGGTCCCTTGTGCCATTTTTTGTCCAGTGAGTTCCATTGGGATGGCATATGAGAAGGTCCGTTGTGCCAGGCCTTGTCCGGGCAGTTCCCCTGCATCCTAGTTCCACTCAGCATGTTCGGGAAGAGCCTTACCCACGCCACGGCCTTACTTGGGGTAACTCTGGAATATTTTTACTATTGCAGAGCAGAGGCTTTAGCGGTGAGGTACAGAAAACCTTGAATCAAGACTCCTCCTCTTCGGTGTTATTTTTTTTTCATTTCCAGCGGAGTAGCAGCTGCGTGTTTTTTGGTGTAACGCGAGTTCCCGTGTGCGTTCCGCAGAAGATCTGCGGTGCCCGTGCCGGGCGGTGTTGGTGTCGGTGGCGGGGGCGGTGCCGGTGCCGGTATCGGTATTGGAGCGGGGTGGGCCGGTGCCGGTATCGGTATTGGAGCGGGGCGGTGCCATTGCGGGGCAGGGCGGTGCCGGTGCCGCCCGCGATGTCCCGGAGCCCGCGGCCGGTCCCGCGCTGCCCCCTGGTGTCCACCGCGGGCACTGCGGGGGGACAGCGCCGGGGCTGCGCCGCGTCCCGACTCTTCTACATCGAATAATAAATTGAGCTGGGTGACTTTTTTTGTTCCTGCAGCGTTCGCCCGCCTCTTCCGGACCTCTGCCGCTCTTAAAGAACAGTTTCCTAAATGCAGTGCCTGCCCACAATGGCTTCCCCTCTCCCATAGGTTAGTGAATGGTTTGTGAATGCTGGGGCACTCCTTTGAGCAGTTCCTGATAAATCTCGCAGTTTATTTACTTTTCTGCGGTGTTTTGTGCTTGTTCCACCTGCTGCTTTGTGAGCTTGGTTCCGTTCAAGTTCTTCGTGCAGCAGTTCATCACTGAGCTGTCTTGAGCCCCAGCTTTTGGGAGCAGGGAGGTGACTCCTTCAGACTGGGTACGGCCCATCTGGTGCGAGGGGAAGGACAGGCACAGGGAAAAGAAACAAAGTTTGAGAAAAACAAAGGTATCAAATGGAAAAAAACCCCCACCAATTAAACTAGAAATCAAACAATGTAATAAAGTATCACTACAGATTTAAAATGCTAGCACATTTTGTTATTTAGAATTTCAAGGCCTTTCTGAATAGGTGAAAGCAGAATAAACATCACTTTTGCAGTTATTTGGGAGGTAATAAGTAATTTGTCATGTCTAAGGAATCACAAAGAGTGGGGCTTATTGCCTTCATGCTTTGAAATGTTCTACTCTAAATCACAAGTGCTCCCATTAGAGAGTTGAACAGTCATGAGAGTGTAGCTTGCATGGGTGGGTTCAGATAAATGTGTGCATTTATATTTATACAGGTAATATATTTTCTCACCAGCTACAAATATGCTGAGTGGGAAGGCTGAAAAAATTGTCACCGTTGCAGGAAATAATCACTGTAGTTAAATTTTAAACATAATAGCAAAAGAAATCACAGTTTCCTCAGGGAGGGAGTCACTGCAAAGTCTGATAACAAACAGAATAACAGCATGAAGCTGAAATGAAAGATTTAGCACAAAGCAGCAAAGAGCAGGGCAGACACTGCAAAGGCTCTCAGGCTCTGCCCCCATCAACCTGGACCTGGACTGTGTGTGAAGCTCTAATGGTGAATTGTTAAAAATAGACCTCATATAGTTCTGATCACATTCCCATGGTTAAGAGGAATTCAGATCCAGCAGGTATTGTTTTGGGAGAAATTCCACAACTAAACTGTTACTTATGTTAAAGATGGAATCTGCCTTTGAAATTAATAGATTAACAATGCATTTCTGTGTAATCCTGAATGTGTAAGAGTGGGAGATGAAATCAGGGTCTCCTTTGGGGCAATGACAAAAAATATAACAATTTTTTTCACTGAACAAAAACCAGAAGTGACCAGTGTGACAGTTCATTGTCCTCTGGTTACTGCCCTGATTTTTCTGTAGTTGTCTTTTCATTTTAATGTTTTACTCCGGAGATAAAAAGAGACCTTGGAATGAAGGCTCATTACAGTAAAGGAAAAAATTGAAAAGAAGATGAAAGGAAAGACAGAGGGGAGTGAGCAGGGTGGGGAAGAGAAATTCTCCAGACTGTGAAAGGTTTGGGAAGAAACAACCCATCAGTCCAGTCACCTTAGTAGCACCACACTTCATGGTGTTGGTGATGCTCTGGGAAATGTGCTGTGACAGAATCAGTGCTGTGGAGATGGCTTGTCCCAAACATTCCTGTGTTCATAGTAGTCCTGTGACCACTAAGAGGAGCAGAAAATACATATGTTAACAAAAAGGCCTGTTGCAGATAACGGCACCATCGACCCACGAAGACAACGGGTTCATTTCTGCTGCTCTCTGTGTGTCAGTCCTGCATGGGGATGTGGAGTCCTGTGATACTGAGGGGCTCGTGTGATGCACAGCTGCTCCACCAGCCTGGGAATGTGTGCTTCCAAAGAAAACATCACATTACACTGTTATTTAGCTGGCATAATCCAAGCCCTGTTCAGTGCTTGCAGAGGAGCTGTGACTGCTGAAATCACCTGTTTCTACAAAGCACTGTCAGCTCTGCATAGGGAGAGCTTGGCTTCAAATCCTCTGCACTGCCTTGTTTATTCATTTTTTAGCTACAGGCAGAGCCAAGTCTCCTCTGTGACTGACACAGTTTCACTTTGCAAATCAATGAGACAGTGCTACAAGGGCAGAAGGGTCTTGCCTGTGAATTGTGTTGCTCAGAGACCTGAGTGAGTGCTGTCCTCATGGAACTAATCCAGGCCAAACACCTGAGGTCCCCGGGGCTCTCCCCATCCTCCCAGCCTGTTTCCCAGTGGGACCTTCTGAAGTGGTTCAAGCTCCAACCAGCTTAGGAAACTCTCTGCCTCGTGTGGGGATAAGTGCTCCCACAGCAGTGAAAAAGAGAGCTGCCGGTCTGTCCTTGGGAGCAGAGGGAACAGAGAAGCGGACAAAGATGGGACAAAGATGAGAGCTTTGTCTTAAGTGGGTGGACTGGTCATCCCTGCTTGATAGTAGGCTGTGAGAGTGTAACAGGAGAAAAAATTGTCAAGTCTGTTAAGATGTGGTCAGAGCGTAAATCAATTAATGAAAATTACAGCCACATGGGTTATTAAATTAACATGAGATTGTCAATAGGAAATATAGATTGCTTTTGAATAATTTTAAATTATTTAAAGCGTGATGAAAAATCTCACAGTCTCCCATAATGCAAAGCTTAGCTTTGATTTTATTACTGTTTGAGTTGTTTTCAATATTTTTGTTTCAACTTCATGCTTATTAAAGGAACAGGAGTTTTAAAGAGCAAGACATTCCTATTCAGGAATGCTGAGAGCTTGTTAGGAGGCAAAAGCTCAGGGGTGGCTGGAGATGAGCTGTGATTCTGCAGAGTAATCCATGGCAGAGCTGGAATCACAGAAAGCCAAGGGTGTCTGAATGCTGCCTTTGCACACAAAGTGATAGATCACATTTCCAGGCAGTTCCTCAGGGCTGGAAGAACAACTCTAAATGGATGTGCAGCACACATTGGCACTGTTGGAACTCTGGTTCCCCCTGTGGGTGCAGAGCCTGAAACAGCCTCCAGACAATCTGTCCACCATGGCTGGGAGTCAGGGACCTTCACAGAGCTCTGAGGGGAAATTTGCAGCTTTCTGAAGAGAGATTCATGTTCCTCCCAGGGACCTTGAGGACCAGTTGATCTCTGCAGAAGGATGGTATGTGCAGCATGACTGAAGGTATTAGCTGGCTCAGCCCTGAAGCCTCAGAACATTGTGTACGCTGAGTAAATCCAGTTTAGTCATGGCTGGAGGGAGGCAAGGGCTCTTAGAAACAACCTGACACACACCTGTGCTTTGTCAAACAAGAAATACTGAAAGGAGTGTCTTTAACTATCATTTCCTTTACCTTTTTTTGTTTTCTTTTTTTTTCTCGAGGCTGATTTTTTCCCACTGAGTTGCTTCCCTTCTGACTGTTCCAGGATGAATCACACAGTTTTACATGTCTATCTGTATTCCCAGTGGGACTGTGGAAAACAAACCTGACTAATGTCCCCTACAAGGAGAAAATGATAATTGATGCTTTTTAATTACAAGTTTCCTGCATTATGGTCTAGTTTTTCAGCTTATAATCATTAACAGTATAATAGAGACTCAAATAAATTGTTGCCTTTTCCTCTTTTGTAGCATATGTAGGTCAAATTTCCATGTGTAAGAGTTATTTCTCTGACACACTAATGAGAGCACTGACTGGCTGACAAAGGTCACATCTGTGTTTTCTTGGTTGCATACAAACATGGAGAGGGCTGTGTGCTCCCACCCACTGGTTCTCCTGGTTGCTGTGTCTTCTGGAGTCATTTCCACGGGTCCAAAACCACTTGGTAGCTGCTTTACACCCACTTTGTACTTCTATCAGTGAAAGACAAGGCTGAGGGCAGAGGAGTCTCAGCACCATCACGTCCCCAGCACAGGTGCCCTGCTCTGCACTTCAGAAGCCACAGCAATCTCCCTTCATGCATCCTTGGCTTTTCAAGCTCTGTGCACTTGAAGTCAAAGGGATGAAGTTGCTGCCTTTCCATGAGGAAATGAATGGAGCTTTTATGTCCTGTCTTTGACCAGAGCACTTAGATGGTTTTAGGCCCAGCAGATTGTTTCTAATAGCAGGGAAAATTGATCACTCAGGTACTTTGATGCAGCCCTTTTATTTACAAAGAAAGTACAAAATTCTATTTCCTCTAAAATCAGAGGAATCAGACAATATTCTCCTTCTCTGCATGCAATTTCAATCCTTTCAGCCAGCACTTAACTAGAAGCACTTCATCAGTTTTTTTTTTCTCAAGGTCATTCTTGTAGGCTTCATCTGGTTCTTCCTGGTTTGGAGAGAAGGCTGCTCCTGTAGGAGCTGGGAGCTCCCTGTCACTCCAAGCACTGCCCTCCTTCCCACATCTTCCAAGCTAACATTTTTCAGCTGTCAGAAACCTTGAATGCACCAACTTCTCCTCCAGGTTTGCCCTTTTGCCTTCTTTCTTAGGGTCACTGTTCCTGTTTCAGCTGCCTGCTCGTGTTTAAGAGCTTGGTTGCTTCTTATACAAAAGAAAATCCAGTGAAAGGCAACATTAAACCTGTTTGGGTCTCATAAGCTTTTGCCTGAACTCTGTGTCTGGATGGAATTAGGGTTACACTCTCAGCATGGGGCACTGTGCTGATGAAGAGTAAGACCTTTGCACACTTATTGTCAGTGGAAAGGAACAGGAATAAGTGATGGAATTGGGGCAAGATGAGACTCTCACTGCCCAAATGTTTTAACTCAATGCTCCCCCTCCCACTAGAGAGAGGTGCCCTGCTGACCAATGAGCAGGATGTATTGTTAATACTCATTTGAATTTCTCTGCATTCCTTGCCCTACTCATCTTATTTAACCTTGGATTTATTTGTAGAGAATTGCTCAGAGAGTCTTGTTTAACAAAGGAAGAAACAGGAAGAAAGCCTGGACATGGTGTGTTTTCTTGCAATATTGCCCTGGACAGTTTCCAATGTGTTAATGGATTAACACTGACATCTAAACCATCCCCAGGGGAGGCTCAAGATCCATCTGACTTCAGTAAGAGGTTCCTAAATAGCTGTAACAAGCCCATACTTCAAAAGAAATAAATTTTGCTATTTTTAAAATATTCAGGTTTTGGAAGGCTTTGAATATCAAGATTAATTCTCTGTCTAAATGCAGTGGAAGGCAGCACTGACTGGTGAGTCTCACCCAAATCTGGAAAGTTTTAATATTGTCTAGAATCTGGATTTGATGTTCTAAAAGCTTAGACTGTGTTTAGTTTACTTTTTATTCCAGTGCAGACTGTGCATGTACATATCAAATTCCAAAGTATATCTCATTGGATTTATGTGGAAAACATATTGCATTATCCATCAGCACTTGAAATTTTGACTCAGGAATTCTTGTTGGAAAGATTACTGAGCAATATTTAATGGAAAGATTTAATGGAACTCTGAGAAAACCCTAAGGTCACATGAGGCAGATGCTGCCCTGCTCAGTGTGATGCTGTGTGCAGCAGGTGGCAATGGGAGGTGGCTGTGGGAGCTGGACAGAAGGGTCAGGGCAGCTGGGCAGGTTTGGAGATGCATCAGGTCATGACAATTACCTGGTGAAGGTGAGCAGAATATTCTCAGTGCCTCGTATTAGACACCTACCTGGCATGTCTGAGCTATGAGGCTGCTCTGCTCTCCAGTACTGGCACTGAGACTCCTGTTTGGAACTGCCCTTTGGAGGTGCCTGTCCCTTTTCATTGCCTGTAATAGGTAGCCTAGGGAGCAGAGGTTCCTTATTTAGCCACCTGAATGGTTAGCACAGTGAGACGTTATTTAAAATGTCTCTGTGCTGAGTTATTCCTCCTAAAGTGCTAAAGGAGAATCTGAAGTCCAAAACAAGAATCCAGTTGTGGAGGCACTGAGAACATTTGACTTTGAAGGCCAGGTCCAGATCTCTTAGAGAAATGGGCCAGGATGCAGTGCCACTGGTGGCTGACTGTAGGGAGAGAAGGATTGAATCTTGGCTGTGGTCATTTTGTGTGACTGGACAGGCACTGAATGCTCTGTCAGAGGCAGTTCTCTAATCTGGGAAGACACCAGTCCTGTGTTTGCTTTCAAAGCTGGGCTCTTGTTTGTTCTGGGGTGTTACTGCACCTTCATGTTCTCATTGTTTAAGCCCAGTCTCCTCAGCACAGCTCAGTTGCAAGGAGAGGATGTGCAGATATGGCCCACGATGATGCTACTGCTCAGTTAAAGGTTACAAGTTACTGCCACAGAGATTGCAGTTCCTCACACCCTGGAGAAGTTCATGTAAATAAAGGTTCTGGCAACATTCAGGTTTGAAATTACACCGTCTAGAACTGCACAATAGCCTAAATTATATCAGTCTTATGAAAACAATGCATATTGTTTACACCTTCAGAACATGGAAATTACCCTGACCATCCATGCCAGTTGTCCATCTCAGCTGGAGAAACCAAAGTCAGTGTCTTATCCCTCTTTTGTGACTAAGAACTCACTTCATGTTGCCATTTCTGATTCCATTTCAGGAGGTGTGCATTCAGCTCTGGACCGGGTGTTAATGCTCTCAGAACAAAGACATCTGAGCAAGATGTGGCTATTTTTATGATAGTGATGTTTTGACCTCACGCCAGCACAATCGAGGAACAATTCCCATTAAGTCTATTGATGTGAGTCTTTCCTTGAAGGGGACACTCAGGAAATCTTAGCTGAATTATATTTTAAAGTAGATTAGTTAAATTCTATTAAGCCCCATGCAGATATTCATATTCAGAATTAAGTGGCATTAATCTGATTTAGTGTACTTCACTTGGAAAATGAAGAAAGCTAAATCAAATGAAGGCCACTTTAACTCTGAGTAACAGCACTCACACAGGACTCCAGTGTCACTTTCAAGTCACACGTGTCATTAATTCGGATTAATTTTTCTGACTTTCCCTGTGAAGACCAGGTGCAATAAAATCATCATATGACCATATGTTCTCCTTCAAAAAAGCATTATGGGTGACAGTTGGTTGGGAGTTGTGGATCTGAAGGCTGCTGTTCATTTCTAGCCTGTAGTCAATGTTCTCTTCCCTTTACTAACTTCTTAAATCAGGCCCCTCAGTGTCGAACCACAGCATCTGCCCAGCAGGAGCAGGAGGGTGCTGCTGGCTGGTGTTAATGTTCCTGTGCATGTGGAAAACTTGCAGTGTATGTGCCGGATTTAAACATGAATCTTCAGCTGTTCTGTATTGGCAGTACTAAATTTACTTGTAGATTTAAAATAGGTGAATGATTTGCAGCTGAAAGGTCAGGACATGCTGTTTATTTTGTGCTTTGCCTTTCCTGATTAACAGAAAGTTGTGTGTAGCAACTGACATTATTGTCAAGGCCTTGTGGTGCAATCCCTGCACGGACAAAATGTAGCCTTAGTGCCACTGTATCCCCCAACCTTCCCCCAGCCTTGGATTCTGCCACAGTTGCACGCAGCAGTGCTCCAGCACTCTGCCAGAATATCCTAACTCACCGAGGTCCCTGCGGAGGGAGGAGTATTGACTTCTCCATCATGTGCAGATCAGATTTCAGGCTTTTAGAGTTTTGTGCATTTGCCAGGTACACTGAAATACAGATACCAGCTCTTACAACCTTCCTGTGACTTTGGCAGCAGGCACGTGGCCAGTCTGGATGGCCCAGGGACTCTCCTCTTCCCCAGTGACGGGTGGTGGCATCGCTGCAGGTGTGCACTGGCCATTTCCCCTGTCTGGATTCTGAGTCAGGGAGAGATAAACCCATGTGAGAAACATCCAAACAACCAAACCCCAGAATAATGTGCTTTAGCACAGGAAGCAACAAGAGCTTAGAATTTCTGCAGTTCCCAGGGGGATTTTAGTAGCAGAGTTGGAGCCAGGCGTGGGGAGCTGGCTGGAGAGGCTCCCTGGGGAGGGTATGACCAGGTTGTGCCCCTTTGTGCCAGCGAGGAGCCAGGCCCAGGGGCTGGGATCAGTGTGGGAAGAAGTATTGGGGTGGAGGACAGGATGGGCAATTTGCAACTTAGACAGTTCAGATCCAAAGACAGCAGTGAAGCCATTGGCAGGGAAGGAATTGGGGGTTGCTGAGGACACTTGTTGGGGTGTTTGACAAGCAGAATACAGGTACACAAGTGCTGTGGAAGAAGTGTGACATTCAGGATGCTCCTACTCTCCTCCATACCCACAATCAGAGCCAGCTGAAGCCCCCTGGGAAGCCCCAGCCTGGCCAGTCCTTGTTGGGCTCTGTACACACTGGAGGGGCTGGAGCTTTGTTTGTTTTTTCCATGCTAAGTCTCTTTCCATTGCATTTAATGTCGTACTGGTAACAACCAAACAAACCAGCAGTAAAGCTGTTCTCCCACACACAAACCCATGTTTGCCAAGATTCACACATTCAGGCTCAGCTGCTGCCTCATTCCTTTTAAAGCTTCTCAGCATAAAATTACAAGCAGGGCTGTCCTGCCGCTCTCGGGTCTTCCCTAGGATCTGACGGCAATGAGATTTGTGAAAACCATGTGGAACCCCAAAGTTCACGTAATGTTCTTTTCTCACAAAAGTAGAAGCTTTAAACAGCCCTGAGCTGTGAAATTCTGGTGGGGGCATTACAGAGAAATTAACTGAGCCTCACAGTAGCTCTGGGGGAGAAATATTACCTATTATTTTACAGCCTGCTCAAGCACCGCCTTTAAAGGCATTTAAATGTCTTTCTCACATATTCCAAAAAATTAAAGTAATTTTTTCAAAAGCAGCTCGACTGTAGATACCTGTTTCTAGAGCCTGCAGGCTGCTGTTTCTCAGAATGACTATATATTTATACATGAGATACTGAAATATTAAAAATAAATAAGCATTACTTTATTACCTTGTCTTTTTGTAGGATAGGTGGAATATAAATTATCCAACAAAGGATTTACTCTCACAGCACTGAATGATTCAAAAATTCAGAGATTTTTCCCTTCCCCCCCTGTTCCACCTGACTGGGACTTGCCTTTAGAAGAGGATTCCCAGAGCCTGGTACCCTGGTCAGACAGCTCGTACCCAGTTTTTCCCAGTGGCTGCCTCAAGCTTTTGCTCAGCACATATCATGCTATGGAAGAAGCCTCTGCCGAGGACCTAAGTTCAGGTGCAAAAATATTTATCTTGAGGTCAGGAATTTTAGGCCATATTTTGCCTAAGTTACATGCAAAGAGAGGGCAGAAAAAGCTTCAGAGACTCTCATGAATGATTGTAGTTTAACACAGCCAAAAACAACCCATCAGCCACAGTTTCAGCCATGTTCCTGCAGGGAAAACTTGTTGTTAAGGAAACAACCATTATCTTATCTCAAGACTGTGGAAACATTAACATCAGCTTTGTATAATGATTCAAAGGTCTGCCTATGTACAAGGACAGCCATGAACAGAAATATGTCCTAGATGAATAGACTTGCACCTATATTTCAAATAGACTGTTGTCTTTTTAATTAAAAAAATTAAGACTAAATTGAGGGGATGCAGCGATGCTCTCACCATGCAGTCTTTTGTTGAGTTCTTTCAGTTCCTTCAGCTGGGAGCCTTAAGACTGCTGAATTTAGTGCTTGGATATCCAACAGCTTAAAGGCTCTGACCATCCATTTGGTGAGCTCAGGCTATTCCTCACTGAAGCAGTTTTTGGCAGGTGCTGGCTGCTCTCAGTAACTCTGGTTTTCCAGTTACATGCACGAATCGTAGTTTTAAAAAGAGAACTCAAAGATGCCTGGTGATAATTCACTTCCACAAGCACTGAATTGTCACTGCAATGGAATGAGAAAAGCAGTCTGAGTGCTATCTGCACCTACTTTTGAACCAGACTGCAAACCCTACTACATACCAGATATATAATGCCTGGTGTAACAGACCTTGGCTGAGCTACAGCTGCAGAAAAGATAGGAAATTGCTTGAAAATTAGTAATTTATACTTAACTCTTCACATTGTCTAATTTGAAGTAATTTGAATTCTGCTCACATATCCCACTAACTGTTGGTTAGTAAATAAATGAACTTTTGTCTCATCACCTCATAAAATATCATAAATTTGAACACTGGTATGAAATAGAGAGTCTGAAAGATCTTGCAGGATTCTTTATGTTTTAATTCGAACTGAAATCATTAAAGAGAAGAGAATTGGCACAGCCAAATTAACCCAAGGGTTAGCTAAAGAAACCTGGGCAGCTGAGGCCAGCATCAGTCTGACCCGGTGTAATGTTGTAATGTCATTAACTGCCTTCAGAAGCAAGAGCAATTAAGTGAAGGGTAAAAGCAGTGGAAAGGCTGTAATTTATTGCATGAGAGAGAATTGAGAAAACAACCTTTTGACACAGAGAATTAATTTTTTTTCCTCCGTGTGGTGCAAATTGGGAAATATGAAGGGTAAATAAAGCGACCTCTGTCAGGGCACGTTTCCTGGGATAAGTGCCTGGTTGGTTGGGTAGCAGGTAATTTTTGGCCATTTGTGAAATGTTGAGATACCAAGCAGCTTTTCCGTGCCTGGTCGCGCACACGTTTCCTGCCGCAGCCGCTCCCTCAGCGATGCCAGCAGCGAAGCCGGCACAGAGCCTGTGACACAAGCCCGCACCAGGCGCCGCGTTCCTGGAACCGGCGGATTATCGGGGCGGCCCGGACGGGGTGCGGGAGGCTCGACACGCCCGGGAGCGGCTGGAACCGGGAGCGGCCGCAACCCTGCACCCGCGCTGGCCGCGGTCCCGAGCGGCTCCTCGCCTCAGGAGCCGTTCGAGCGGCACCGGCACCGGCCGCTAGAACTTCGGCTGCGCCTGAGGGGCGGACAGGGCCGCTCCAGCTGTCGGGGGGTCCCTCAGCCCTCGTCCCCGTCCCGCTCCCCGCCCGCCCCGCTCCGTCCCGCCCCGTCCCGCCCCTCGGGCCGGCGCTGCGGCGGCTCGGGCAGGCCCGTCCCCCCGCGGGGCCC
>WBMZ01006368.1:32893-154070 GCA_013400975.1 Atrichornis clamosus | reverse complement strand
CGAGGCGGCGGTCGCGGGGCGGCGCGCGGAGCCCGCGCGGAGAGCGGCGCTTCCGCGGGTGAGGGGCCCGCTGCGCGTGCGCGGTACGAACCCGTTATAAACGAACAGGCCTCGGGGAGAGATTTTGCTTGATTTCCCTCTGGTTTGTGTGTGCCTTTGCGATTTCTTTTCACAGAATCACAGAATTATTTAGGTTGGAAAAGGCATCTGAGATCGTCGAGTCTCACCTGTGACCGATCACCACCACGTCAACGTGACCATGGCACTAAGTGCCACATCCTGTCCTTTTTTGAACACCTCCAGGGGTGGTGACTCCACCACCACCCTGGGCAGCCCAATACAATGTTAAACAGCCCTTTCCATGAAGAAATTCCTCCTGATGTCCAACCTGAATCTCCCCTGGCGCAGCTTTAGGCTCTTGTCCTGTCACTTTGCCACAGCTCTCTTAAAATCTGTGCAGGAATCATTGTGACAACTCCAACACAGCAGCATGGCCTGGATGCAGCACTGAAGCTGATTATGGCTGAACCTCTTTCTACCCCTCATCCACGGTTGCTCTCCCACTCTGCCATTCATGGTGGTACTGAAGCACCTCCACAGCCATCAGCAACAGCCCCTTTAAAGGAGGTGAGGTGTGCTCAGTGTGGGTCTGGGACAGGGAAATTCTGACGCACTTGTGCACGAGAAGCACCATCTCCTGGGAGCTTAAGGGATGTCTGGCGACATGCCGAGATGCTACATTCCCCCTGAGCCCCTTTCCATGACTCTTCCAGTTCACTGACCAAGCAAATCCTGACTTTACACCAGTGGTACAATGACTTTGTGGAGCCCTGGCTCCGGTCCAACCTTTCTTTAATTACATTCAGGTAAAGGATCTGCTTAAAAAAGCAGGCATTATCTGTAGCCTAAGTTCTGTTAGGAAACAGCTTACCTCAAATGCTGACAAGCAATGACAACCCCTATTATATATGTATTACAATACTGGCAGTAAAACTGACCAGTAAATCAGCACAGGCAAGACAGGACCACTGAAGTACAGAGTAAATGATTAGGAGTTAAGCTGAAAAAAACGCAAACCCAAGCCTGGTTCAAGTCTCAGGCCAATTTGTGTTTCAAACATTTTATTATTTTTGCAAATATAAACACAATAATTACATCAGCATGACAAGGAAGCTCCGTTTGCCTCCCCTCACCACTAGAGAGCTTCTTGCTTGGCCTGGAATTAATAAATACATCATAAACCCTCTTTCCCCTTTTGCCTCCCAAATCCCTTGACTTTTTGAGATAGCATTGATCAAAAGTGCAGTTCTCAAAATGCGTTGCAAAGGTGGGCAGGTGAATTATTGCCTCCCTTGCCTGCAGACAAAGCTACAGGTCTGGCAGCAAGATTTTTTGGAGGTCTGGGGAAAGTAAGACCTAGAGGAGATGAGAAATTTCAAGACTGTGAAGGCACTTGGGGCTCAGAGATCACTGATGAGTGGGAGAAGGAAGCAACATGATGAGAGGGGGAGGAGGGAGGTGAGTGAGTAGGGCGTGATCCAGTATTTATGGTTCCCTCCATGCTGCAGGAACTGATGGCCTCCCATCCATTTGTTGCACTCATCTTCCTGAAGCTACCATGGGGAAGCAGTATCTCTGTTTTGCTGACACGGAAATAGGGTTTAGTGAGTGACTGACCAGAATCACAAAGGAAGCTCATATCTGGACTGGAAATAGAACTTTGGCCGTAGGAGCAAGGTACATAAGAAACTGGGAAAGGCACGGGGAGGGAAATCCACACAGCTGTGGCTTTCAAAGGTGGAAAAGCACTGGGAGGCTTGAGACCTTCTTCAAACAGCACAGGACTCTGTCTCTTGCCAAAAATACTATTTGAAAATACTGACATTCCTATTTCATTGCAAAGAGACTTGTGGACTGGACTTGGCTTCTAAATCACAGCAAAAACCATGCAGGAAAAACAAAAGCAGCCCAAAGTTTGCCTGACAAGAAAAATATTGATCCAAATCTCAGCCACATGGTGCAGGGGATGTCATGTGTACAGTGGTATCGTCATGATTTCATCAGTGTTTGGGCCCATTCAGCATAACTGCAGATGACCTCACCCGGCAAATGTGAGGCTGACTCCACTGGGGCAGGCTGAGTGAAAGAAAGACCCGTGGGGTAATGGGGAGCAGTGATGGGTGCAACCCTTGCCTCCTTAAGACTGAGCCCCACACACGCTAGAAGGGGCTTCTGCACGTGGCAGGGAAAAGCGCTTTCCCCGCCCACTGCTGCAGAAACCACTGGCACTTCTGCAGATCTCTCACGTTGCTCGAGTATTTTGTCCAAAGGTTGTTCCTGCCTGAACACGCATGGGTGCAGCACTTGCAGCACACAGAATGCTCCTTCAGGGAGCAGCTTCCACCAGCCTTGGGAAAATGGATTTGGCTTAGCCCATAAAGCTGGATAAATAGATGAGAAAGGTACATTCCTCAGGGTTTGCCAACAAGGTGGAGAGTTCTGCTGCAAACAGCACCACAGCATAAGGTGAGCAGCTCTTTGTGATGGCGACAGAGTCCATTTCCCATTTCCTCAGCAGACCAGTTTGGTTTTTTCTGGACTTCAGGGTCTCTTTAAATTGTTTGGGTGCTGTTAACGTGTCTCTCAGCAGAGCTGCTTGCTCTAGCTCAAGGCACTTTGTCAGAGAGACATTTGCAGCCGCAGCAGAGCTAAACAGCTGTTGCTGAGACAAGAGGTCAGGTGTTGGCCACTCCAGAGGGAGACAGGCAGCCAGGACAGCCACCAGAGAAGATGACATGTTACTGGGGACACTGTGAAAGGCAGTGAAGAGTCTGTTTTTAACAAACTACAGTTTATTTTTCAAAGGTTTGGGCTACTTCAGCTACAACATCTGGAAGTGTCCTCGCCCTTTATCAAATTTGTGACATGTGATCCTCTGACAGATTTGGCCATTCCTCAAAGACCCTCTTTCAGCTCACCCCTGCCTCCAGCTTACTGATTTGGAAAGGCTTTAACAAGCTTACTTAATTTATTTTTTTTCTGAAAAATAAAAGGCATCTGCCCATTCAGTATAGACTGGGTCTTCTTGTAAGTCGGAGACCCTGCAAGCTGCTCATATAAATATTTGCAGTGACACTAAGATGAAAGGAGCCACATCTGGCCCACTCCACACCCTCTTGTTTAAACGGCAGCATACAATTCATATATTTAGTTACAAAATAGTAATATCCATTAAATTTGCATGGACTGAACCCAGGAAACTATAATTAGAAAGAGAGTTTCTGGAAATGCAACAAGGAAACATTAATACAGTGCAAAAAAAGGATCCAAAGCCTACAGCCCCATAGAGATATGTTGTCTAAAACATTGTATTAGCTACTTTTTCTCTCTTAATCCAATAGGACTGCATCTCTGGAGCAATCCTTTGTGAACATTTAGCCTCCTTGACCATAAATCTTGGCCATTTGACACCCAAGTTATTAAATTATGTTTGTGTTGTTATATCATAACATGATGCTTAGCCATATATCATGCCCCCAAGGACAGCACAGAACCAGCAAACAGTAAAACAAAGCTCCTCCTTCCAGACCTCTTTAAAACTGAAAGAATCTCTGCAGCCTGCTGGCAGCACAGGCCTGCATTTGGAATTGTGTTTGATTTCACTTAATAATAGACCATGTTACATTTACTTATTGTCATTACAATACAGCTACTTTTACAAGGAAAGACAAATCAGCAGCACTAGCACGCAATCATTTCTTATTACAACTCTTAATTGTCTTTTCAGAGGGGTCATAAATGTTGTGTCATCAGTAATAAAATATTGGGGACTAAAAAGAAGAGAAAAAAAAGAATCATGGCATTGAATTATTTAAGGTTTAAACTGCACTGCACAATCCTGGGAGGGTCTTTAGAAGCCTTCTCTCCTCCAGTGCGGAGGGAGGGATGTCTCATTCAAACACCATATGGATGCTGTCTAACACCTCCTATCAGTTGACTGTGTGCTTGGGACCAGCTGTAGTTGCCTAGCAGTTTCTGCCTGTTGACTGACCCCTGGGGTGTAGCACCTGAGGATTGGGAATCAGAAATTCACCCCAAGTACACCAGTGCTCTTTTTGGTGGATTACGAGGTCACTGATCTTCCTCTTGACATCAGAGATGAATAAAACCATCACATCTTGCCTTGAATCATATTATGACTTCTTCTTGTGGTTGGTCCCAGTTGCTTTCACACTTTGTGTGAGGATATTTTGGACCTCCAGGGGCTAAAAGTCTTCATGGTTAGCACTGATACTTCCAGATTCACTTTTGGCTGTGGTGCCAGTATGTGTGTGGCCACAGATGTTTTAAAATTGCCACAGGCGCCTCCGGAGGAGCCTTTGCAAGAAAAGTTCCTGCCAGGTGTCCTTCTGCCCCTGTGAAAGAAGGAATATAGACAGTTCCTGACACCCAGCAGGGGAGTACCACACCCAACAGTTCTTACATCACTTTCTCCTTGCTCCGGCTTTTTGCATGCAAATTCCTTGCAAAGTAATTTTTCTAACAACCTCAAAATCTGTACTAATTCTGTAACAGTGCCTTTTTCATTACTGTGATGTCTTTCTAGTTATCAATTATTGGGGCTTATTATATGAAAATTAGAAATTCATTATTACTAGAAAATCCATTCTCTCAGCTGTGCAGACTTTTACAACCTGACATAATCTCTTAAAATCTGAATTGTTTGCCATGAAACAGACCTTTTTTTCTTCATGAAGATGTCAGAGAATTTCAATTTCAGCTAATTCTTGCAATCCTAATGAGTTTCCTTCTCTAAGGAACTGTCAATGCTCTTCGTGCTGTAATAGTTCCAGGAACAATTGAAAACCACTTGGATAATAACATAAGGTTTTTTAGATCAATATCACTTTTGTAATGTGAAAGTTTTGCCAGATCTGACTGTCTAAGCCATACTCTATTTTTTTCTTTGCTTTTTAATGAGTATTTTCCTGAAAAGTTCTTGTGCAGTGAGAAAGCTTGATTCAATTATGCACGCTAAGAGGTGACAATCAAGAAGTTGATGGACAGAGTCCATTATATGACACCTGGAAAATTCTAGGGTTGCAGCACTGTAGGGATGATTTCCAAACAGGAGGCCACTTCTTTTATGCGTTTTGTATGTTTTACTTTGTATTCTGTAAGGACTGCACACTCTGTGAATCTGACTGGAGGTATAAATATGCTGTTAGCAACATCCCTTAGAGACATCCCTTCTGTTCATGTTAATCATTCAATATATTAAGAGTTATTTGTGTAGATTGAAGCTTGTGTTGAAATGGGCATTTTTGCTGACAGGTTAGGTTGACTGAACTGTACTACGCCCCAGCAGATAAATATCAACTGAGGTGGCAAGGGCATGCCTAATCCAAAAGTTGCAGCAGTGACTGGAAAAGTTCCTGGACTTCAAGATACTTCGTATTTGGCCCAAGGAAGGTGGATACAAACTGCTATCATGAAGCTTACATTCAGATAACTATTTTCTGAATTGATTTCTTGTTCACATGAGCTCTTAGGCTTTTTTTTTTACCTCTGCAGAAATGCCAGCCTCCTGTTCGTTTCAGGATTTCCAGGGCTCTGGAGTTAGTTCCCTGAGTGATACAACATGCCTCCTGCCATTTCAGCCATATGTTATGCTTCTCCAGAGTAAATCTGCTCAAGGTCTATACGTCTTTGAAAGCTTTAGGATTTCCTTTGATCTGCTGTGAAACCAGAGGATACTTATGTGATTTTCAGGCATCTCTATTAGTATATGAAGGAAAAGCACAGGTACCTCCCATAGGCACCCTTCTAAAAGGACAAAAAGCAGTTCTGAGGGAAATGTCTATAGACTGCCCCAAAGTTGTTTCAGATTTATCAGTCTTGCACTGGGAAGGATCCTACCCATGTTGCCTATTTTCTTTTTTGTAATGTCTTTGGGAAAGGTGCCGTATTTTTCCTTGTTATAAGTCACTCAAGTGTGGACTTTTGAGCACTATAAAGTATCTCTGCCTTGAGCATGTTGTCCATGGCAGGGCTGTTGTTTTAATACTGCTTCTTTCTGTGCTATTTTTTTGCTGTTCTTCTTCGTATTTAGTCCATCAGCTCTTGAACCTGATGTAAGGTTGCTGTTTCCTAACACCGCTTTTAAACAGGAGAGTCAAAAAATTGCAATCCCCAGGTTAGCCCCTGCTCAAAACTTTCCAGCCCTCCCCACCTTTCTAATCCCACTTTATACCAAAAAGCACTAGACAAAAGTTGCAAACATGCTCTGAACTGCATAAGGTTTCCAGATCATTGGTTCATTCCAATAGAATGGGTGTCAGAAGGGCTCGTGTCAACCTCCACATGAAGGAGCCTTGGGCTGTTGGGTTTATCTCTGTACCAAGATTCACAAACAGTGCAGGACAGTGGTTCCTGCTCTGCTTCTAGTACAGCACGTTCCTTGTCTGTGAGGCTGAGGGGGTGGAGAAGTCTGTCCAGTTTACTGCACCATCTGCTCCATTCAGCCAAATCGCTTAATCTTAACCAATTTCAAAGGGAATGAGGTCAAAACTTCAGAGGTGACCTTAACTTTCCATAAAATATTTGCTGTCTCAGATGTTATGAAGAAAAGGTTGTTTCAGAGGAGTAGAGATCACTTGCCAGGATTCCTCCTGACGCGGAAATGCACTTCCTTCTCCCTCTGCAAATACCACAAAGCTCATCACTCCTCCGTCCCTGGCGGCAGCAGCAGTAACCCACCCTTACAATCTCCCCCAGCTTCCTCAGCACTGCAGCTTCCATGCCATCCCGTGTCTCTGGATTAAGTGTTCATCTTCTTACCCTTATCTCATCTTTCAAGTGCCCAAGATGTATCTCTGTACATCAAGAGAGCTTTACTTCTCTGGGCATTTTTCACTGCCATACATCCTATAATCGGCTGAGACCCCTTTTATCTATCCCACCTAGATCCCGCTGGGCTGAGACCCATCTGGGACCTATTCCAGGCTATCCCTCAGCCAGTCCTTTCCTGCGCAGAACTTCTCCAGATATATGTTGAAAGTGCCATTAACTGGCTCCCAAACACTTCCTAGCACAGGGTTTTCTCAAGACAGGACTCTTTCTTTTCTATAGGTCAGATAAGCACTCTTGCAAAAGATTGCTTTGTAATGTACAAGTACAGAAAGACCACTTTTTCATACACAATATCCACAGAAAGTCCTTAGCTTTAACATTTGCCCAGAACTCTTCAGGTCTGTCATGTAATATAAATGTGAATCCAGAGCACTGTAGAGGACCTTTCTCTTTTTTTGTGTCTGGTCATGAGGAGGAGGCACAGAGACATTTAGAACATGGTGGCAATAGCTTTTCAGAATAGCGTATATTGCTAGAAACACCTTTCTTTCAAGTATTCTCATCTGGATTCTGATTTTCATCTGATTTTCATCCCAGGTTTGGATTTCCCTCAGATGGGAGCCAGGAAAGTGTGGTGTTTCCACCTCTGCCCATGATGAGCAGGACTCAGCCAATCGGGGTTTCGTCTCAATGCTGAGACAGAAGACAGAAGCCCAGCGTGGGCTTTGAATGGGAAGGAACATTTGATTAGATCTCTGACCTCCCCTCAGAAAAAAAGGGAAGATGTGAAATATTTTTATGTTCGCAATTTTTTGGATAGAGGACAGAGGGAGCCAGGTAGATCAGAGACAACAAGCAGCACAAGTGCAGTTGTGCTCTGCCTGTGCTGGACCAAGAGAACAACGTGTGTTACTTTAGCACCACACCCTGGCTTGAAACACAGCCGAGGATGACAAAGGATGTCAGCAGAGAACCTGGGGATGCAAAAAGCTGTTTTTCGTCAGCCTCTTCTATCCTACATAACATAGTTTGGTTCAAACCTGGATGTTGGTTTGCCAGGATCCTCTGTCTGTAAAAACATCAAATGCCTTAAAGTTTGTCAATTTTTCAACATGGTCTAATAAAAGACACTGTCTTTTCCTATGAGACTTGCTTCACTCTGAAACTGAAGAAATGTTACTTTTTAAATTGATCTATTCCTAATGTCCTTAAATCACTATTTTATGGTGATAAGAGGGCTTTAAAAACTCCATAAAGAAATTATCTTCTTTGATAAAGCTCTAGATATGCAAGCAGGGTTCTCTTCAGGAGTTGCTAGTCCTTGGTGGCCTTCCTTGAGTCTGCTGAGGGTTTTTAACAGAGAATATGAGCACCATGAAAGGCGAATTGAGGGTGACTTGGCATTTCTATTTAGACAAGTGTGTGGGTTCAGATACTTGGAGACAGACCCGCTGCCGCCAGAGAGGGGATGTTAGGTTTGGAAAGAGTCCTGTCTTACAAAAGGAAACAAAGCTTTTTGCAAGTGAACAGACATAGTGGAGTCTAACAAAAAAGTCAAAATTTGCTGTGTACAATGCTTTAGCTGCTTTTTGGCCAAAGGCTGCTGCTGAACAAGACTTTTCCACTTCATATGATTTTTGCTTTCTACTGAGACATCTCAGCTCCCACAGGAGTGGAGGAGTACAAAAGTGATTTGATTTGCATCAAGCCTTACAATCCTAAGTCAAATGAGAGTCCAGAGTGCTGCTGCCATCAAGATCCTCTGACATTCAGTGTAACAGAAAAGACAAAGTACCATTCCCACAGGGAGACCAAGCTCTTTGCTGGTGGCACACCCCATCTTTCCCAGTCAAGCTCTCATGAATGCCATACAGCATCAACACTAACACAAAGCCCATTCACTCCATCCCCTCTGGCACAGAGCCTTTTGCCAGGACCCCCGCAGTTGCTCTGATTGCGCAGGATGCAGAGGAGTGAGATCACTGTGTTGAATTTTGAGGAATGGCCAGCAGATGGGAACAATCAGATAAAGCCAGTAACCATCACTGAGGAGGAAAAAATCTAATTAAATTCTCCTGAGAAACATGAGAGCTAAGAAAGGCCTTTCTTTCTGGTGCTGTCCAGCCACTGCTTCAAATCTTGACCCGGAGGAATGAAGCAACTGCACAGCCCACCTGCCTGAGTGAACGATCACAGGGCAGTGTGAAGGTGGGCTGGGAGAAGCACATTCTCTCCCATTGTAAATACAGGAGTGCCTAGAGGAGATCTGGCAAACAGCTACCTCAGATCTCTCCAGGAAAGCCAGTGTGTGTGCCTCGAGGGTCAGTGAAGCACAGAAAACCTGCAGAGCAGGGCTGCTGCTTTTGGTCAGGCTGGCAAAGGAGAAGCAGGGAGAGGTCAAGGAGAGCAAAGTTTTGTCATGGTGTTTTGGAGGACAAAGGCCAGCACTGTGAAGGGGCTCTCAGCTCTGTCTCCCTCTTTGGGAATGCATGGTGTGGGAGCACAGCACTGCCCAGGGGAGAGTGAGGCAGAGTGGTTGATGAGACTTCTCCATGGACCCTATGAAGTCCATGTTCATGGATTTCCTGAGGTTGTAAATAGACCCTGGCATAGGTGAAGAAGTTGGTGCCAGCACTGTAAGCTCTTTGAGACAGGGACCATCATTTTGTCCACTGTTTATACAGCCCCCATCACTGCAACCACCTGGACAATAGCTGAATCTTTTCTACAGAGTTACACTATTAAATGGTCTGGTTATTATTAGTGATGTAACAATAAACACTAATAGAAAAAATTTTAATCCCGTTCAAGATGAAACAAATCAGAGGGACCAGTGGTTCCTATTTCTTGCTATGGAGTAATGTTCATTTCTAGACACCATTTCCTTTTTCTCCTTGAATGCAACTTCATTCGAAAGAGGATGACATTGAATACTCCTCGAGGGCCTTTATTCTGCCTGTGCCTGATGCCTGCAGAATTCTCCCATGCTGCTATAGTGGTGCATAGAGGACTATTTAGGTGAGTTAGTCCTTTTCCAGGTTGCAGCTCCAGTCCCAGATTTCTTGCAGAGTGCCTGTCTCCATGGGGAGTTGCACAAAGGGGCACAGCCACTGTCACGCACAGTAAACACGGCCAGCACAAAGGGAAATCACCCTCTTCTTCAGAGTGAGAGCAGCTCAGAAAGACTTTAAAAATATGCCTTTTCTCAGGACAAACCTAGAAAGAATCCTGAGGACATCTGAGGCATGCACTTCTTCTTCAAACCAAAGTGCCTAAAGAGCAACAAGTGGTTTTAGTCCCAAATCAATTTACGTCACTGCTAGATATGTATAGACCTTTAAAAGAAGCCACGTGAAGGTTGGAGGTTGGTTCACAAGCTGATGCAGAAGTTCATCCTCAATAAATGACAGCATGCCCTATGGGAGAGGTTAGTGTCATCATCTTCACCATCACTTTTTAGCTGTCACAAAATGAGACAAATTACTTCAGTGACCTAGCCCAACAGTCATAGTGTTCGTAAGGGAACACAGCAGAAAGCAACACCTGGGGACATAAAGAAGTGACTTTCAAAAAAAAGAGCTGGAATTTGAAATGGTTCCTGCGCAAATAACATATTGCATCAGTGACACTTTGTTCTGGTACTTAATTTCCTGGCAACATTCACCACATAATTTCTGTTCCCTGGCAATAACTAACAACACTACCTGTGCTTTGCAGATGGTTCAGTGGTTTATATATCTTTCTAGAAGCATGTAGTTTGTTTTCTCAATGGGATGTATTTGCCAGAGATATTCGACTGTCAAAACAACCCCCTCCCTCAGTTATGATCTCACCACCATGTACCCATTAGGCTCCTGTCCAGCCTAGAAAGACCATGGTGACATTCATTGCTGAGTGCTGGCCTGTGCTCGTGTGATGAAGCGCTAAGTTGAAGTTGGCTTGAGAGAGAAGCAGTCAGTTCGGAGGAGTTAAGCATCAGAAATGTTTATATCAGCTATTTCTGTGAACTAATGCAAAAACAAGACTGGCTGGGTCAGTGTTTGGCAGATGGGATGAAGACAAGGGTAAAGAACATGGGGTGCTTTGTTTGTCCTTTGATAGCCATCTATGAAGTAAACGAGATGGTTATTCTGGCCAGAATCTTCATCTGGGGAGAGGGAGACAGGACAGAGGTAGTAAGAAAGCTGTTGTCCTTAATCTGTTACATTGATGTTACAATATATATTCTCTGGCTTCAGCCCCTGCGGTGGGAACAAAGCCTCTCAGGACAACATTACAGTAGGAGGAGAAGACCAGAGACATTTTCATCACTGGGCCACGTGCCTGGTACTCAGCAAGTGGAATCCTCAGGGCTGCACGTGCCAACGGGGTGGAGAGGATTGGAAGCTTAAACCGTTTTTGAGAGGATTTTATACAAAACACTTCCAAAACAGACTGTGCCATTCCAAGCCCACCATTGGCTTTATCCCCACTGTGGTTTTTCGATAAAACAGTTGATCTGGAAAAAACACATCTCTCTTAAGCCTGGAACAATTTTCCATTTGGATGTCTCCTGGTTGAAAAGTGTTTTTTGGGAAGGGGAAAGGAAAAGAAAATGTTTTGAAATGGTCAAAGTATCTCATGCCTGTGAATTCTGAACAGTAAATTCATTTTCTACTTCAAAAGAATATTTCTTCTTTGGAAAATATATGTTATTGAAAAAGAGGTTTACTTTAGAGAATATTAACATTAAAATTAATTATTTGGAGGTAACCAAACATAGTTTGGTTAACCCATCTTAATTAAAGAAATATCTTTTCTAGCTATAATCGTGTTGCTGAACTTTTTTACTAAAAGTCAGAATATTTAGTCCTGATTTAGGAAGGCCAAGGAAAAATATCAGAATCCCTGTGAATATTTTCACACGGACTGAGTAGAATATTTTCCCACACAGCTCTATGATCAAACCCTTTAGATGCCAACAGATTACTGATTAGGCTTTCCTGTCCTTGAGCTGAGATCACCATGTTGCAGAGCTCTTTGGGAAAGAGCAAAAAGCACCTCTCATCATATTGTTAAAGATGTTTTTCCATACAAAGAGCAAGTATGTTCCCAAGACATCTCAAGTGAAAGACTCTAGAATGAAGACGAAAAGTGACCTTAGTAACCTCTGACTTTCAACCTCTGTGACTTAAGTCTTCAGATATCATGCAACTGGCTTTAAAATTGCATGAAAAAAACATTAAAATATTGAACTTGTCTTTTTTATTATTTCATAAATTGCATGACTGTTTTCAAGCTTTTCAGTATTCCCACCAGCACCAGAAATTTATCTTGTTGTGCCTGAAAGCTGAGAGCCCGAGCAGACAGAGCTACACATGCACACTGGCAGGGGCAGGTGGGGGAGAGTGGGCCTCCCTGTACACTCCTCTTTAGCAGAAGCCATTGTTTAGGAACTGAGCCCTCTCTCTGAAAACTAACCCACATCAGCAGGCAGCCTTCTGAAAGCTCGTGTCGTGTCGTAGGGCGTCTCCCAGAGGTACCCACACCTGAAGATGCAAGCATGGTGAGACCTGCAACAGAGGATATCCCTGGCAAGGGGAGTGTTCCCAGCTCTTCCCAGCATCCCATCTCACTCATTTTTAAAAAGTGTCACAAAGAAGTCTTTGACCAGAGTAGGTTTGATGTGAATGAAAATTGGGGCACAACAGAGAATATCAAGCCACGTGTTTGTTCTGGGTTTTATCACGAGAGACTTCAAGTAAGATTCATTCAGCTCTAATCAAACTGTGAGAAGGGAAAAAAAAAGAGAACAAGGCAAACCTGGAGCCTCTGAAACTTTGCCTTATTTCAGGCATTTCTTCTTCAGTCATAAGAAAGCAGAAATGCAGGGACCCTTATTGAAACCTGGGTGATTTTAGTGGTGTTCCTTGTATAAACACTAGATAAGAGTGTGATTCTCTTCTACAGTAAAGCTGGCTTATAGCATTTACCAAAAAAATCTCACAGGCTCTTAACCAGCACCCAAATCTTATTTTTGTTCACAAAACAGTCTGCTAGCCTGTGACCTTCTTTGAGGCCATCTCAGAACCTGACAGTCTAAAGGATCAGATCTTCCTTCCCTTTCTATTATAGACCAAGAGAAGAGATGCTAATAGCCTTCCATGTGCGAGGATGAAGGGTAGCTGACAGAGAAAGTATGGAACCACAGGAAAAAGTGAGGGCACTGATTTTGTGAAGGGAGATGTTATTTGGCAGTTTGCTGAGGCTTGCTGTTATTGTTTTTGAGTCAGGGCCCTTTGTCTCTTCAGCCTTGGAGAGAAAGAAAAGAGAAAAAATGTAGCAGTTGCTGTTTAAAAAAAAGCTACAGTTTGCTGTAATGTAGGATGGTCACTCAGCTTCATTTTTAATTAAGTTCCAGATCCAGGAAATCCATTCATCACAATTCTGGAATGCTGGAAGGCTCACTGAGGAACTACAAAGGGCAGGTAAAGCAAAGCATTTAAAATAGTTGCAGATGAGCTGATAAGAGGCTCAAAGAAACAGTTAAATTTGTGTGCAGATAACTCAACCACAGTATCTGGAATGTATAAACATAGCAGGTTTTTTTTTTTCTTCTGGCCTTAAAATTTGATCCAAGCCTGGGAGTTAAAAAGTCCCATTTTGTGTAATCAGGTTCTGGTTGAACATGATTGCTGAATTATTTTAAATTGAAGACACATGTCTGGATGTTGAGTTCTGTATATTATTCCAGGATGGTGTCCATTAGGTCTTATCCACAGGGGCTATCTTCATTCCTTATGCATCAGGATTAGCAAAAGGTGAATCATGAATATGGAGACAGTGAAAAGAATGTGGTACTAGTTAAAGGGTGATTTTGGAAATTATTTTGCATGCATTATTCAAAACTTTTCAGTCTCTCTTGCACAGAGTCCCTATGGCTGTTTAAAAGTGCTATTTTAAAAAATGATCATACAAGGCATTTGCATTCTTTCATTTTGAGTCTTGAATTTAACAATGAACCAACATTTACCTTAACCCCTTGTCAGTCCTAAAGCTTTCTCAAGAGTATGAGATGCTCATCTAATGGTTGTGTTGCCATATGCTGTCCTTCCATAATAGATATGCCCCTGACCTCTGTGTTTTTATATTGCTTTTTCTACTGGCAGATGGACCATTACATAAATTGAAACATATTTTCATGGGTATTCCCAGTGGTAAGAGAGTATTGTCTCATTAGCTCCATGGGGAAAGCAGTGTAAACCCAAAGCTGAGCAGCTCACCTATCCATATGGTAGGTGAAAAGAAGCATCCTTATAGCATTTGCTATTGGCAGTGATGCCTCCTGGATTACTGCATATACAAGTTCTGAGGATGCATTTTTTTTCTTTCTGGGCTGTCCAAACACTTGAGTGGCTTTCTGACAGCTTCAGGAGTGTATTGGGTACTTTTTAGGCCCTCTGCAGCCGTGTACCACAGATCAATCACTACAGGATGGTTCTGCCCACATCTTTTTCTTATTGCCTTTCCGTACATGGAACTCCTGCAGAAAAATCTGTCACAGTCTTCTGTTCACCAGGATTTTCTAATTAAAATGACTTTTTTCTTTTTTAATCCAAACAAAATTGTCAAAAAGAAGACTTTCCCTACTATTCACATATTTCAGTTTTCCCATATTTGTAACAACTGTAATGGGAATCTTATCTATCTGTTAATCAAAACTATTTGAAAAATCTCATCACACAACTTCTTCACAAGGGAAAACACTTCTGTCAGTATGTGGAAGACTTGATGACAAAGTCAACAGTGATTCTGATATAATATTTCATAAAAATTGAAAGACATCACAAAAGTCTGTAGAGGTGAAATGGCCACAAAACGGAATAGCTATACTCCTTGCAAAACCTCTTCCTCTGTTTTCAGTCCAGGAAAGAACAGAATTTGCTGTGCAGATGGGCTTTCTGATTCAATCACGATGGTATCTCCATACACTGCCTCCTTCCCTCCCGGCTTCCCTTCCTCCTTTCCTCCCTGCTTAGGGAGGGCAAATCTGCTGGGCTTTAAATCTTTCTCAGCTAGGAGAAATTCCAAAAGGAGGAAAACAGCTGGGAAACATATCCATGCCTCCTGCAAATGTATGCACCTTAAATATTACTGTGAGGCGCAGCATCATTTTCCAAAAATCTCTCACTCTCTTAAATAACACACAACCTATTGTTCTGAGCTGAGCAAAGGTGGAGTTGGCAGCCATCATGTCTGAGGTCATTCGATAAATCGGCGTAATGAGGTAGTCATGGCTAATATGTGTTATAAGCTTAATACGAACCTGAAAATCCCACAGAGGAGGCATAATATCTTTTAAAAATGATACTGCAGTAATGATTCCACATCCTACAGCTTACAATAGTGCTTAACTGTTTTGAGCTGTTATCGTGATGTTATTTTAGGGATTTTCATTACAGTAGATAGTCACATTAAAATTGCATTAAAGCAGGTAGTTGCCAGACTTTGCCGATGCCTTACTAAGAAACACACAGAAAACACGTGTGAAAGCACTTCCCCTGCCACATACCAATGGGTAACTTACAATATCACTGGGGTGACAGCTTTGATTTGATTTCTTTCTAGGATCTCGTTCCAATGACTAACCTTGGGCTGGACAGAGTGTGACACTCAGTTGCCTACTGCTTAGGACAAGCAAGAACAGCCTTTTTGCTGGTGTAGTTATAACAGCAGGTAAATATTATCTTATCTCTGCAAGCTAGGAAAGTGGGACCCATGGCATAATTTGCATTGGAGAACACTATCAGTCTTATAGAGGCAGAAATAGGGCAAAATCAGAGTCACAGGCCATGACTCAGGTCTGTCTGACTCAGCTATCTCTTTGGCTCTTTACTTCTCCTACTGCAATACTTTATCACATCACTGAGCACCTCATCAGCACTACTGGATGTACTTTTAGGGAAGACATGAGAAAGAGGCACTGTGCAGATTCCCAAGGCCTGGGTACCAAAGAATTTTGATTCATGAATTCCCTTCATCATGCTACCCTGGGTGCACCATGCTCTGAGTCACTGCGGCTCTCCAAAGGCTGGCTCTGCCCATCCCTAATGTGAGTGGATCCCCAAGCTTTCCTCCTTGCCTGTCTGTTTTCTTTCCAGGACACTTCCCAAAAGACCCATATTTTATCCCCCACCAACTTTAATCCTTGAAGTCTCAGAGCCATGCTATGCTAAAAAATCCCTAACAAACCAAGAAACAATCCTTGCAAAATACTACCAGACGTTGCTTAAACAAGAAAGAGCTTATGCCAGTAGCTAAGCAGGAAGGGAACAAACGACAGTTTAATACATAAGGCTCCAGCAATATTGGTGTTACATATTGATTATTATAGATGAGTATTTACACAGGGTCCAAGGGTACTGACTGACTGAAGATGGATTCATTTAAGGGAGCAGGTCTGACAAGTTTGCTGCTTAAAATTGAAACATGAGACGAGCCAGTGAAGAGGAACATGAATAAACAGGGCACATATCCCAATTTCAACAGAAAGTCTTTTCATCTAGGCTGGGAACAATGGAGTCTGTCTCTCCAGGGAGGGCAAATGGTGGCACTTCCATGGTCTAGCCAGGGTGTTACCCTTCTGGCCCAAACACAGTTCATCCTCTGTGCTTCTTGTTTATGGGTAGACAAGAGAAGAAGTATCATATATATTTATATTTTCATATATATATATTTATATGAAAGTGTGCATACATATGGATGCATTTATACACATATACAGAGTACAACTATATGATTTAACTGAGATAGATTCTGCAGCTGCTTTGTTTGGAAAAGCAGATCTGTCACCACAGGTCCACCCTGACATACTTAGAATTAAATATTTTTCTGCACCTTAAAAACATTGAATATTGCCTCTTTGAAGCAAATTTGCCCTTTGTTGTCCTGAATGACATTGTAGTATGGAACGATATCTTTTTCATTAAAAAGCTCACACCCCAGAAGCCCTTATCATTGGATTGTAACAGTTTATTAACTTGATTTCTAGCATCATTTTTGCAAGGGAAGCTGGAAATACACTCGATGCTAAGCAAACATCTTTGCAGTCTTAATATTTTCTATCTCATATGTATGCTTCCTATATATATTCTATGATAGTTTGGTTTTTGGTTTTTTTTTTTTGCTAGTTTTAATCTCAGCTAACTCTGCCCTGCTAATAAGTGGCATCATTTCATGTTACTAGCAACACATATGTCTTTTCACCCGGGAGTGAGGTCTAATTGTCATAAAAAGGAGCAGGAGCTGGATGATGCTGTCTGCATTCAAACTGCCTGCAATTGCAGCCTAAGATACGGTTCCTTCTCTCTGTTGATTTTTCTGGTCTGACACCTCTGGCCAGGTTGCTCACCTTAGGTGCCACAGCATCTGGGGTTGAACAGCTGACAGTCTCAGTGCAGCTCTATCGTGCTTCTCTTCCCCTGAAAAAATCCTTAGCCACGATTGTCGCAATTCACTTCTCCTGGCTTCCCAGATGTCCCCTGGGCACAAAGAACACCGGTAAACTCGGCAGTGCATTGGCCTTCATTTTCTCTGGGGAATGGTAATATATCTCCTCACCAATAACCAGAAAAAGCAGAAAAACAATTTCAAGAGGTATCATCAACTTAGAGACAGCCTTAGAAAGTCCTGTACCTGTTGGTTTTGGGACATTTTGTACATATCCTTGTATGACTTGAGCTGTAAATGTACAAGTGTGAAATAGATATCAGCTTGCTGTGATTAACACACAGCATAGGTGATAACACACATGCATATGTGGAACGTAGGAATAAGTACTGCTTATGAAAAATTGATTTTTGGATTCACATACAGATATATATGTGCTGTTCAGAAAGGCAATGAAGTTGTTAATTATCTCAATAATGTTCTTATCTTCTGAAACATTGTCATCTGTGGAGACCCTGTCTTGTTTTATTGACCAGACCATTGTTGCTCCCGTTCTTTGCTGTTCCTGCTCTTTTACTGGAAAAAATGGGCAGGTTTCCATACCCTCACAGGCCAGGCAGAATGACAGGAGAATAGGAAACACAGGGAGAGTAAATACAGAGGAATTCAATAAGCAAAACAGGATATATGGTACTGCAGAAAGTTTTAAAAATTTCTGCATTATCCATGAGTTATGTCACAGTCTTCCTAAATTAAAAAGGTTCATGTGTAGCAGCAGCTCATTACCATCTCTGTAAGAGACTCTTATACAGCAGGTAGTAGAGCAGTGTGAAATGTCACATCCTGAGGTTATTTTGTTCAGCAAGAATCCTTCTCATCATTTGGCTGTGTTTCACTGAGATCTACAAAATAAGGGCAGCGAGAATAAAATGTAACCAAGCTTTACAGCAGCTCCCTCCCTGTGAAGTCCCTGGAGAATTAGCACAGCTGGACAGTGTGGAGTGATGTGGAGCTTTCCTCTTTCATGAAGCAAAGGCCATAGCTGAAGTTTATTAAAATCAAATGGCTTTTGTTTCACTTATTTAAGCCCAATCACAACCTCCTCCTTGTGCTCCTGCAGGTGCCTGCAGGTAGCGCAGCTGCTGGTGGGTTTCCTGCCTTAAGTGTAGGAAACCCTTGTCCTCCATTTTGAGAATTCCATATGCTGCTAACAATAAGAACTAGCTCTGGAGAATGAATGTGTGTGTTTTGTCTAAATGCTAAAATGGTTTAATTAAAGTTGGGGAATCCTGCAGTAATCCAGACAGGAACTGGCTTTGGGCATGCTGAAGACCCTGAAGAAAATCTGAGAATACATTGTCCATCTTCCCTCATATCCCAGAAACACAAGTCCTAATTAGTAAAGTCAGACTGATAAAAAACCATTTTGACTGTGCAGATATACGGGGAGAACTCTTTACTCCTAAGTGATTATCTATATGTTGGCAAAAAACAGGGGGGAAAAAACCCAACTAACAAACATGTGGTAAACAATGAAGCCAGCAATATGCTTGCTTTTGCCAGTGTAAATTAAGTTATCCCAAGAGGTGATCTAAATATGCAAGCAAAAAAACCCTTTTGCCAGTATAAGCTGTATCTCCACAGGGGACCTTTGCTGCTTTTGCTGGCAAAGCTTTTAATGTGTGAACCAGAGTTGCTGATACTGCCTTGTAAGCACAACTGATAAAAAATAATGTACATTTGTTATTCCTTTTGTCTGTCTGAAGTGGTCATTTCCACTCCTCAGCTGGACAGTGGCGAGCTGCATACACATGGGTCAGGATTTGGGTTACAAGAGGGTGAAGCAACCACATGGAGAGCATTATAAAAGAGCAGGAAAATCCCAAACTGAGAATGAAATGATAAACCACAGCTAACCAGTCAAGTGTACTTTAACAGGATTTGTTTAGTTGAGCTCATTCATAAAATTACTGCTGCTGTAAATGTATCAGTGTAGCTAAAGTACTGCTGTCCCTTAGGTGATATGGTTAGCCCTTCATGGAAATGCTGCAAATGTTGTCGTCTGAGGGACAAAATTGCTTTGTCTGGCTTGATAAATTGATGTAAAAACTGTTTGATTTACCATACAAGTCTAATCCTCCATTGCTTTTCCCTTGTGTACCCCCATACTTAGCTATACCTGGATAAGGATAACAGGGGCTGTTCTTGTTTCAGCATTACTGTACTGCAGAGGTGATGACACACGTGGAAAGCAGTAAAAGCCAGGTCTGATTTTGCAAAGTGCAATCATCACATCTCTACATAATCTACACCACCTTAAAAATCTTAAAAAGGAAAAAAGTATATTGCTCTTTTGAGAAAACTCCCCTAATTTTTCTTATACAAGATGGGAGCTGTCCTATAGCTCTAATCCTCAATTTTCTTGGGAGAATCTTGTTTAGAATCTTGCTTAGACTGTGCAAAAAGACTCAGATGAATGTAAGGACAAACTGAAGATTTGAGCCCAGATGTAGACCAACATATACCAGCGATTTCACTGATATATATTAGATACTTTTGTATATATATTTGCTGATTGCATTTCAAGGAGGTGTTGTAAAAGTTGTGGCATTAACACAGTCTAGATAGGTTAACATTTCAAAGATGTTTCTTCCAGCCCTGTGCTGGAGACAGGACAGTACATTCTGCTTACAAGGGGGATCACCAAATGGCAATGCTCATGAGTAAATATTTAGCAGCCTGACCACCTCTTGGAAAATATCACCAGAAGTTAAGCACTTTCACTTGGACATTCAAAAAAAGAAGAAGCAAACTAAATAAATATTTCCACTCCCACTAAACTCGGCTAGGTTGGATGGGTGAGTTGAGCCAGGGTAGAAACCGGTCCAGAGTGATACTGAGGAAGAAAACATCATAGGAACACAGAAACAAAGATGCAGGCTCCTCATACACCAGCTAAGGAAAAGGAAGTGGCAGTATCATGCATGTGTCTTTGTTGGCATAACAAGCAAAGAGAGGTGAGCCGTGTCTGCATCAGGTGATAATATTCAGTTGCAACCAATATATTTACCATATTTCAGTTTCCAAGCAGGAAATTATTAATTATGATGATGCCCAGCAATTATATAGCATTTTGTCTTTCAGAGTCTTACACATGCGATAAGCAGGTGTGAGCAATTTGCCATTGTAGAGGGTGTCTGTAGCTAAGAGCCATTCTTCTTTCTGTTACAGCTGAAATGGGTTGCCTGCATACATTGAACACTGCAGTAATAATTGCATCTCCTTTTTTAACTCGGGTTTGGTTGATGACTGGTAAGAACCATCTGTACATTTGAGATTCAGAGTGTGAAAGCCGGGGATCGTGCATGATCAGTTAGTGGTCTTGGATGTCCTCTGTATTTTGTGTAGCCAAGGGAGTCCCTACAGCTGCTCTGTAAATGCCAGTGTCACTTCTGCATCTTGTACTCTGGGCTCTGCCTCATGCTACCCCTGGAAAGCCGCACAAGCACACATGAGGCTGCTTGGCTCTCCTGTTTGGAGAAACCAGGGAGAGCACAACCCGTCACAGACTAAAATAGTGAGCAGCACAGACTCAGCTTTTGTTCTGCCTCTTCCTCTGCACTTTCAGATGCCCACGCAAGGGAACATCTCTCCTTGCCACACACCTTGTTCCCAGGAGCATTGTGGTGATGGAGCAAATGGTCACCTCCAGGGATCTCAGACAGAGCAACCCCCGAGAGCTGCAGAAGGAGCACAGCAAGGAAGGAGCCTTGTGCCACTGCCTTGCCAAGGAGAGCACTTCTGGAAAAATCGACTCACAACTGAGAAGAATTCCAAGGGCTTGATACAGACTACTTTTAGTTCATGAAATATACAGAACAGTATGTTCTTATGGAAACTGATATTTGGAAAAACGAGTCTCAAATGCAGATGAGATTTTTGCCTCGCTTCTGCTTGCCTGCAGCTCTGCTCACAGTGTTGCAGTACACAAGAGATGACTTCTGAGGTAAAGCTACAGATTTCATCTTCATGGTAGCAAGATTTGGCTCTGGAGATTGGAAAATCAATCCACAGATGCACAGATAATACCCATTTCTGCCTCTAAAAACCCCTCAAGACACAAAAGAATTAAACCTAGAAGGAAAAGAAAGATCAAGTAGATCCCTATTCATTCTATATTTAAAATATAGGAAATAGTGTCTATATACATGTCAGAGCTAAGAGCAGGCATTTTAGATGTCTCTAGCTCACTGTCCATTACCTGCCGACTGTGACCTTGAAGAACTGCAGGCAATATAAGCATAAAATAAATATGAAATATTTCAGTCCAATGTATTTAAAGCCCTATTACCATGTAATCTCTCCTCCGAGGAAATATAAAGTGTCTCCAGAGGCCGCATAGGGGTGTCAAAGCAGTCTAATGCAATGAGGCTGCTCAGGGTTTTTAACCAACCCCCAGGTCTCTCCCCAGCACTGAGTGTTGTTTTTGAGCAGCTTCACTTGCTTGATTGCCTGCTATCAGGAAAAAACTCCATGACAAAATTGCTACTCTCTTATATATGCTAGTGTATATAACACCACCATGCCCATGGTATACACCTGCATTTACCATTAGTTGCTCTCTTACTAATAAATTATTGAAGACATATTTCCTTTAATGTTTACCTAAAGAGGGAGCAGCTAAGAAAAGCAGCATACACTGAATTCAAGAAGGGGATATTTCTTTCCTACTATAAACAGAACTGATTATAAAACCAGAATGCAAACTGAGCTCCTTGCCCTTCAGTTTTGTATGAGGTTACACTTCTTTGCAAGACTCTAATTTCTTCAGTTTTTTACTGCATTCCAACCTAGGGAGATATAAACCAAAGCAAACAAAGTACCCCCCAAAGGAGTCTCTCCCCCTTAAGCAGGACTTCTATTTTTAATTCTCTACAGCTTTTAAAACATTTGAATGGGAAGCCTCCATCAGTCTTTGGTGGAACAGAATTCCTGCTGGTCTCTTAGGACATCCACTCCAGATAATCTCAACTGGCAGCTCAATATAAGACCGATATCTCTTCTCAGAGGGGTTCCTTGCAGTTGCATTTCAGCACTTTCTACCTTTGCAAAGAAATTCTTTAAACAGTTATCTTTTCCTTCCTCAAAGATGAATTAGGAAAAAAAAAGAAGAAAACACATAAAAAGAAAAATGTTGATCTTCTTGCTTGCTGGCAGTGAATCTTTCACACTTTGCTGGTGCCTTCTCCCAAAGCATGACCTCAGCAAAACATTGCACTGACTGCTCTGGACAACAGCAGCAATGCAAGCAGGCACCCATAACAGGAGGTCTGACACTGTCTTTCCCAATCACATCTCCAGGAAACTTTGTTTGCCACATTCCTAAAGGCCTGGACCCTCCTCTGTGCTGACAGTGATGGGACTGAGCAGGAAGCAAGAGAGCTCTTACACCCACCACATGAGAGAGAAGAAAATTGCAAGAAATTGAAATAATATTCCGTATTTCCTACAGTAGAGGAACAGAGTGGGGAAAATTTTAAACTGTGTGCATTGTGCCTGAAGTATTTACAGGATGGCTCCTTTAAAAAGCTTAAACTTGAGCAATTTATCTGTCCTTCCAAGAATTTCAAGACAGGAACTACCTCCCCATGATTCCCAAGGAAGGAATCAATTGCTTATCAAGAGTGAAAATGTGACTGAAATGTGATAGCAAAAACCAAAGAGGTCTCTAATAAATTAGAAATTCTTTCTTGAACCTACGGAGTGCAGTCTGCTTGGAGTCTGATTTAATCTGCTGCCATAAATAAATCCATTGAGGGAATTTTCCATAAACTTTATCAGACAGGAAAATTCTGCAAGTCACATCACTGCACACTGCATGATGCCTCTGGCAGATTCAACCTGGTTAATATTTATGCTGCAATCACCAGTGACTTCTTGAAACCTTAAAGGCAATATCTCCACAAAAAAAAAAAAAGAACAAACCAACCCCAGAGCTCCTGCAGATGGGCTCTCATCATAAATTCACCCAAAAGTGGAAACTCAAATAACAGATGTGTGTTTATAAACACAGAAAATAAAGCAAATTGCTATGTATGCTTTCCAAATGCTTAGAGCTGCAAGATATCCTCTCACACAAAAGTCCATATTCACACTTGAGCACACCAAGATAGCTTTCCGGCTTACCTGGGAATTTGGGATGCAATTGCTATTACCAAGAGGCAAATTCTTGACTGGATGTTGCTCTCTGGACTGATCTCTGGATGATTAACACCACCATTTACCTCCCTGAAGCAACAGTTGTTTCTTATTCCCAAACTATGAGAGCATGGAGGCCTGTGGAAAGATTGTGTCAGATGTGGCAGCTGTTGACAAAAGCCTCACTTTTTAGAGGCCACCTCTCTACCTTGAAATATGTTTGATGCCGAAAGGCAGATGAGGGGTTAAGAGCTCTCTCCCACCCTGCCTTATCTCTTGCACACTCTTATCTGCCCAACAGTCCATAATAAATCAGAGAAACTCTTCCTCCATCTGGCTCACTCTAAATTCCTCACTTCCACATGATTTGGGAACATTTTCCTGACCTTTTGTGACTTTTCTAATATTGCACAGAGCAAGAGGTTGGAACCAGAGAAATCTTGCAGGTATAAAACATGCCTGCAAGTGGGTGGAGTTGTCAGAGATGCATCTCTCCTGGGCTTTGCTATCTGCTGCTCTTTCTGCCTTTGAAAGGATGTGCCTGAGGTAGCAGTCCATGGGCAATGTCCAGCATGGATCCGCTGCAGAGTGGGTAGTATGAGAAAGCACAAGGCTAGACACCTTGGAACCCAGACACTGCTTTGTGCACTCGCAAGACCTTTCTGACATTTGTATATCATCAGCAAGAAGCATGGGAGAGCTGTGAGAAAGACAGGTTTTGGCATATTGGTCAATTTCAGTGGCAAATATCCCAGATATTTGTCTTTTGCCCTACAACTGGCCCTTGATATTAAGAGGTGAGAGGTTTTCTGGAAAAAAGGAAAAATTATTGCTCCTGTTTCACAGTGTTTTCATTATAGTTAAGCACCTTCCATCTTTCTGCTCCATCTTTCTCTCCCATTCTCCTCGCCAAATCCATCACCTGAGGTTGAGCAACCATCCCAGTTTAGGCCGCTACTTAGCATCAAGTTCTTGGTTTCTTTCTTCTTTTAGGAATCTTACAAGGGCCTTATGATGTGTCTTCTTGCAGTAGCAAGACATTAGAGACACCTAATAAAAAAATCCCTCCAGATCCTTTATTTTTATAAAGTTTTGATTTCTCATTGGCACATCCAGGAAAGGCTCAGGGAAATTTGGCAGGTATAAAGCATGTCTGCAACCTAAAAGTCACCTCCTTTTAGGTCCCATCTCCACCCACCAACCTGTCCTACACTACTTCTCTGTCCACAGTATGCCTTGTACCAGCTGTTGTTCAAAAATGTCCATCACACAGAGCAGCAGTTGTTCCCTGAACTGAAAAACAACACTGGATCTTTTTGTTTTGTCCCACTGATTGCCCAGAACGGCAGCTTAGAGAGTGAATTAGCAATTGCGCAGTACAATGCAGGCATATGCGTTAATAAAAATAGTGAGACTATTATTTGTTATTTGGTAGTGTAACTGCACTGGCTTCACTGAAGTTACCCTTGCACTGAATCTAGTCCTTTATATCTGTTTCATATAATCAAAAAACCCCCAGCTTTATGGTTTTCAAGCCAAATACCTTTCACCTCAATATATATGACATGAGAGAGTATAACCTAGAAGGAAGAGATATCTGCTACTAGCAAAATGATTCTAAAGAAAGAAAAAGGGAAAAGGAAAAGAAAACCAACCCTATACCTACATATGGTATTTAATATATACCTCTAATGGAATGAGCTTCATAATTTATTCTGGGGTTTACCTTTTCATGAACTCTGTCTTGTTCCTGCTCATGAAAGATTTTCTGGTGCTTCAGATATATTAAAAGCACATCATCTCTGTCTCCCTCCTCCCGTTTCTGTGTATTCACATATTGATATATTTTTCTGGTGCACATGGCACAGTAATAGCAGTAATACTCTTTGCTTCTGCTCCGTTTTTTGTCTCAGAATCTTGTGCCAAGACTTATAAAGTGAAGAGCCTGAAGTTAGGATTTTATATTCACACTGAGGCCCTTAAATTACAGCCCAGGTTTTGGAGGTGCTGACTTCAAACAGAATTGGTGGTTTGTGATGCCACTGCTCAGGGCACTTATCACCAGGGTAAAGGTTCAGCTCACTCAAGTCTGACATTGCCTGTTAAGGTCTTGTGTCTGTGGCTGTGTCTGCATCACCACACCAGTTCACCTTTGGATGTACAATTTTTGGCCAGATTGACAGGCAGTCACCCATGGCAGCCACAGCAGGGAACGGGGGGCAGGCAGCAAGGCCAGATACCCAGTTTGGTTAGACAACCTTCATCAAGTGCTTTGGAAAATTCACACATCACAACTGGGATTTTCAGGGACTTCCAAATATTTGTCTCCTGTTCAGTCACGTTTTTATCAGCCAAACCCTTTGTGCAGAGCCCCTAATACCAACAAAAGACTTTTTCTGACCTACTTGAAATGCATAGCTCTCACCCTGGCTATGAAATATGGCCTTTTGGTCACATAAATCCTGCGTCTCCTCACCATCCCATCAGTAAAGACAGGGTGAGCAGCAACTTTCCACAGCAGCAGTGCTAGCTGCCCTGCTGATGCAGCCCAAGCAGGGATGCCCTGCAGAGGGGCAGTGGGACCAGCATGGGAAGAGGGAGGACATGCTGCTCATGCCAGGAAAGGATGGGTGTCTGTAACCTGACAGGGTTTATTTTTGTTTTCTTAAGTGAAACAGCTATGTTGGTATAAAACATGTGCTAAACCAGGCCCAAATCTTCTAAGAAAATCCCAGCTCACATAGCCCCAATTTTATTCAGCCATCCATCTCACATTACAGTTAATGGGAATAACATGTGATTTTCAAAAGACAAACTTCTGCCCAACTTTTCCTGTGTATATATTTCCCTCGAATCTCTAGATTTTTGTTGCATTCTTTTGCTTTATTATTGTTAAATGATTTCTATCATTTAATGTCAATTTGTCCTGTTTATTCAATGCTCTCACCAAAGGAAAATGGAAAAATGCATATACTAAAAGAGAACCCTGGGTGCTTATCTCATTGCACAAGTATTGTTTTTTTAGGAAAGCATGGTTCTGATAGAGTCACTTATTCTGCCAACATTCTCTTCCAATTTTTCTGTTTCCCTTTTCATCTCAGTTTTTCCCTGCTCTATGGGTTGCATATTTTGTTGAGAAAACAAACATACTTTGCCGTCCAAAGACTGGATAGGACACGCTCATATGAGAAAACTTCAGAGTGTGTGTAGTTTATCTTTTATGTAATTGATTTTGTAGTAGATAGAAGTTGTGGTATAAACTAACAGGATAATGGTTTTGATCAGTTTCCAATGCTTAATTACAAGTCTGCTATAACTAATTTCCTTTGTGTGCTCGCAGCTGCTACGCTTTTGTCATTGGCTTATTTTTCTTTGAAAATCTGAAAGGCATCGAGTTTTTCTGTGAAAATTGTCTGCCCTGATTGACTCCTGCAGACGCCTCATTACCACAGTCATTCTGCAAAGCTGTAGAGCTCTTTCGAACCTTGCATTTAAATAATTTCTCTTCTTTTTTTTTTTTAATTAAGGAGGAAAAAGTGCTGGTTTCAAACAGTATGGAATATCTGGCATCAGACCAGTTCTCTTTACAATACAATAAGCCTTGTGGGAAGAGCAGCAGAATTTGCTGGGTTGACTACACCACTCATTTGTAAACAATATGTATTTTGATAGAAAGTACTAGATGATGCTGGGGTGTTTGTTTGTTTGTTTGTTTTTACAGAGATACATGAGATGACCCCTTTAACGTGTTTTAGTACAATCTCCACGCAATCTTTAGCACAATTTAGTGACATTTCCACAATTTTTATTTTGTAACTTTGTAACTTATTGACAGGCAAGCTCCTATATTACAATGAATAAAGGATGGTGGTCTCACTCCAGTATTCTGGGGAACACCTGTGTTGGAAGCAGAAGCTGGGGACAAAACTGACAATCTTAACTATCTCCAAAATTGACAGATGTGCAACTTTGTGTGAGAGATAGAGATTAAAACAATGTTTAGTTGGTGTCTTTGGGCCTCTCTCCCATGACAAACCAATGCAAAACTCACCCTGCTCACTTAGTGTGGGTTATGGATGAAGGGTCAGCCTGGGTAAATTCCACAACCACAGCAGGATTGGGCAAAATATGACTCATAGATGTTTCCCCCAAATATTTTCCTAATATCATCCTGCTTTTTTGTCTTAGCCTATGGTGACTCATCCCTTATTTATTCCAATGAAAATTAAATTGGGCTTATTCTCCTCTGGATCCGGATGTTCAGCTCTCATTATTGTCAGATACTCCGTAGTAAATCTTAAGGCACTTGAAATAATACAATCAAATGAGGAGAGCTCCTTGATGGGTTTAAGAGCCATCAGTCCTTACTTTAGAATAGGCAGCTAAGTCAGGGACAGTGAGGTAACATATATCTCTATCTATTAATGTTAATGAAGTCAACATTTTTTATCAATGATTACATGCAAATGCAAATGTATGTAGATTGTTTACTTAGACGAGAGATTTCATACATTCACCTCTGCATTCCTCCTCCTTCCCCTATCTTTTCACCCAGGAAGAGATACTATTGTTATTCTAGTCATCTTTCTCTTGATTTTATTATCTAACAGAGCCATAAAAACGACAAGAAAATGGATTTTTCAGACAAGAGTCTCCTGTTCCTAGTGTAATTTCACATTGAGCTACAGATACTGACAACATCAGATAGTTTATACATTTCTCCTTTAATTGTATTCCACGGCCCCGTTTTTAGTGAGGTACTCACCACTACATAATTAAGAAAGTGTTTAAAGTGTCTGTTAGATGCTTGATGTGGAATGGATTGCAAGCATGAGGCAGCCTCTGCTGGAGATGCTGTGCTGGGGTAAGCCTGGCTCTTCACAGAGCCAGGGATGCAGCCTGGGTGTGGAGAGAGTGACTCTGCCGTGCTGAGAGGGGCACCAAAAATGAAAAAGAGATGTGAAGGGGTGGCAGAGAGCCCTCACCACAAAGCCACCAGGCAACATGCATCCATAGGAGGTTCTGTACTGGAGAGACACAGCATAGGGTTTTTATGAGGGTCTTGCAGATTTGTGCTGAGATTGGGGGTTTCATCAAGGACCTTGCTCAGATCCTCACACAGCCCCTCACAATAAGATCCAGTTGAAATGAAGGTAAAAGTTGAGAGCCAAACATGTTATCTCATGAACACAGGAGGGGCTGAAGACTGAGAAGGAAACTGATAAACTGCCCTCATTGTCTCAATGCTTAAGCTATTTTGATTTTTTAACAGGATAAAAATTAGTCTCATTCTGCTAAACAAAACCAAACCCATTCACAATATGGCCTTTTCTTGGGAAGGTTTTGACTAATATTTCTGTGCTACACAAGGGGATTTGAATACCTCACACCCCGTGGTTTTCTCTCCCTGGGGCAGCTCTGCAAATCCCAGCATAAATCAAAATAGCTAGCGGTAAACATCAATGAGCAGATTTGCCTGGTGGTCTGCTAAAGGGCTGCCACAAGAAGGATCAAGACTGGGCTGGGGAAGGAGGCAGTTGGGGATTTTTTGGTGCAGCTGGGTGCTGATGGATGTGGCATTTGTCAGGGCAAGGGCACAGCCGAAGGGGGCAAAAGGAGGGGAAGAAAGGTCCATCTCGAAGAATAACTGAGCAGCATTCCTCCTCTGGGAAAAATATTTCTTACATAATAAATATTTTGATTGACTTGGAGTAATGCTTAACAGATGTGGACAGAATATTCTTCCCTAAAATAAGATACTCTTAATTAAAACAATATTCCTTGTATCATTATCTGCAAGTTAAAAGAGCTTATTTTAGCTTAGGGATAAAATAAGCTTAAGTGATGGGAAGAATAGTCGTCTTCCCAAATTTTTTTCAACAGCTACCTCTCATGTCTCGGAATTGTTTGTTTGATTAAGGAATTCTGCAGTCCAAAGCTGGTTTACAGGAAACCCAAAGCTTTGGGTTGCAGTCATTTTCATAAGGACTATTTATTTTTTTAGCAGCTGACAATAAAAAAAGTGATTGTTTGTTTCATATGCAAAGCAAAGGATTAACCGGGAGAGGAACACTAATAAATTTATTTCCTTGAGGAAAGAGCCGGCAGAGCTGCAGCTTCAATTTGATTTAGCAGAGCACCACTGCCCCTTTCTTCAAAACGCCCTTCACCCCCACCAGCTGGAATCACAAGAAGCATCGTTTGCAGGGAAAATCACATGCAGAATCATATCTACAACTGGCATGCATAATTACTTCATGTTTTCTCCAGAAGGGATCATCCTTTGGCAATAATTATGTCAAAAACATGCCCCAAAGAACAGTATTTCAGGCAACTGCAGCCATCAAGCAAATAGGCTGTATAATTACGTTATTTTTCCCCTCTGAAAGCTCTCACTCATATTTGTATCTTGCCTGCCTAAGACCTCCTCCAAGGGAAGCACCAGATTGTTTCTGACGATAGCACATATATCAAAGCGGGGATGGTGAGCTGTCCTGGCCAGCCTCTCACAGCAGCCCCTGGCAGGTCTGGCTCAGATGCAGAGCTATGCTCGGACTTTGCCCCAAGCAAGAGATGCCACCTCTAATATACAGAACTGTCATGAATTTGTTTTTTGTCATAAATGAAGCATGGGTCTGTGCTTTAATTTTCCTCACTGCCCTCTGTCAGGTAATAACCATAAATATTGTCCTGAATCATTAAGTCACAACCTGAAATGTGATCCTGCCCAGTTCCCAATCAGACAGCCATCTGGAAGATGAAAGAAGTCTATTTTCGTTTTAGAATGATCCAGACTCTAATTTGTAGTAACAGTCTTAACAGGCTGTTTCAGAGACATTAACCAGAGGCTGGTCGCGGCTGCTCAAGGAGGGGGCATTGTATGTGCTGCCTAAAGTGTGTGTCGCAGGCAAAATACCCCGTCACTGCTCTGAGCTTGCAGACTCTGTGGCTTTTTATTCCAGCCCCATGTTTCTAAATGGGCACAGGTTATGCAGGCAGGGTGACTGGAAATATGCAGTGTCGTAAAAAATGCCAACACATTTGTAGGAGACAGAAAATAGTGTTTCCACAAAGCTAACAGTGGTAGCACAGGTCGTATAAATGCCTCCTATCTTAGGGTTAATTCCATGCTGAAAGCAAATATTTTTTCTATGTATAAAAATGCATTTATACATACATATATCTTATGATTTTCTGGCTACCGAAAAAAGTGTTTTCACCATCAAAGTGCTCTTTTATTGCAACAACAAAATAATTTTTCTCTGTTAAAAGCAAAGACAAAATGTAATCAAGTGGTTATGTGGCTGTGCAAAAACAATGTCAATCTCATTACATATCTGAAACCACTAGCCTCTCCTGACCCATGATACCTTTCCCTAGTGAAGGACATCAAAGACCAGCTGGCTTGCGATTGCACAGAGTGAAATGGGAAGCATGTGCATCGGCTCTCCCTGCAGAGACGCAGGAATGCTGCATTTCTCTGCTCCCCCGACAGCTGCAGTCTCAGGGGTTCCTTAGCAAACCCCACTGGGACTCAATATTTCCACTAGTGGAATTAGGATAATGCTGTCATTTGGGAGCATGGTGGGTCCACTACTATATATGTGCCATTCTGTGATTAGTGTCTTAAAATTAAGACAAATTAGATTGTTTCAGTACAAAATACTAAAAGGCTACAGGTTTAACTCTGAAGGGCAGGTAACTTTGTCATAGCTCTTTTTCCATTCACGTCCAAAGAGGAGTTCAGAGAAATCTCCCTCATTTCTAAACAGTGATGAAAGCACTATGTTCAGCACATTCTCATCCTCACTCCTTTGCTCTTGCAAACTTGCTTATTAAAGATGAATATTTAGGCAGAGAGATGTGAGTGGATCCAACAACAGCCATCTCTCAAGCAGAAATTCAGAGGGGTGACTGTTTGGCTGAGTTTCCTGTTTTCCTCAATGTTTTATCATCCTGGGTTATGTTTCCTTTAAGGCTTACAGAAAGCATTTGCTATAACAGATGTGTGTATCTAAACGAGCTTAGCCCGGAGATTTGGAAATGACCGCACTGGGGTCTCTTACAGGTAGAGATAACTGAATTAGCAGCCTTCTGAATAAGCCTTTCTATTTTTCTAAACTGCTGTGAGTTAGAAATGGTGCAGAGAGAAGATAAGGAGGAAAATAAATGCTGTTTGCCTGCATCTCTGCACGGCAGATGTGTGCTAAAGCAGGACTATTTTCTAGCAGGTAGGATTGAAGTGTGTCTTGCACAGGGAGGAGAACAGGGAACAAAAAATAAGGATTTCATCTTCTGACTGTTGTTGCTGAAGAAGAGCTATATCCTTCTGTATGTCCTGCATGCCCCAAACCAGCTTTAACCCCTGTGAGTGCCCGGTTCTCTGGCGTGGGTGAAGCCTTTGTGCCCTCTGGGGTGGCATTTCCTTTGTGCACACCACTGTATGCACGGGTCTCCTATACATTTCCTATCAGACTGCGGAAATACTGGTGTTTCCATCTAAATTTCACCATGGCAGGAAGTAAAAGACACTCTGGGTGCATTTCCCCATGTATCACTGCATGAGGCTTGCAGCAGCTATTATTCGAATCCCAGCAAGGCATTAACTGGGGTCAGTCTCTGGTGCTTGGAGCTGCATGTGGCAAATGGAAATCTCCATTCTGGACCTGATACACTAATGGACAAAACAGTTGCATAGCAGGAGAAAGGAAATTCCCTACCAAGTTCCCGCTCTCCAGATCAGAAACTGAGGGAAGAGTGAAATCCTGGATGTGCCAGCACCAGAAGGGTTGTTCATCCTGACCTCCACAGGGCTTACATTCAATCACAGAGGTGAAGAGGTCTGTGGAAAAGCCAGACTTGGACCCCTATTTCTATGATCAAGAGACTATTTTTCCTTCCCCATTGCAAAGTAAGAGTGTCTGAGTAGCAGCCACCAAAAAAATAGCAGGAACACAAAGCACTGAAAGCTTTGCTAATATTTTCTTTCTAAAAATATGTAAAGGTAGCTCTTTTTCATTATTTTTAAATGTGAAAGCACCTATGCTGTACTATTACAGTGCAACGGACCGAAAATAAAATCATAAGCATGATTTGGCATATCGTGCCATGTCTGCATAAAATGTCTACTGCAGCCCTTTGAAATTGTTTGCTAAGTTTTTATTTTGCTTTTTAAAAAGTCACATAATTTGGACAAAGCACAGTTGTGATAATAGGGAGCATGCTGGGTCTTTCTACATTCCATGGCTGTAATAATGAAGCCATTAAATTACTAGGTCAGAGGCCCCAATTCGCAAAGAAATAATACCAGTTTATTATTTCTAATCTTATTAAGTTAGAAAATTGTCTTGAGATGTAACATCAACCTGTAATGGCTGAAGTATTGATTATATTAACCCAATGCTCATGGATAATTCAAAGAGCCTGATTTCATCTAATTTCTGTAATTTTTAAAAGAACCCAGCCCAATTTTTTATGGCAAACTAATCCAGAATTATTTCTATAAATAATGAAAATGTATTATAGGATTTGCTAGAAGTAAGCCAATAAAACATTCTGTGTGATGGCTGGTAGAGTGGACTTTTAATCCCTTTCTTCTTAACCTTTCTTGAATCCTGAATCTTCTGAATCTTCTTTTTCTCTCCTTCTTTTCTCTCCTTCTTTAGTTGTCCTTTTGTTGTCTCTTTTGAAAATATATACCTGCATATTACAGAAATATCCATGGAGTTGCTTTGTTCACCAACTGAAATCAATGGGTCCCCTGAAGACTTTACCTAGAGAAATATAACCAACAATATCACTTTGGCTCTGACAAACTTGAATCTTCCCCAGTTTTGTACCACAGCTACACCAGCAAGGGAGACAGTGTAAAACTCCATGTCACTTTGTTCCCAGAAAAAAATGTTTAAGTATTTTAATTTGCTCTGAAGTCTTTAAGAAATATATAGTAGTGAATGTGTGTGCACAAGTGATGCATATACCCTTATACTTGCAGGCACACCTGGATGCTGCCAAGGTTCATTAAGCTCAATGGGAATCTTTCCATTACTTCATTGAGCTTTGGATCGAGCCTTGGGGGGTTGCTTGATTTTAAATATCCATTTTCTAAAGTTGTTTCTGATCTTTCCCACTGACCTCGCTCTGCACCACTTCCCCAGTTTCCATCCAGAAACCCCAGCTTGAGAAAAGTTGTGTTTGGGGATTTTTCTGTGCCTCCTTTTCTGCCTCCATCCCTGTGGCTTTCCTATCAAAGCACTAAATGCATTAAGAAAATTAATGTAACTTAAGTTAGTGAACCAACCTGAAGGCTAGTTCACTCAAAAATATTTCCTATAAGGATATTTATTAGCTCAGAAGACATGTGTGGGCAGAGCATGTTATTTAGTGACCTGTAATGCCCAAATAATGATCACAATAAATCAGTACTCATTACTATGTAAGGGAGGTCTGGATCGAGTGACTCAGTAGGTAATGAGGTCTAATTTAGTGCCATGGTATTATTTTACAGAGTATTTGGGACAGGGGGCAGTGAAGCAGGGGCTGAAGGGGGTCTAATTACCTCAGATTTCTCATGTGATGATGAGCCCCTAACTTTGGCCAGCTGCTTCAGCAGGGTGTTAGAGGTCAGGCCTTTAATTGCTATTGGCTGCATTTGGCTACATTAAGTAAATAAATATTTAAGGTCTAGACCTCTAACACTGGGTTAAATGGAGCAAGACTGGGGCTAGAATCAATATAATGGGATATAGGGAGGGGTGTAAAGAGCATTGAGGTACAAGATAATGAATTGAAGTCCTTCTTGATGAATGGGTGAGGGGTGGATGTGGGTGTACGACTTTCTGGCCACAAAACCCAGGACCGCAGAGGGACCAGCTCAGCCCATAGCATCCAGGCTAAAGGCCCCAACACTTTGACTTTTCAGCTTTTTCTTTGTGCTGAGACCCTGGAGGCATTACTCCTCTTCGCCTCTCTCCTGCCACCGGGGTGGGACTATTCCCTCTGACATCAGTGGGCATCCCTTGGTTATCCACATTGAAGAAAAGATGTGCTTACTGGTGACATGGAAGAGGGGAATCCCAAGGTTCATCCCCACTAACTGTTGAGGTAGTCTGGGGCCACCTGACCCCAGAAGTAGGCTCCTTTATAATGCACGTGTGCATCCCAGGAGCAAGTTAGTCCTCAGATAATTACAACTTCTGCAACATACTACTCCCTGCCTCCAAGTTTTTAAGCCATGTCTGACAGTTGTGTCAACTGTCACACAGCCATGTCACACAGCTGTGTGTCAACTACTAAAATTAGTAGTGAGCGTTAGGTGCTGAGCTTGCCATCGACAGAGTCCTTAGGGCTCAGCCTATCCCCTTGGTATAACAGTTCAGGAACAGAATGATATATTCTTTGGCGTGTGTGAAGCCAAATTGTCATCTGCAGAAATGCGTGCTCCTTCTGGTAGAAGAGACTGTGCCAGCTCATCTCCAAGGCTCTGCTTATACCTGTTATGTCTGGATGTTAGGAACTGATGAGGCTTGTGGGAGACATCAGTATAAATCCTGCCTGGAAGATTCAAGTGGAAACTAAAACTTTTTCTCACTCTAATACTCAAAGGAGCAAAGAAACGTTTTCAAAAATGATTCTACATCCCAGCTTTCCTTCCTTTTTCCCATTTTTGTCTCTAGAGCCAGCCAGAGTGAGAAGTGGGGAATCACTCAGTAACTTCAGTCCTACTCTGCTTCAAGATGAAGCCTCATCAGATGACTTTGAACAGATGCAACAGAAAGTCCCAATTGCGAAAGTGTGCAAAGAGCTGAGGGAAGAGGAGAGGGAGGGAAGAAAGGAGCAAGAGACAGATGAAAGCCCAGAGAGTGACATGATGTGTGAAAAACTTAGGGAGAGTAGACAGCAAGGGCTATATAGCAGCAACCAGTGAGTGCAGAACAGTATCATACTTCTGCATATTCCAGAGTAGAAATGAGCCATTTCTCTGCAGTGGGCATCATTTTAGATGGGAAGGAGAGCAGAGACTAGGCTGTCTGTCCATGAGGTTTCCAGCTGCTAGTTGTGGTTACTGTTGCTGCGTGTTGCACAAGGCAGGCTCCGACCAACATGCTCTTCAAGTCTTGTCCAAGGAATATCACTATAGGTATTTTTAAATCCCCAAAGAAGGGCTTGCTAATTAGCAACTGTCCTCTGATTTCATAAGAAAATGGCATTTGTACAATGATGCACATTACCAGAGTGTCCATGTGTCAGCGTCTTGTCTCTCCTCTCCTTCTCTCTCCAAGAACTTAGTGACTGATTTTAACTAAATTTGACAGAGCTGTAGGGGTCTCAAGAATGTGAAATTCTGCAAATTTTATTAAATACTAAGCCATGTAGTGGAGATATATCCCAATGGTTTCCATACTGGCAAAAAGACTGCCAAGTGATCATGCAAACTCACAGGTACCAGACATTAGCAAATCCACAAGGAGAGCACTACTATGAATTCCCCAACCCCAGCTAGAGAAAAACCTCTTAGCATCTTGGACAGCAAAGGCTCCAAACACAAACTACAGAGATACTGAAACACAGATTTCGTGGATCTTACTATTTAGAATGCTAGTACTTTATTTACACATATGTAATCCAAGGACTCTAAAAACAAGTGAAGAAATCCTGGAGAGACCGAGGCACTGAGCAGACTCCAGGAGGCAGGTAATATACAGAGGATTTTTATTCTAGCTTCCTTTCCCTTCCTAGGCCTTTGAGTCCTCCCTCTGCTCTTTTGCAGGTTATCTGAGTGTTGATAACTCTCAAAGGTTGCAGGTTATAGGAAGGCCATGTGTCTGATATGGCAGTATTATTTTTGGCTTGCTCTCCTTCATGTTTTTGTTTCTGAATAAAAGGGGCTTCTTTGTTCTAGGTGCGGGCACAGGCTGAAGTGAAATACCCAGAGGTCTGGATGTCTTTTTGACGTGTCCAGTCAGCACTGATTTCTTACTGTCTGGAGGCCTTTGACACAGCAATCCATTATTTCTTGGTTTAATTCTTTATGCACAGCTTTTCATATTGATTACCTAACATCATTAGTTTTGGTCATTCCATACAAGAGACAATGGAAAGATCAATTTTAACCATATGAGCTAAAGGAACTTACTCTTAAAGCATCCAGGGACTGGAATCATTTATCTTCTGCTCTCTGAATCATAAATCTTTTACAAGTGCAGCATTAGATTCATTGTTTGCTACAGCCACATGTGATGTAGTCGGGGATCATTGTAAAAGTGTCCTACATTGCAGTGTGTGTGAGGCTGTACCCATAAAGCATATTAATGTACAGTATTGTCATGGAAATTGTCACAAGCTGCTGCAGAGGGCATGGTTTTCACTAGAGCTGTGCAAATCATCAACTGTTTTTATTTTGGTGGCTGAACTGTAAATAGAGAATTCGTTTCTTTTAGACACAGAATGAAAAATATCTCTTTCTTCAACTAATCAGAAAATGTTTTGCATCCGAGGAAATTATTTTTCCAGGATTATTTTAGTAAAAGAAAAGGGAATTTGGAAAGAAAGAGCCAGTTTCACAAAGGGAGTTTGGTGACATTTGCAGAATCGGGCAGAAAATGGGAGGTGGTGAATTTACGTGCAGTAACTGTGGATAAGGCTCTCATGCAAAATATGGGAACACATCATTCAGGCTGGCAGCTGCCTGTTTAGGACCCAGGAAAGAAGGGTGAATGCTAAGTTATAGGATCTCTCAATCACATCCATAAAAGCTGTATTGCTTTTCAATATAATTTATACAAATACAGGAGGAAGATTTTGAGCAGTGGCCTCTCAAACCCCAAGTTGCTACCACTGGAGATGGAGAGAATGGAAAGACAGGATACATTGGATCTCCTGGTCAGAGCATGTACTGAAGTTTTCCCAGCAAACTCCAAAACAAATCAATTATCATTCTTGTGTAATAAACTAGCAGTGTCCAAACTCTCACAGATACTGCAGCAAGAGGGGAGTGAGACAAGTCGTGGTTAGAAGGTTCAAGCTTTGATGACCTGAGTAAATGGAGCTCTTCCATGGCACTGCTACTGTGGTTAGGGCTTGTCACTGGGAGGGGAGGTGTTCAAAAACAATGGGCCAATCTAATAAAAAGGTATTTCTGCACTGGCTACTTCTGACCAAGATCAATAGAGCTATGCAAATAAAAGAGGAAAGGTATTTTTACTGGCTTTGACCTAAGAAGTAGTCATATGGACATCTATGTTGTACATTTGCATTTGTTTTGCATAAGGGTTCTGACCTCTCCAAGCTATCAGATCCAGTTTTCCAGTCTCAAGGGAGGTGACTTGGGTTGCTTAAGACTAGGATACAAATTTGAGCTTTGGATAGCAGATCAAACAGAGGAGCTGAAACTTTAAGGATATTTCCCGTTCAGGTTTTGTTAACAATCAAACTGGGATCAATCAATCAATCTAAAAAGTACTAATTTTTTTTAGTCATAGTCTCTTTCCTTCATTGCAGAGAAGTAATATCCTGTTGATAAGGCCACCACTCTTACCAAAGATTGTTAGTAATTTAGAGGTTTTAGATGTTCTGGCCAATTTTCAGCTGATGATATCCAGTGGAGCTTCAAAATCCCTGTAGGAGACCTATGCTGAGTCACAAAAATTGAAGACCTAGGAGGTGATAAGAGCACAACATGAATAAAGTGGTGATAAAAATAACAGGACAGCCTTCAAGACTTCCTTTTATCTTGGACTACAATACTTAAGAATGTAGCTTCAAACTTGCCCCCAGCTGAACATATTTTTATTTCCTTCTTCCAGCTCTCCCAAGACAATGACAGATAAATAGAAAAATGCAACGCTGAGAAAAAAAAGACAGCAACAATTAAGAGATGAGATCATCCAAGCAAGCCTCCTGCTCAAGGCAGTGGGTAGTATGGAAAAGTCACACATGCAGCAGTTGTATGGGGTGAACTAAGGGAGAAGCCAGAAGACGGTGCATAGCGTGGCATTACATGATTAGAGGTATCTTCAGAGTGTCTGTGAGCAGCCATAAGGACCCTCTACAGCAATGGCTTACAGCAAAAGGGAAATGCTTTTTGCTCTCAGGGAACCCAGCCACTTTTGTAGAGCTGATGGCAGTGGTAGAAAAATACCTTATTCATCCCCAATATAGTGATGTGATTACAAGATGGAGATTTGGTGTAAAGAAGCAAGTACATGAAGGGCAGACCCTGTGCAACCTACACCTGGAGCAAATAATAAACTGGCTCTGAGGGAGAACATTTTATTCCAGCATGGCTCAAGATGATGTATGAAACCACCAAAGATTACAGTCAGTGATGTCTTGGGAGTGATTTGATGTTTATGTTTAACCCTAACATTGCTTTTGTTTATAGACACTATTTCTAGAGTAATTTTATCTTGTATGGCTTTTATGGAAACAAAAATTATCAGGCTACAGCTTTTATAGTACTGAGGATGACATGGGTTTGATTTACACTTCATTATAAACCAGTCCTAGGAATATTGCTCAGGTGCACAGTTCTTAGTTTCTTAGTGAAATTCACAAAGGAAATGAGATATTTTAGAGCTTGTGTATATGACCAGGTAGTCTGTGTCGGACTCACCGAGCACCTCTGACGTCTATGAATCCTTAGGCATCAAAAGGTTTTGCTTGGAAAACTCCCTTCAGAACAGGTTGGTTCCTCTGTGTTGTTACCCCTTAACTCTTACACATCAGGCTGATGACCTTACAGCCTCTCCTTAGAAATGGAAATAGTGATACCTTTTTTCACCCTCGAGTGTCTCATATGCTTTGAAATTACAATGAGTAAGACAGGTTAACCACAGATATACCACCAAAATGAAATTACAGAGAGCACAAAATTTAGTATATTCTGCATAGTGTCATGGGCTTGGATCACAGCTTGCCTCAGGTCCTAGGGTTTTTTCCAGGTACAGACCTACATACCCCGCCCCAGTGAAGTCCTGGGAAGCACAATATAGCTGTAGGGAGTAATTAGATTTAGATCCTACTGTGTAGATGGGAAGCTTCTGAGGTGAGCTTTGAGCCTCACAGAGTCCAAAGGATTTCCAGGAAAGTCCATTCCCAAATTAACCCATCTATCTAACTGTCAACACTCTTGAAGAAGCATCCAGAAAACCTATGTGAATCATAACACTGAGCTGCAGTCCAGCCTACAGCAACAGTAAAGTCCATAAGGGAAAAAAATAATACCTTTACTTTTCAAGGAAAATCATTAATTTCCATGCAACTGTTCAAACCAAGGGGGGGAAAAAAAAGAAACAAAACCTGTATTTTACAGTGTTGCCAACTTCTTAGCAAAAACAGCTTTCCAGAATGAAAAGGCAGTTTCCCTGCTGTGAATAAATTCCCTTTGGTTTTCCACAAGCATTTTAAAGAGAAAAGATGAAATGATTGGATTTATTCTTTTTTTAATGAAAAACTAAAATTGTATTTTCCATCTGCTTTACTGGAGGTGAGAATTTGTAGCTACAGCATGTCACCATCAGTCCTTAGGGGCCACCTCTGAGAGCCCCATTTGGGAACTCCACACCTCAGATAGACCAGACCCAGACCAATACTCATCATAAGAGTATGGAAGAAGTGGCTCTGAACACCAAAAATGCAGTCATGGGGATGAGGTGCTCCAAATGCCAGGAGTTCTTTCTGCCTGGAGCAATAGGTGGGATCTCCTACCAACAACCCCATCATCAGTGCTGGATGCTACTGGCCCTGCAGGGAAAACACAACCCTGTGGAGGGGTTGCTGAAAACTTCTAGACCTGACCTGACCCAAAGCACCACTGTCAAACAAAAGTGAAGCACCAGAGCTGAACTACTGTACCACACTGCACAGCTGTTAAACCCCTTTACTGTGGCCTGGAGACTCAGGAATTGTTACTAATCTTATTTACTGTTTCTCATATTTAGGAAGACACTCTGTCTTCATGGTATCTGGCAATGCTGTGGGTACTAGGATTTGTTATCTCTGGAGTAACCATGGGGCTGAGGAAGTGCAGGGTCTGGATGCTTGACTCTGATAAACAACCCGCCTGGAAAACAACCCGCCCAGGGCCAAAAGGGCACTCTGTAAAATGTCAGGATGGCATTTCCGAAAGCCAGGATGTTATCTGGAAGAAACCACTTGACTTCTTCCAAAGGTAATGCTTCCTAGTGTGAAGTTTCAGTCACTCCAGATTTATGGCCCTGCGTCTCACCTCCGCAAGTGGACAAGGTGAGCGCATATTTAGGCCCAGCTGACCCCCGTGTTTGTGTTTGGGTGTTGGCAGATTACTGGGGGAGAGGAAGACAGTAGGGTTTCACCTTCAGATTTGCCTGAGTATTCATAAAGTTGGGATCAAGGAGGAATACAATTCTGTTAGCAAGGAATCCTGGAATTAACCGAAGAAAGTTTTTCTGATTATGAAAAGTGCAGGAGGTGAGTGTTTCTGGTTGCTGTTAGCATGCAGCAAATTGAGGTATTGTAGTTTTATCTGTTACCAGAAAAGCCCTCTACTTTAAAAAAAAAAAGTAGGAGCCCCACCGTCTCATTTTTAACAAGGACCAGCTGAAAAATGAAGGCAAGCAGCACACAGGCCATCTTATGTCTGCCAATTCATTTCCTGGCCCTGAAAGAAAAAAAAAAAAAAGAAAAAGAGAAAAAAATCCTCTTGTTTCCTCTCATGCAGGCCAAACATGGCAAAGCACCAGGGGAATTCTGGATGGAATCAATTGCACTTGTTACTAACTGAGTTTTCTTTTATTCTTATATTACCAAGGCCTGGATACTCAGCTGCAAGCAATTATAATGAAGAGTTACTGAGTAATGGTTTCCAGATTGCTCCATGATGGGGCATTAATTGAAAGGGACAATTTAAGAGCTTAGGCCATGTAAATGCATTTCTTATTCTGTCAGATCGAGAAATTTCTGTGTACAAGAGGCTGAAATGCTTAGAACTGATAAAGACTTAATAGTAGCCACTTAAGTGAACATTTGGAAAAGGGATTTTACATTTAAGGGATCAAGAATAATTAAAATAAAGAAGAGAGTCAGGGTTTTATTAGGAGTCAGAATGTGAATGTTATCAGCAGCCTGGTAATTCTGCACAGAGTTACACGGAATTTGCACAGGGGAGGCAGACAAGAAGGTTTGGTTTCTTATCCCTCTGTCTGATCTCACATCAGTCCTCGATTCTCCTGAGTGAAAGGCCCTATTGAGTCCCAAAGAATTAAAGGCAAAATTCTCTATAAAGTTAGCAGGATGAGTTCAGAAGGATAACATTGCATTCCTGGATATCTGCCCTTTTCTAAATGTCACTTAAGAGGAAGTACTTGCATACAGGGGAGCAGATTCCTAATATAACAATTAATTTTAAGTATAACAGTCGATAAATAAGATTTTTAATTCTACTATGGCCAAGCAAACACAAATGAAAAATATCCCTTTGAAAATACTACTAAAATCCACGATTTTTTTATTGCAGCAAAAGGATGAAGCCCTGGAATGTGCAAACTGTCCAAGCAATACTATTCTCGTGATAAAGCTGATGTTTCACAGGTTTTATATAAATATTTGTCTGCACTTAACTATGAAATCAGGCATTTCTTTTTTTCCATCAATATTTTATTGCCTTAGTACTTGGTACAGATAATAAATGAAAAATACATTTAAACTAGATTAGTGAGTCTACCCAATTATTTCATTACTTCATATTAAACAACAAATTACTACTAATGAAGAGAAATGTTTTATTTCCTAAAATATTCAGTCGCTTACAGGAATAATTCTGGTAAGAAGGTGGGAGAAGGGAGTTTATGTCTCAGGCTTTTGCCATTATCTAGCTTGAACAGATGGAAGCCCAGCCTCCTGTGATTAAATCACTGGAATGAAGACGGACATCACTGAACTGGTGGTTCATCATTTGCCCATCCAATGTGAAGAGCAGCCCCCCTGAACCATGCTACAGCCTGACAGAGAGCCATCACTAAGATGCCTGGGGTTGAAAATATAAATGCCTCGACAGCGGGTGGTCAGTTTGGGACAGGCTTAGGGTTGGCTCACAGGCACTAAATTAGTCTGTAGAAAGGGATGTTGCTTGACTGCAGTCTGGGAAGGAGGGAAGCGTGTTGTGTGCCAGTTACTGGGCTCTTACGAACGAGCAGCCCAGACGAGAATCTGTGTCTCACCATCTGATGCAAAAGTAAACTGAAAATGAGGGCAGAAGTGCAATAGTTGTCCTGCTCAACCACATGGCAAAATCCTTTGGGTTTCCTTGAGGCACCTCTTCATGAAGCCCTCTTCCCCTCTGCTGCCCTAAGCCATGGTTGGCCTTCCCTTCCAGCAGCAGGGAGAGACTTGGCTTGAGGTGACAGGGAAATCCTATCGACCTGGGAGCACCTGCAGAGGCTGTGTCCAGCCATGTGGGACCTGGCAGGGCTGGAACCATCCCTCCCTCCTGCAGTCCTGGGACCTCAGCTGTGCCTGTGGTGGTCACCAGCTGGTTGCCCTTCTCAGGATGTACTTAAGATGTGCTTCAAAACCCGACTGAGATGCATCCAGTGCATCTTTGCAGCTGGCAGGGTAAAAGAGTTAGGATGGTCCTCCAGAAGAACAGCCTTGCAAGTGAAGGAAAGGGAGGCATTCACATGCTGTAAATGATACAGAAACCTGGCAGGGGCCAGGACTGAATATAACTGCAGCTGAAACAGAAGATACCTGACAAAAAGGCCCTGATTTCCCTGCAGGATTTGCATATGCCAGGTGCTGGAAGAGCAGAAAGGGATCGGGAGCACTGGCTAAGTGGTTAGTGACAGGATCACAGGAGAAGGGGACCATTCACTTGCCAGGAATAGAAATTATCCCCCCACATCTCTCCTGATCTCTCAGCCTGACTGTCCCACCTCTGGACATCCATCCCAGTTCTGCTGCTTCCCTGTCTGCTCCCAGCCCCTTCTCCTGAACATGGCAAAACCTATAATTCCCTGCACTGCTGGGAAGCCCTGAGTGAGGTCTGTGGGGGATGCACACAGAAGCTCTGTCAAACGGCAGTGAAGTAGACAAAATAAAACCCAGTACACCCCATCCACCAATGCATCCAGGTCTCTGCACCAGGGTGTACACCGGGGTGGCTCCCTGGGAACTCTGTGCTTGGCTTTTTTGGCCTCTCTGCCTCCCTGTCCAGCACTGGAAGTTCCTGACACGGTGAAGATCCTCATGCAGCACTACAGAAAGTGTGGGAGAAAAGCCTGGGAAATGCAGGACAGAGGCAGGGTGACCATCCTAGGGGTCAAAAGAAAAAGGCAGTAAGATTAATCTAATATATCTTTATTCAGCTAATACCAGGAGAAGAAAGATCATGCAGTTCTGCTTCACAGAAGCCACAGGAAAGTGGGTTACTGCAGAATAGGAAATTTAGGAAAGGCTTTCTCTATTACCCCCAAAAACATGTGTTTATGTTCAGTAGAAGGGCTTCTCTTCAAATTGATGCCATTGCTTTATTCGTTGACTAATAAACTTAGACATGGAATTGCTCCAGTGTACAGCTAGTTAGAAATTCATCCAGCAAACCCACACATATAGAACATTTTTTTTTTCTGCTTTACCTATGAAAGCATAGAAAAACATTGTTTGGGGTGTTTAAATAGCATCATTAAAAATAGCTTGTGGGAGACTAGAGGTTGGGGCAGGAGGGGCGGTTCTTGTTTATCAGTTTAGGTTTCACCCCCAAGTCCAACTCTGCTTTGAAATGTAGCACGTCATTAAGGAATTTGTAGTTACAAAGTACAGACACTTGCTCCTGACAGTAAGCATGGCCACTTCTGTTAACAGAGCAAAACCATAACCACTCCTTCCACCTTGCCCCAACTCCAAACCAACAAAAATCCTGATTAACAGCCAGGATCAATATGGCAGCCAACCAAAACACTATCCAACATAAAGTTTGGCCAAGCTATAAAACTGCCAGCAAAAAACCCAGAAGCAAAGCTTGACACTGAATTTTTAAGTTTAGAATAATAGTCTAACCCAAAGAAATATGAATCTGATAACCACTAAGGAAGGAGTCTGGGATTTTCATTAGTCACTTGCATGAAGGGGTTGATGTTGCTAGTGGGAGGTGGGATACATAACAGCACAGTGGTGAAATGTAAAAAGGGGGCAAAATGGTTCAAATCCTGAGAAGGAAAAGGGAAGGGGAAAGTGTATTTTTTTTTTTAAGGCAATTTTATATTAAGTCTCATAGGCGATTGAAAGACTCACTGTTGTTGCAAGTTCTGGGCTAGACCACTCTGATATGGCATAAAAGTTCTTCTGTTTGTGTAAGGAGAATGGGTGTGTGCTCAGCACCCACAGAATTTAATGGACTGTACACAAAGTAATTTTTCCCTCAACTACTCACCCTTTAATTTATTTATTTCTTTTTAAGGAAAAGCCTGTGACCCCATCATATAAGGAAAAGTCAAATGCCTCAAGGTAAATCAAATAATTAGAAGGATATTTCCTTTGCTTTAAAATTTTCACTGCAAAAAATCCAAAACCACACAAAAAACCCCTCAAGCCTCTGAAAAACATGGAGATGTTTTTTTCTGGTTGAAAGGATCATTGCATAATTGGCCCATATGCATCTTAACTTTGTGACACTCAGGTTTTAGTCATGCTTAGCCTTTCCAAAAAATAATAGTAGTAATAACAGCAGTGGCAGATTTAACCACAAGCAGACGGGATGTGGCCTCATGGCCCCTTCTCTCTAATGAGCATAGGTTATTTTGGTTGCTATTTTCTGCACTGCAAAGGACTTATACATAACTCCTGGCACCAATTCCATACCTTAAATAGTATTTCCAATGTAGTCAAATAGAAACTGCTCACCTAGGCAGGATTAAACCATTCATTGTCTACCTACTGCATGTATGTGTACAGATGTGTAGATGGAAGTACAGATTTTGATTTTCTATGTATCTGCATATCTTTCATATGGTCATAACACGCTAGTGATAGGGAATGTAATTGTTATCTATGGTTTTTGCAGTGAACCACAGAAGTCCTCTCTTCATGTTGCACAGCATTGTGCAGACTGTTTATGCACAATTTCCTAAATCTCTAAAACTTGGCTCTAGTATTTATAGGCCAAAGCACAAGCTGCTTTTAGTGTAACAAAGCTGATGAAATATTTTTATTAAGGCTCTTTAGCTACACTTTGAGGGTTTCTTTAAAAATAAAATTCATTCACACCTAATTAGCGAGATTTTTACTTGAGAGAAAAAAGGGGGAAAGAGCAATACACTATATTAAGCAGAGGCGGAATCAAATAAAATTTTTGTGTATGCGTGAATTATATTGTTTGTCATTTTCTTTATAAAACTTGACCTCACTGGATGCTCAGGAAGAGCAAGCTGGGAACTAACAAGTTACATATGTTAGAAAATATGCTGCGTGCAGTCCTGTTGTGCTGACACACTGTGGGTTTGTGCAGCTCAAAGGAACCATCAGGTCCCTCTCACCTCAGAGATCTTCCAAGGCAGTTACAAACAATTCCCCAGGTTTCGAAGATGTCATTATTTGATAACTGGGTGCTAGATAACAGTGCCTGTACAGCCTCCATTTGCCTCAGAGAATCCATTCTGTAAGTGCAGGGGTAACTTGCACAAGAGGCAATTGGTTCTGAGCAACCAAAACTACTTAAGCTACTGTATTTGGAATTGCTGCATATGACCTGAAGGATCAGAGGTCTCTGTGTAACCTCTCAGGTATTTGTTCATGGTAAATAATTCCATTTTTATAGAAAATTTATAAAAATATTTTCTACAACATTTTCAAAGCCATCCTACAGAGCTTAATGAAGTTACACTATGGCCTGTTCCACATAGGTTTGCAGATCCTACTCATCCTCTACTCAATACCAGAGTATTTTTCAGTAAAGTGATAGACAGTGGTTTCTGTGTCAATGCAATATCCTAAGTGGACATTTCACATCTTTACATATGCAACAGGAATTTAAGGTGTAGAATATGCAACTGCAGTGCTGCTGACAGAACCCTGACTGTAATAACTGCAGTCACCACAGGCAACACTCCAGGAAAAGTGAGAAATGGAGGAAAAAGTGGAATACGTCCCAGGAAGATGACTTGTCTCCAGGGTTTAATTGGGCTCTGTACTTCTCACCTAGCCTGCCACAGAATGCAGGAAAGACAAACAAAATCCTGGGAGCCGTGTCATGATGTTATATTACCTTGCTTTCCTATCAAACTCTGCTCTCGAGCCCAGAGATACTTTGCAGGAACAATGTTCTTTCCTAGAACATCTGTATCCTACTGAAGGCTTTCAAAGCAGAGCTGTGACATTGACACTGGCAGCTACAGAGATGTGAGCATGTTTCTGTCAAAGGGCTGCTGGACATGATCAGTGTGATAAATTGTTTCTCGTTACCCCAAAACAGAATGAAATAAGATTTCGGGTGAATGTTTTGTTCTTTCATATCAATGGGGGAAAGGCACTAGAATGAAAGGACTGCCAATATCAAGGCCCAATAAAAGTAAAATAACAATTATGGTAAAAATGCATTTGTCTGTCTAGTCACACTTTGCAGTGAGGTATCAAAGGCAGCAGAGACAGCTAGAGGTAACGGTCAAGGTTGGGGCATCACGTTGCAGATGGTGACCAAGTTGGGCTGTGGCCAAGCTACAGGTCTTCCTCAGAAGCTATGGAACACCTTCAAGATTCATATGTCCGTCATCATTCTGTGAGAGTCAGGCACAAGTAAATCCATGGATTTGCAGAAATCTTGGGGTATATCTCTGACCACACAAGAGTTGGGGTGAGTTTACCTGTTATTTCAGGGACAAAAGTTAACAATGGTACTTTTATTTTTAAAGTGGTTTGGAAAATATCTCCACTAGTAGCTACTACTGCAGGCAGCAGGGTCACAAATTATATTAGCAGTGAGTGAACAACTTTCCTGGAAAACACCTGTGGGTGACAGTCATTTCACCCCACCTCCCAGAAAACCTGACACTTGGATTGCCACTTATCAAATATAACCCAAAGCAGCTGCAAGCCAGAAAGACTGAGCTGAACACCAGCTTCTGCTAAACCTACTGGAAACTATGTCATTTGATAATCACATGACTAAAGGTAATTTTATAGGGGAATTTCTAGCCCACATATACTCACACATTGGACATCCTGGGGCCAATCCTTGCAAAAGGTGCACCAGGAGCTGTGCGTGGAGAAGTGTCACTGGCAGTCGATAGCAGAAGCCCCCTCTCACCTCCCCAACTTCCATGGGGAAATGGATGTCTTGGGTGTGGGTCATCCCACAGACCCCTGACTTGCGCTTGGTCTTGAAACTTTTGTGCTTTATGGAATGGCCCAACAGGAGCCTACAGTTTGACGTATTTCCCCTTAAATTACAGAATATGCCCCCTTAAACCAGATAATCCACCAAAAGCCTGACTAAAATCATTCAGAAACAGGTGGAAAGGTCAGAATTTGCTAGTGACTACTGCGGTCTGATCCTGGTCCTGAGGGACAGTCCCTGCTCTCCTCAGAATGTTCAGAAACCCACTCCGGGCTGTATTAAATGGCACTGACGACAGCAAGGTCCACTCCACATTTCTTAGAGGATGCAGTAACGAGAACTGCATCTATACAGTGCTACACATGTGCTTTAGAGGCTCTTGCAAGTACAGCAATGGAGTTAAACCCTTGCTCTGCAAAATCTCAGCTTCATGAAATTTTGTATTGCAAATCTTCCACCAGGATATCCAAATTCAAGCATGTATTTTAGTAGGTGATGACACAACTTGAGTAATATACCTTTTCAATGTGAAAACAGTGCAATGAAATAAAATACTTACCTGGAAATCTTGCTATTGTATTTTTTCCTCCCATGAAGAAAAGTACATTAGAACTTTCCTTGCCCTGTTTTTTACCAAGATTGTTGGCTGGTATTATATAGGATCGAGATTTATCAATCTCCTCCTGTCAAATATTTTCTCTGGTTTCAAAGAAAAAACTTTTCCAGCAGCTAAGCTTGTGAAATCCTAGTGTAAGTTTATGAGAGATAAAAAGTGTATGGAAGGATGTTAGCAAATTAACTGCATACAAAATCACAGATATCTTCCATTAGACTTGGATATTTACTAATGCATAGTCACGCACAAGGCCCCAGTGGGGCACCCAAGGGTCCAAAGCACCCACAAACCAGGATCAACAAGGATTCACAACTGCTAGAGTGCTTTGGATTGCGCAGTCACTTTCTGCTAGGTAATAATAATAATAATAATAATAATAATAATAGAATGACCATCCTGGCTTTTCCTAGTTATATAACGTCTATAACATCCAGTGTGAAATCTGAGCATGTTCGTAATTCATCTTCATTCAGAAGATGCCTGTACAGACAGGCTTTAGAACTGCTTTATGAAAAAATTATAAAATGCATTGGAAACATCTTCCAAGTGCAGGCATTCTTATGCTATACCTCTCTGTTAAGATCAGTGATGACCCTTTCAAACTGAGATGTCCCTTATGGAAGTTTCCCATCTCAGGAAAGATTAAGACCATACCAAAACTCAGGCTCTCCCATTGCTCCACAGGAGAATTGCAACCCACAAGGTCAGTCAGTCGCCCAGCTGTTTACAAGAATTATATACAACTGGAGAAGGGAAAAGATACCATGTGACTAAAATGCGCCCATTCTAATGCAAACAGAAATACCCAGGTGCCTCTCACAGGGATCAGTTTGTGTACAAACCATAAGCCTGGCTTGCACGATGTGTTTGCCAAGAATCTGCAAAGAGTGGATCACCAACTGCAGTCTATTTTGTCAGCATTTGTGAAGCCAGACCTGGACACAGAGCATAAAACATTCTTCATGAAAGACTCACCATGCTGTGATTACAGTTCACCTCCCTCCAAGCATTAAACCAAGAGAGCACCAAGAAGGACTGTTTTGCTCATGCTTTCTCCAATCTGCTCAACTGACAAAGAATTTGCAAAATATCCTTTGCAGTCTTGACATGCCAACAAAGCTCTTTTAATTTTTATTCCAGTTGAAGCCTGGTGCTAGTTATCTGATTCTTTGCATGGAGTCATCATATTTTCTTCCTCACACACACACTTTGCATTCCTGCATAAGCTGTAACTTACCTCTTCATTAAGTTAGGAGTTTGGAGAGCTTTCTCTTTTAAACCTTGAAGTCTGCATGTTCTTGGACAAGTGCTCTACACTTGATAGCACTTTTTTAAGTTTAACAGCTTCAGTTTACAAAGATACAACAGTAAACCGCTGAAGTCATCTGATTTGTTCCACTCATTTCAAGATCAGTTAATCAAGCACGGCAAAAACATCTGAGAAATAAATTTACCAGGAGACACATACAAGGAAAGCAATTCACATTCTGCAGTTTATTTACTAGTTACCCCTGAACAGTAGCCAGCTAACTTCTACCTAACCCCTAATAAGGTTGCTTTTTCTCCCTCCCATCAAATATCTAACACTCTGACCTTAATGTGAAGTGATGGATTAATGTTATACATGCTGTTCTTAAACCTCAGTCACCCTCTGCTATGACAGCAGGATTAGAAGGGAAAGTATGGACTGAAGGCACCCAGCAGATTCAGTGATTTAATTGTCTGAGCTTCTGGTGTGCAGGATTAACTTTGGCTTAAATAATGTCTTTTTCCTTTCAAAAGACGTCTGTTTGAAATTAATTCCTTTTGCTGAAACCCCTAGTTTTTAAGACACTTTGTGCATGACAGAGGTACTTGTTTGCTTTAATGTTCCCCAAACATTAATCTGAAGCTCTTTGCTGCCACTTTCTGCATCTTGTTTTGGAGATGTCTTGATCAATTAGTGCAATGTCACAGTTACATGTAGTTATTGTACCTCCAGCTGCAAGCTGTTAATAATAAACTTACCCACAGGACAAACCTGCCATATGGTTGATGGTCAAGCAAGGCTAAAATATGCATTAGGAAAAAAATGCAACTGTCAACATGAAGCTGGATATGGCTTATTGGATTTGATGCGGGCATCTGACAGCAATGTTTCTTTTAGCAACATTCTGTATTGCAGGTCAGGAATCTGCCTACTGTGGAATATTTGTCATAGAAAGATGAGGAGGGAAAAAACCAATCATTTGTGAAATGGGGAATACAGGGTGGCTTAGTGGTGGCTCACTTTTTTTCCAAAAAGGGAAGGAGGAGTGAGTGTTGATCTGAGGCTTTTCTGTAAAAATGATTTGCTAAATGAAGTTTTGTTCAAGTTTTTTTCTCAGTCAAGGGAGGTCAGCTGCACAGAACAAGAAAACAAAATGTGTTTTTTTCTTGCAGATCAAAACGTGTTTTTTTCATTGCAGATTTAAATTAATTGGACTGTCACAAAATATAAGCTATAGAGGAAAATATCCAAAGTCTATCTGGTGATAGTTGTATTCCTGAATTATTGTTTCTTTGTGCAAGGGAAAAGCTCAGCATTTGGATATTTTTTGTAACTCTTGACATCTATTCTAGCCACTCACTGAATGGCACCGGCATATTTTCTTGCCTTGATAACACCAGTGCAGCAAATACTGCTTCAAAAAATCAGAAGGTACCACATCTGGGTTTGCCATTAAAAAAGACAAGTCAAAGAATGATAAGAAAGTAAAAGCAAGCCCACCTCTTCATTGGAGGCCTTCAAGTCCTTCCCCCTCACCGCACCAAAGGTCACCTCCCAGTAACTTCATTTATGAACTGGTGAGTACACAAACAGTTTTGTTCCACACTACTGCCACTTTTATCAGTGGGAGCAGAAACCAAGCTAATTGCTATTCTAAGAGTAGTCATGCAGTGAAGACCTTATTAAAAGTCCCAGAGTCCTATTTACATGCTGAAAGACTTGATTTGATTAGTTAGTAATTAGAAGCACACTGTTAATCATGCAATTTAAAATGGATGGCTGGGAGTCACAGCTCCTAGGAGAATTCTCTAGCATATAGGAAAGAATTATTTTTTATTAGTCTTTGTAATGAAGGCCTTGTTCTAGCAAACACTTCTGCTCAACTTTAACACATGTGACTGGTCTCTCTGACTTTCCTGAGCTGCTCCCAACATCATGAGCAGAAGCCCTCTGCATTCATCCTCAAAGGACTGGGCCTGAGAAACGAGAAATCACTTCCCAATTCCCTATTGTTTTTCCACTTCTGTTATTTCCAAATGTATTTCTCTGTGTTGTGTTAAACATCAAAAATAAGGGCAAGCTTTCCTGGTAGTTTGAAGCCTTTTGTCCTTTATTGTGCATTTCACTAGATAAGGAAAAGTGCTCTGATTCAAACCTCAGAACTTCAGCAGCTGGTCTACAACTGGTAACACTAAAACACGTTCCTCCTAAACACGCCATGAATCTGGAGTAGATCAATGTTTTTCTCCCTCTTGCAATTCAGTCTAATATTCAAGTCAGGCCAGGTATTCAACCGACTGTCTTCCGGGATAGGGGTGTGCTGGATAAACTTTTGGGTATTTTCTGGATTTAGAAATATTTTTGGTGGAAATAAAAAGTCTAGATTAACCCAGGCCCTTTCTTTTCATGGTTTTAAAGACATAGATGAATAATCAAGACTGTGGATTTAAATTGATTTTGAGTCCATAGGCCACCAGCTATTTCTGTGGGTTATTCCTAAAGGATTTATATGTTAGAATGTTTTTTTCTTCCAGCTAGCTAGATTTGTACTGAGGCATAAACAGCAAAGAAGGCTCCCAATTAATGGGACAAGGGAAGCAATCAACAAGAAAAGCTTCCATTCAAAGAGAAGAAATGAATTGTTCAATAAATGGGGAGAAAAAATTATTTTGATGTAGTGCAAGGTACAAAGTCAAGAGTAAAGGAAGAAGAAAAGTTAGGGGAATAGTGAGAACTGAGACAAGAGTAGAATATGATGAGAAAAAGTATTGTGTGACCTGAACATATCTGAAACCAGTGGAGTACTAAAACAGGGAATTAGCCCTGATTTATGTTATAAAACTCTTTCTTGATATTTCCGACAGAAGACACATGCTTCTTTGATCACAGGAAGTTAATCACATGCACCAATTCTTGGTAGCATGTTTATGAACCATCACTTACATTAACAACAGCTCCACGTATGTGCACAGTAACACACTTGTAAATCTCCACTTGCTTATTGTTGATTCATGTTTTTTCATTATTTCATCCTACCTGTTATGTGTGAAGGGAGTGTGTGTCTGCAACACATCTGAATCTTCATGATAGCCCTAATTTAGGTGTTACACATATATGCTTTCTGTGGTTTTCTGGGCCACCCATCTATTAAATGTCCTGCCACTTGGCTATTTTACATGATGTCAGCTCGTGATCTGGCTTTTTTTACTCTGTTACCAAATCCTGACTTCTTAAAACATTAAATAAAATGTTTCTTTCAGGGTTAATTATTTTGGAGTGTGACAGAAACCAGCACCCATAAAGTTTGTTGACATAAAAAGAGTAGATGTGAAAATAAAAATGTATGCATGTCTACACTGAGCTCCTGAGCTAATGCATTGAGTTTCAGATCTTGACAGAAACTTGGCCTCCATCAGTCTTGACTCTGTTTAAGTGACAGGATGGCTGGCAGCACTCACCAGTGCTTGCAGGATGTACTAATATTTACAAGCAAAAGAAGGTCTCTGGCTTTGTTGAAATAACACCACTTTCTTAATTTGACTGCTGCTCCATAGCAGACCTTAACAAACAGCTACCAAGGGAGGAGGTAAAGGACTGAGCTTTCATCAAATGCTAATGTTTACCTTAAACTGAAAAAGTCACAATTATATTAAACAGATTTCTGAGGGCAAAGTATAAATAATGATATCATTCTTCTGGAATATCATGCTCAGGATGACAATGTAAACAATAAGGAGTTCCAAAAACAAAATGCATAACAGGAAAAAAAAGATATTGGACAAGATCTCCCCATATAAACATTTTAAAAATGCTTGCAAGTTGCCTGTCCGGTACTGAGGTGTACAATTGCATGTTGTATGGGGGCAGAGGTGGAAGTGGATCTGGCATTTCCCTTTGACTATTGTTAAGGCAGGGGGAGTTGCAAAGTTTAAATCAGTTTTCAAACTTGGATCCAAAGTTGCCTGAAGCTCTGGAGCAATTTAACCTCACACTAGCATTTCTGCTTAATCTTTGAAATAAGCATGTGAAATATACAGGTTTAATGTAATAGTTTTACACTGATAACATTTCCATTCATCTGAAAAGGTGGCCGTGTTCCTTGGTGGAATGCTGTGGGATTCAGTTTGATACATTGCTATCTGTGCTTCTCTATGCATCTGTAATGAATAGGTTAGTAATATATACAATTAGTGTAAATTATACATCATTGTATATAAAAGGTATCACTTATCTAAAAAATTTGCATCTCCATCAGTAGAATGATACACAATTTGCAAAGCAGTTGCTCTCTTCACCATTCTGTGCAGTAAAGAAATAAAAAGAATGAAACAAAAACTGGGGAATCTGTGTGGGCTTACCCAAAATTATAAAGCAAAACCACAGCAACATGTAGAGGTACATCTAGACTACAAGCAAATATACAGGCTGTCCCAAAAATGATCCCAATGAAAAGCATCTCCATAGAGATTAAAATTATGTTGCTTCTGATGTTAATGGGCCAGCTTAGTTTTGAACTCACACACACATACACATAGGACCACGGAAGACACTGGAATTCACCCCACTGAAACAAGCATGAATTTGGACTTTGGTTCCAAAGGGAAATTTTACACTGAGAACACTAGATTTCAATACATATTAAGATGGAAAAAGTCTCTAAAAGGGTGCTTGTGCAATGATATATAGCAACAGAAAATAAGAGTAGCATAACAAACCAACAAAACCCCTACTCACGGTGTCTGCAGGGCTCTGGCACATTGTGTATAAATGGAAATGCATACTGCTAAATAAAATAATCAAGTAAGTTTTTCAGCTGCCTTTTTTAGCAAAATAGCTAGAGAGACCTTTTGCTTTTCTGTGAGAGGAAATCAGACAGAGGAAGAGGCACAGCCCAGGCAAGGGGCGCGCATGATGCTGTACTGTAGGGCACTGTCCCAAGCACCCCAATGAGGATCCCAGGAGCAGCACAATATCAATGGGTACCTTGTCTTCCACATTTCCACTCACAGCCAGGCAGCAAGGCTCTTCACAGAGTTCAGGTTTTAACGCTCTCTCTGCTAGGGAAAAAAAACCAATCTTGCAAATGGAAAGTTGTGATCTCAAGTGTTAAGGTGTTCAGCCAAACACAGTGAAATACACAGCCTGAGGAATGAAATAATGAAGCTATCACTGCTGCTGGGCATGAGATCCACAAGTTATTAATCTCACTGGGTATTGCCAACTACAAGTTACAGAAGTTTCATCCTTCAGGTAGAGGTGATTTAAGACTCCAAATCTTCGATGCCATATAATACACAGCTTTGTCATGTATACCTAACACATAAAGTAACCATCTGTTTATTTCTTTGTTCACCTTATCAGTTTTTAGACACTGTAAGTCTAATGTTCATCCCAGCTTTTTTCTGTTTTCCACTGATAACTGGTAGTAGCTTCAATGCAAAATGCCATGAAATTGTGAAGTCTGTTAAGCCTTTGGAAAACTACCCGCAGTGAAGTCTTGGACATTCTGTTGTATGAACATTTTAGAAGATTATCTGTGGGTAGGTAGAGGAGAGATTGCTGGCACTGGCAGCACCTAAACAAGCAAATATGACACAGATGCTGCACACAGGGACAAATACTTGACCATAGCAAACTATCACCTTGTATTATTGACTAAATTGGGTCACCAGGACCTCTGGAAAGCAGATCATTGCTAAGCAGGTATGCCTGAATTTAGATGTTTAGGTTTCTCAACTTTGAAGTTGTGAATCAGGATAATGAGCAGGATTTGACCTTGACAGAGGTTTGGGGCACATTCACTTTCAAGGTCTTATCTACAATTTTGGATGACCTTTTGAATGCAGCATCACTTACACCTCTCTCTAACACAGAACAGCATTACTATTTGTGAAATTGCTCTAATTTCTCCACTTTCCCCTGAATGGAAATAAGAGTCCTGAGTGCCAAAGCAACTTCCAGTGAATATTAAAGACGTTGTGACATTGATGGCTCTATAAAAGAAATAATATATTTGAGTCTTATTTATGTTTTCCTGTTGGTATTTTCAAGTAGATTTTTTTCATCTTCCATCTTATTTGGGGTCACCATAGGGAACTTCTGCTGCTTTCCAGGAGAGTCTTGGCAGAAGCTATTACAGCATGTATTTAAAGGGGTTTTAACATGTGGTCTTTCAGCAATCTCTTTCTCTGTATGTCTAGTTCTTTCCATCATAGTATTACAGCAGCTGTAGATGTGGAAAAGACTTGCTTTTTCCCTTCTGCTTTCTGTAATGTAATTTCAGTCCAAATCAGTGACACTGGGAAGCATCTACAGTTCCTGTGGATTTCAACATAGAAATACACTCCCAGTATTTCTTAATATTTCAGAGCTAATTTTGGCAACTTGGAAGCTTGCAGATAGGTAAATAATATTCCATTTCCTACAAGCCTAACCCAAACTTGGAACCAAAAAGCCTCTTCATGTTCATATGGCTTTATATTTTTTCCTAAGTTTTTATTTTAAAAATGATTAGGAAACTTAAAACTAATTTGAATAGTCCCACAAAGTCCATGGTTTTGAAGTTTGGCTGCTTCTGAGGAAAGAAGTAAAAGAAATTATATCAATGTAAGCCATGGCCAGTAAATGGTGTGACTGGCATCAGCATGCCAGCAGCACTGCCTTTCAGATGCAAAACATTTTAGTAAGAGAATGCCTCAGTTGAAATGCAGAACTTTGTATGATGCTGCTTTGTGTAAAATCTGACTCTTCCTTATGAAATGTTTTCACTAGATACAGTAAATTTTTTAAAATGTGCCATCTTGGTTAAGGCCCACTGTTACTAATTACTACAAATTACTGCACTGTTACTAATTACTGACATGATTCCTTCAGGGCTGCCTAGAGGGTACAGCTGTTTCAATACTCTGGATTGTTTTACTGTACATTACAGGATAAGGCTACAGCACCTTTCAGCCCAAGGCACCTCAAATGTGCCATGAGCACTTTTGTGTCTACATAGAAGTGACACTGTGGTGATTGCAGGACAGTGCCAGAAGTTGTCGATGCTTCCTCTCCCATCAAGGCATAACCTGTCCTCCTGCAGCTTGGGATCTCTGACAAGCATGTGATGGAAAGCGCAAGTGCTCATCTTAAAAAAAGGTCTTAAGTAGCCTTTTAAAACTTTCTTAAGTCTATATTGTAACAAAGAGAGATCTAAATAGATATTTTCTTCAAAAGAGAAAAAACTAGGACTACTCTTCTGCTTTTTGCCCTTGGCAAAGGCCAAACCTTACCTTTTCATTCTCAAACAAAGTGACACCAGTCAGGAAGGAAAAACAACTTTGAAATGCCTTGAGGAGAAAGGAAAAGAGCATAGATTTCAATTTTATTGCTGTTAAACTTTTTATGCCCCAAACTGAAATATTTGAGTGTCCATAGAGCCCCATGTTTGATGATCTTTATTGGATACATATATCTCTGTTTATAGAAACATTGTTTAATGGTTCAAACATTGAATTGCAAAAATTATTCATTTTAGAGTGATAAAAATATAACATTCTCTATTCTAATAAAATATTGAATACCAGCTATAATATAGATTTTAGTAGTAATGCCTCTGGTAGGATCTGAGGATCCAAACTTGTTTTCATGCATGTCCTGCAGTTAAGGTTAATGCACCAAAGAGCTGTTATTAATCAGTAATACCAGCTGTTGCAGTTACAATAACCCTGCTGCAACAGCACAGGGCTGCAGAGAGATAGCTCTTCTAAGATACGAATATGAGTTGTAGTTCACAGGATGCTTCTCTAAATATGAGTCTAGCTTCCAACCAACGTGTTATTGAAAATTTAAAAAAAAGTTAGATATGGTTAAAACCAAAAAAGTGCCACATCTTTCCCCAAAACAATTGACAGCAAAACAAAAGCTGTAACTCCTTATATTTATCTTTCTCTTTAGAGATACTGAAAATCTTTAACTGGAGTCCTTTTCTTTCCCATTTGTAATATCCTCCTTCCTGCAACTCTAATCCCAACCTTGACATTGTATGACAGCTGTATTCACTAGCATCAGCATTATACTTGCAACAGGCTTAGGAGCACCCTTCCTTATTAACAGTAGGATTTACTCCCATTTTACTGGCCTACCTTGACAAAGGTCTTGGATTTAATTAAATTTAGTTAATTAAAAAGAAGTGTTCATCTTTAAGCTTGTGCAGATGTAAAGACAATTTTTTTTCTCCAAAGAGGTCATCTACAAAAATGGCAACTCTAATACTATACTTTGCTACATTACTCTTCTATTTTCAGCCCAGTGTTACGTCCTTGGTTTTATTTATGTGGTGCTCATCTCCATTGTGTCAGAGCTACCCACGGAACAAAGCATTCAGCATCCTAATAAGAAAGAGAAAGTCTACACTTTCTTGCTGCCCCTCACCTAAGACATAAAATCAGTTAACTGTAAAAGTTTATGGAAAAGAGTGACATTTTGCAAACATCCTTCTTAAAAGTGGTCAAGCTTGTGCCTTCTTATGTTCTGCAGGGAATCAACGGAGAAAATTTGGAGTCACCATCAATAAAATTCTTTCCCTGTCAACTAAACTCTGCAGACCTGGAGATGTCGATTTCAATGAACACATTCTACTGAGTGGGTTCTCCCTTGCTTGGTTGTAAGGAGTCCCATCTGCCTTGTCTTAAAGCTAACAGGAGGGTTTCTGTGCCTTATCAAACACCAGATTAATTACAGGATGAAGGATTTCAGGAAAAGACCGCCTTCAGCAGAGAGAACAGTCTTTTCAGTGTGACAGCAAAAGTAACAAAAGTTTCCAGAATTAACTTTGTGTTTTTAAGACTAAATTAGAAATAAAAGATTTTGTTCAAGTGATTTCTCTCTTTAATAAGTAAATACAAAAGGCAGAATCAACTTTGGCATTGTTAAGTCAGGAGGATATCTTCAGTTCCCTTTTAACAGTCAGGATGCCTGTCCTCAAAGTTCACTCTTTCTTCTCAATGTCCAATGTTATTTTGAGAAAAGTCAGAGTGGTTGCTAAAAGAGACCATTCTCCAAATCATAAGTCTTGCTCTGTTTTAAAGCTGAAACAGTTGGTAAAAAAAAAAAAGGGTAGAAGAAAAACAAAGAACTTGCCAAGTCATCTTTTATAACAGTATCTTCTTCAGAGAGGCACTATAAAGGAATTAGCTAAATTTCCACAGCAGAGCTGTTTGCTTTTCATCTATCACTAGAGTTGTCCTCAAAACTGCCATTAAAACAAAATTTTGGCAACAACTTGGAGAGGATAGGGGTGGGTTTTTTTTATTGCAACTCATTCTTGCAGGCAGCAGAGTTTACTAATAGGTAGGTCATTTGCAAGTACAGCTTCTCAGTTATTTGGAGAATAACAAAAACAGGAGCATTTTGTGTATAGAATGGGAAGTAAGCTTTTGCCTAGTTTGTTTACAGATTGCCTCCTCCAAAACAGAAGTGGAGGGGATTCCCAGTAGGTAGCTGGGAGGAAGGTTTATATAGGAGTCCTGACCTGTCCTTCCTCTCCCTCACTGCAGGTCCACCTTTATAGCACACTTTGCAGAGCAGCTTTGATGTCTGCATCAAATGCCTCTACAGGGTTACAATTTAGGGTGGGAAAAACTAGCGTGGAAAAAATTAGTGTGGAAAGCTGTCAACTGTCTTCAAGAAGCTTGCTTAACACAGAGCTCTTTCATCAGCATTGACAGACCTTACCTACTTACAGATTTAATTACTGCTAACAAATACTAACAAAACAGGAAAAGAAATGCCTACTGGCATACTTACGTCACCACTCAGCACTTGATATTATCATCTCACCAGCAACTGCTTTGTTACTATACAGGAAAGCAAGGAAGGAGAATTTCCACAGTGTCCCAGCACAAGAGAAAATGGCCACTGCACTGGTTGCAATAGGCTTTTCCAGATGGGAGACCCATTAATTTAATAGCAGGCATCTGGAGGAAACCTAAGGTACAGAGATGTTAATTACTGCTAAACGTAGTACCACAAACCAAAGTGAAACAATTGGAGTCATTCTAATTCAGCAGCAATCAGTTTAGTCCAGGAACAGAAAATATGAAAGAGTCTCTTTCAGTGGCATGAGAGTTATGCCAATAAATGTGTAGCTGCAGCCATAGCAATGAAAGAAATGCAAAACCACCAGCCAGCAGCACTCCCTGTGGGTGTTTGTCAGGGACCCTTGACTGACCAGCACACATCTTCTTTCAGGATTGGAGACTATCCGTGCCCCTGCTGATATGTTTCCTAAACCATAACATTCTATTAATAAGGCAAGGGAAGGTGATAAACTGGATACAAGTCAAACTCTTCTTCTTAAAGGATTCTTGACTATGATACTTTCACCTTTGTTCTTTGCTGTGACTGTGAGATGCCAGAAAAGTATTTGATATCAAAAGTGAGGAGGACAAGCTTCTTCTCGCCTCCTTAAATGCTTTCTTCATCTCCTCTTGCTTCAATTTACAGTGTCTGAAACTTATTTCACCAGTGGTCAGGTTCAACGAATGCCAGGGTGAATGTGAGTGTTGCTTCTTTCAGCTGCCTATTCAGCACTCAAGTATTGCTCCAGCTTTCAGCTTCCATTTCAGTTTCTCTGCAACTCGCTTTGGACGCATAATGAGAGGGCAGTCTGTCTATTCAGTTGTGAGCATTTTGGGGAGCAGATGGAGGCTTCTGGGTCTTTATACAGCACTGACCACCAGAGGAGCCCACTCTGATTGGATACACTGGTTCTGTTACCATTGAAAACAAAATACCAAGAAATACCTTTACAAATGCCCCTAAGTAAACATTCTACAGACAAGGGCTCAGACCCTCATCCTTTCCATCTCTCTCTTGGCTGTCTCTGTGTTTCCACTGCCAAGAGAAAATCCAAGAAAACCAAGTCTGCCCCAGTTCTTATTGGCAGACTTCGTGGGAGGCTTGGGTCTTCAACCTCACGTACAGCCTTTCCCAGAGGCAGTAAAATGCACTATTCCTCTTACTCACCAGGGAACATAATGGGCATGTGAAGATGGAAATTCCAGCATCAGAAAACCTGCTAGGGCAAAGCTTGCCCATCAGCTGTCAGCAGGCTAGCAGGAGTCAGAGCTAGAGAGACTGAGAAAGTGTTTGAGAGACTGAGAGCCTCTTTGATTTCTATTCTAACATAGCCTCTAGATTGGATTTTGCTTTGTCTTCACAACCAGAATATTTATTTCAGGGAACAGGAAAAGGATTGAGGCCACACACTAAAATGTATGGTTTTGCCAAGAAGCAGAAAATTGTTGCACTATTTTGGTGATTTAACCTGCATGCCATTAAATCATAGCGGGACGAATCAAAAAGCAACCTCTTCCCTGACATTTTTGGGAAGCTGAAATTCACACTGCTGCAGCCTCTCTGTTCACATCATCCACTGATGGAACTGGAGCCAGTCTCCTGCACCCCATGTTCCTCATCTCTAGAAAGGAGCATCTGCTGAGACAGATGCACTTGGAGTTTGCAGGGCACACACAGAAAGAGATGACAACTCCTCACAATATTTGCCTCTCATAAAGGGTAAGAACGGGCCAGCCTGAATTTGGCAAGTAATAATTTTTAAAGCTAAATAAAATCTGCAGAGCTCCACTGCCTGAAAGCTATGGGAACTGCAGCACTCTCAATCACATAGTAAATATATGAGCTATCAGAGTCAATGAATAGTAAGTGATGAGTGAAGTCCATGCAGGCTGATGAACTAAACTTTTTATTGCATGCCTATTAAGATGTGTAAACTGGTTTGTTACTGGTGCCTGCTCATGCTATTGACTCTGTCAAAGAAAACACATAAAATGTTGCCGCAATAAATCTTGACAAATCCACAGGATAATCTATTAATACACCTACCCAAATGAAGATTAGGAAAATACAACTACCAAAGCTCACTCTGGAATAATAGACTTCATGCTGTTACAATTGGAAATATCAGGAATGTTGGGCTTGAGACAACTAGAGATCAACATATAACAGATAATAATCTATGATGCTATGCTTAGCCTCTTCATAGCAATACAGCATTAACATATTTTTATCCTCTTTTTTACCAATGAAACATCCTTTTCCCTATTGCTGGATGTTTTAATATATGGATGATGCCTTTTTTACTAGGTTATTGTTTAAAGTGTTGCCTTCTGATGGTTCATCCTAGACCCTGAAAAAGTTTTACTCCTGGATAGGTATCAAGGTTGGAGGTTTTTGTTACTCTGATCCTAAATCTGTGTTGTATCTAGCATAAGTTTGATTGCAAGTAGTCACTCAAGGGTGTAGAATACATTGGATTATTTTAATTTCAAGGCACTTCTGTTTGTAGTTGACTATCAGTGATCTTTACCCACTTGAGGACACATAAACCACTGAGGAATTTCTCAAGATAGAACAAATATGTTTTGGGGTTTTTTGTCAGAGAGAATTCCTATTATTAAGGGCATATACTATTTCCTTCTATAAGACCCCGTTTTCAATTACCTCAATAAACTGTAACCAGTTAAGCTGAAATTCTCTGTGCCAGGTTCACATCCAGATTTTTGTTTATTCATAAGCTTTATCCACCACAGTTTGGCCACCCTGCAAATAAAATAATTGGAAAGAGCCCATACAATGACATTAAAAACATTTTAAAACCCTTTCCATGGGAAGCTATTTCCCACCTCACCTTGGAGAAGATTTAAACATGCCAGGTCTGTTCTCCCTCTCAGGATGTGCCTTCTGAATGTGCTGTAAAAATTTCTGCAGAGTTGGTGAGACTTTCTGTTTCACTATGTTCTGAGACTTTTATTTGCTGATCAAATCTACTCAGGAGAGAGCTGGTAATCCATGGTAAAAACTGCAGAAAACTTATGTCCTTGCTAAACCTGCTGCATCCCTCCAGATCAGCATGAAGCTGGATGCCCCTCCAGAGCCAGCCAGGAAGGGTGAGCAGAGGTGGACTGGTCCCACTGAGGGCAGAGGGACTGAGCAGTGGCAGTGGATGGAGGAGGGGGAGCCAGGGCCATGGCAGGCACCAAGCCTGGCACACACACCTCTAAGGCAGGGAGCAAGGGATCAGGAGACAGGAAACAAAGCAAGGAATAGCAGGGCAGAGAGACACAGAGAGGAATGCCAGTGCATCAGCTCAGGAGGGAATGTATGGATAGGGCAAGCTCCTGCCTGAGCTGAAATGGATCCAAGGAGTCCTCCACTTTTGCATTCCTCTGCTGTGAGCAAATACCTGTGAAAGCCATTAGCAAAGTGTACTTTCCTCAGGCACTTCCCAGCTTTAGAGTGATTGCATCTGCAACGTTAATGTTCTCTCAGTATAGCTCTGGTGCGCAGCCCGCGCCGACATCGCCCATTGGTACGGACACACGGGATGTACAGATACACATTCTGTGTTTGAAATGTCATAAAAACAGAAAGAGCAGGCCTAGCTATTCTAAACTATGTCCCTATATGTCTCTGATCACGTAGACATTCTGGAAAGACCAGAACTATAAAAAAAAAAATAAAGTAAGGACAAATAAAACGACATTATTTCTCCTCCATACAAGGATGCACCACTTGTTAACAGCATCAGGGCACAATTATAGGAGCCCTTCTCGGAGCCCAGCTTATCACTCTTTCAGTGATACAGACCTTAGAAGAGGCCTTTTACAGCCTTTCTTCTCCAAGAACTAAATGTTGAATATAAAGTTTCCTTACTCTGCAGCCTAAGATTCTGTATTTCCAAAGCCTGAGGAATGCATGGAATTAATTTTAAAATAAAGGCAGTGGATCAGTAGGTCCAGCCATTCATAGAAAGACATAAAAATTCACTACCTTTAAAAATCAAACATACTGCTGAACCCAACAAACCCCAGAAAAATTGGCAGTTACTTTCTCAACTTAAAATATATGCTTTTACCAGCTAGGTAAGGAAAGGAAAATTTAAAAGGACACAAATTTAGATTTTGCTCAAAAATAGGTTTACAGAACAGAAAGATCAACAGAAGGACTTCAGTTCATTTTAACCTGAAACTGAACATCATATTTAGTTTGAATTTAAGATAATTCATTGTCATTTTTTAACCCCAACAGCAGAACACACAATGAATGGGAAGTGAAACAACAGCATGCTTGGCATTAAGCTGCAGATAAAAATACTCCTAAAAGAAAATATTTATGTGCAAATCTAAATGACATCAGAAACTTTTATAACCAGAGCTGAAATAATACCAATGTACAACTCTTAATACTTGCCAGGTAACTCTTGATCCAAGGACATTTTCTAACCTGTATAAGCCCCAAGGATGCTTCCTTCCAGGCCTCAAAGGAAGGAATATTTTGTGTGCATGTGGATGGCCAGAGTGACTGGAAGCACCTGAGTGCCCACTGAAACCAGGCAAAACCCTGAAAGCACACCACTGGAACTGACTAACTGGACTTCTGTGGTAGCCGCTGTGACAGTGGAGCAGATGCTACTGAGTGTCTTGGTGTTGGGCAGGGGCTGGGGAACTGATCCCTCAGGCACCTCATCCCCACTCCACAGGAATCCCAGCGAGTTCCTGGAGCTGAGTAAGCAGCAGCACCTAAAGATGAATACTGCCTCCTGCTTTAACCTAAGTTTCTGTGGGAGACTGCTCAGTGTTTCAATTCAGCAACACAGCTAATAGACTTCTCTTGATTTTTCATCTTCACTTCAAGTACAAGTTCTGACAAATAGAGAAATATTTTGCTAAATGATTTCTGGAATGTGAACTATATTGATTAATCATTCCTAGCCCTAATTAAATGCTTCTTTTCCGTGGTCAGATACATGAGTTTAATTTACATTACAAGAAGGCATAACTGCAAGCCTGACAAGTTCAGAGAAAACAACCAACTAAAACAAAGTTCCAAGAAACAGGATTATAACCTTTTAGAGCATTTTAAATCTTTCTTTTTGGGTCTCATAACACTTCCCTTCAGCAACATAGCTAAAAATGTTAAAGCTACTATGAAATTTATTAGCTGAAAGCAGAGTATAAATGTATTCCTTCTCTTCCTATGTATGACCCTGCTACTCCCGTGCTCATTAGTAAACGGTTTCCAATCCCATATAAAATGTGCTTGATACATTATTGCATTGCTGATTGTGACTTTTGTCAGCGCCTTAGTGACTGGCATCACATAATCACTTGTGCATCTGGTTCCTGGCTGAGAAGAATGTAGTCAGATTGGGATATGTTTTATTTAATTGGCTCTGTACCTGGGCCCTCTTAAATGGCTTGAGGAAACCTGATCTACTGATGTCTTGTTCCCTATAAAATCCATCACTTGTGATGTAAATGGTTGAGCATGTGAACTTATTTCACTTGCCATCAGTTATGCTGGGAGCAAAATGTGGTTGATAGAAAACAAACACCAAAAGGATGTAAATGCAAGAGAAAATTCTGCTTAAAGTTTGCATGGATCTTCATGGGAAATTTTTATATTCTTCACACAGGGGCAATTAATAATTCCAATAGAAAAACTTATTTTTAGAAATATCAAAACCTTGCTTAAAATCTGAAAATCATGGCAGTCCTTCTGTAGATTTTATTTGGTTCAATCAGTTGTTGAATCTTCATTTTAAAATGTCTAGGACAGGAAATAGCAATTCAGTCACACCTCATTATTGCCCAACAGGGTCACAGTCCACCACTGATCTAGAAGTAGGCGTAGAGGGAAAACTTCAAGTGCTCAAGAGGATGTATTGAAAAATTGTTTAAGTCTTACAGAATAGTCTAAAATACCAATCCTGAGCAAAAATAGAAAATTCTGCAGAATTACAAGAATGTCTTTAAAAATGACCTGTAACTTTGCAAGTGCTGTATCATATTTCATCTATGAAAAAATAAGTGTCTGAGGCTTATTTAAAGAATCATACTGAGAGTGAAAGAAGAAAGCAATTGCCTAAGAGAAATTATAACATACTGGTTATTACCTACTAAACTATTGTAATATTATAAGACAGAGAGAGATTTGTTGATCTGCCCGTAATTATTTGTGTCCTTAAACTTGCACACCACTCTTTTCTTCACCACTGTAGAAGATCATGGCTTGAATTAGCCCCTTAGAAATGTTTCTCCACCATTCTGAATCTATCTAGATTTCATGTTTTTAAAAAAATCTTGCAGATTCTTTTTAGTCATCTTAGCAGGTCTGAAAATAGGGACAAACATTTTTAACAAGTACATTACAGCAAATTTTTTTTTTAAAGTATCAATCTGCTTTTATCAGTATGTAATGGCAATGCTCCCATAACCTTTCCAAACCAACTAGATGCATACAGCCTTCAAAAGCTTCTGTTTCAAATTCTCTTTCCTTCTTCAGCAGTGAACCTTGATCTTTTTTCAACTACTTCTAAAGAAAATATACCATATATTTTTTAAAGACATAGATGGCCCTGCTAAGGATTCTCAAGTAGTCAGTTGTGTCTCTGTCTTTAGATAATGCAGACAGTCAGGCCAAGCCTCCTATGAAAAGACACACACTCTCTTTTCTGCCATCAGGTCCCGGGTTCTGAGAAGACACTCCCCAGTAAAACTTGAAAAGCAACCCCAAATTCTCTAGGAAGAAATCTGTTGTTGAATCCTGGCAGTCTCACTTGCAACCATGATGAATAGAAGTACTTTTAACATCTGAAGGATTTGAAATTATTTCTATCAAAATGTTTCTGTTCACTAGAATTACACAACAAGAAATCAATTGCTTTTTGGTGGTCGGAAAAATTGTAGTATTCCTTCCCACAGTTCAGCTCAAATTGCAGATTCCTTTTAAGAAAAGAAAGTTAATTTGGGTCCAGCTGTGGTATATCCATATGAATGCTTTATTGTGTACAATAATCTGTGCCATCTGCTTTGGCTATTGGAAAATTAGCAATTGTCAAGCTGGTTTTTTGTGAAATGCCTCAACTTTGCCAGTGTAAAACCATAGATTTTGACTTTTTGTTGCTCTACTGCAGATGAAAATCTTTGGCAATGGCATTTCCAGAATTGCAAAATTGTCATATAAAAGATTAGCTTTAAAAAGCTATGAAAGGACTTGTGTCTGCTGGTTTATATATCAGCTTCTAGCTGAAAAGTGACTTTTCATATTCCTTGGAGTAAAGAATATCTGCCAGAAACTTTAGCATTGTGAATGAGTTTGTCACAAAACTTTAACCAAGTGTCGCTAATGATCACCTTGAGTATATAAACAGCTTTACTTGTTTTTATAGTCCTGCATCCTCTTTTCTCTTATTTGCACCATGTATATCACGATGATTTTTCACTTCACTGGTTTGTTTGTACCTGGTAACTACAGGACACTGCTCTGCTTTGCAGAACTACGTGTCTTGAACAAATACTGAAAGCTAATGTTTAATGACTGAAATTAAAACTAGGAATGTATCAAGTACCCTAAATCAAATTCCTGGGCCATTCCTGCGATGTATGAAAACAAAAGAAAAAAAAAGTTTTAATCATCCTGGAAATTGTGTACCAAAGCTTAAACATGTATCAACTGGAGACAAAGCAATGCAATAGGAGAACTTGCAGGAAGCATAACGACACAAAGCCATGCCACAATTCTTGACCAAGAGTTAATGCAAGGAACAGTTGCTTGTATGATATCCATCAGTGAAAGGTAACCTAAAAAAAACCAAGCCCATATTTATTTAAAAGGTATCTAGAAGATCCAGCTTTGAGGAACCATTTTCTGGCCCTACATCAAACAGCTCTCCCTTCTCTATTATCTACTCTTTCATCCCTAATGCATTCAAAAAAAAGTTCAGCTTTCCCCATAAAGTCTTACTTCCTTATTATTTCCTAATGTTTCCCTGTGGTGTTTCCTAATGCTTATATCCACACAAAGTATTCGTTAAAGCTTTCTTGATAAGAATTCTTTTAGTGGGAGCTTGCAAGAGCAGCAGTAGGTGTGTAGACCTAGGTTGATCCTAGGCTCTTATGTATGAGTAACAAACTCAATTACCTGCATGCAGTTACTCCATGAAAGGAAAAAGGCTCTTTTATCAACTTCTTCATCTTGCAGATAGGGCAAAGAATTATTCTCTCCAGTCTGCTGCACATAGTGCTGTGTTTTCCTAAGAGATGCTCCATTTATCTTAGATAAAGCAGCAACAGGAAGTGCAGCTAAGTCCTGATATTTTTTTCAGCTATTTCACAATATTCCAGGTAGGACTAAGATCCTCAGCTGCTGGAGATCATCAGTCAGGACAGACTGGACCTTTCATAGGGCTGCACTTGCTGGAAGGCAAGTGAGTACAAACAGGCAGGTCCTACAAAAATAAAGCAAGCACAACAGGGCTCCCTGTCTCCTGTGGGACGTACAGTAGACTGACAGAAGAACAAACCCTCAGAAACCAGCTTGTTCACACAGCATACCTGCCTGTGCAGGATCATTATAATTTACAGCTTGAAAGACCACGCCACTTTACTAACTTCACTTTACTAACTTCATCTCCATCTTCTTATACGCTGCCTTCAGGTGTTTATACACGATTTTGAGTTAGCAGGACTACTCATACTTGTACATGCTAGACACGATAGAAAATAAAGGCCGAGTTGGGCCCTCAGTGTACAACACTGACTGTGGTTAGAGATGCTCATTTAGCCTCTGCTCTGCCATGTGTCCAGGTGGGTCTTCCCTGAGGCAGCAGCCACGGTTTTAGACTCCAGAGGGACTACCTATAATTTGTTGTGCCCTTGATGTTGAAATGAGGGGGAGATATCTTAATATTGTACTTATCATCAGAAAGCTTCAGAGGTAGGGTCTCTGTAACTCCCTCATTACAGCCAGGTCAATGGCAAACTTTCTGTCAATCCCCTGCCCTTATGATATTGGATTTTTCCTCCAGGTAGTTAATTTCAACCTGCGTTTCCCTGCATGATTCATAATCTCTGTAACATCTTTTTGCCTATTCAGAAGGTGTTTGTGATGGTCACAGTCTTACTGTGGTCACTCAAGACATTGCACCCTGTTACCTGTTCTCGCATGCTTGCTGTTTCCATGGCCTGCTGGTGGTGGTTTACTTTCATTTAGCACATGTGGCTCAGTCCAGAGTTGCTAAGAGCCTCTGATCATGTTTTTTACTCAAAAGCCAAGTGTCACTTAGGTAGATTTTAGTAACCTCAGGACCATCACAAATCTGTTGCGTTCCTGGTGAGTTGTCTTAGGTGCCAAGGAAAACTCAATCAGTAGGCAGGGGAAATAGTTTCTTCTGCACATATAAGGTGTTAAATCTGAACAAACGTGTTCTGTGTTTCTCCTAAGGAGAGTTTCATAACCCTGCTGATGCATCACATGTAAAAAAATATTTGGTTTCAATAAGGTCTCCACTCAGAAGTCATGGAATACGATCCTTTTACACATAGAATTTCTTCCATTTGGCTTAATCTTAAGCAAAGGAATGTGTCCTTTTTGCACGTTGAGTGTCTGGGGGTTTTACTTATATTTGTGCGATTAAAAGCCAACCCACCTCTTCACCAGTGCAAAAGGAACTTGCCTTCAGACTTGAGTTGTGGAAAATTTGTCTTCTTCTATCTCCTCTTTCTGTTTTTCTGCCACCTTTAATAGATGTGCTTTGCCAGAAAATATTGGTCTCTGCCTTTCCAGAGACTGGCCTCTTTTTCGCTGAGATCAAAACTAGGTATGTTTTTACCCCATCTTATTGTGTTATAATTAAACATGTTTTAGGTGTCTTTTCTTCCTTTTTGTGGCCTATCAACACATTCAGCCAAAACATTGCCATTCCACATAGAAAAGGCAACTGCCCTAAGTCCCATATTCTACTTTCACTTTCAGTTGGTTTCACTGCCAAAGGAGAACCAAAGGAACAATTGTATTACTCTTTCTAGCATCAAACCAGATCCTGTTCCTGTGCCCAGTTCCAACTAAGCAAGAAAACATTTTGTTTGCACTTGATAGTCCATTCATTTTGTATTATGATGCAGTAACTCTGTTGTCACTTGGTTTCACACGCACACTTCTTCCAACCTATTGCAAACTGAGGTAATTTTCCCCCATGCCTTGCCCTGTGCTTTTTGACACAGCTCATGCAGGCCAGCACACTCTGTAAAACTCTGCTTGATTTACTTATGCTTTACTACTTCAGATCTCCTGTCTCACCCAATTCTTGATTCTTTATCATCTTCAGAGTGTGCACACTGTCTGGTCTCCATAAGCCTCATTTTAGACTCAGGAAACATTTTTGTCTGTTCTAAACATAACATACCTCCAAAGCTGGCATGGAGGGGCGAGTGCAGGTGCTCAGAGCATTTCATTGATGATGTGAGCCAGACAGACTCCTCTTCACTGTGACTCAGTGTTCCTTCAGCTTTTCCTCCTCACTACACTAACCTGAGGGAAGTGCACGAAGGGCACAGACAACCCTGGGGGGATTTGACAGAAAAAGTACAAATCCCTCCTGGCTCTATACCTGCAGTGCCCTTCACCATGTGCATGAGCAGAGACAGAGGGGGAGATGTGAGCAAGGCTGCTCACATGGTGGATTTCAGGGTCAGCAAAACTCCCTGAAAATTCCCTGATGTTCAGCTTCCAAAGGATGAGCTGCAGTTCTCCTCCGAAGTTGAAGAGCTCATTACTGTTTGTTATTTAGGTGGTGGTGAGTGTGTATGACTGTGCTTGTACTGTTTCTCAGTGCACACATTTATAAGTTTAATATAGATCAATATAATGGTGTAACTGCCTACTGCCACTCACCCCAGGGAAGGACACAAGAACTTGCAATCATGCCAAAAATGTACTGAAATATAGATCTGAAAAAGCATAACAATCAAGTTTCAGAAAGGTAATCCCATGGCTTAAAATTAATGAGAAAAAATGTACAAAAATTGATATTTAACTCAACAAAAAGAGATCAGCATCTACCAGCCCATTGTGAGCAACCATCATCCCACATAGGTCAATAAGCCTTTCACCCTGAGAGCTTCAAATACAACTTGTGACTTCAATCCCTCTAACGTGGCAAGACAAAGTGTACCAAGGAATTTGGCCACTGGCAAAGAGCCTTGCTTTAACAAGAGACTAGCCGTCAAAGCAGCATGTGTGGTCTGCAAGTGGCTCTGTTCCTCATCCCCCTCGTTCCTACTGGGTGTCCTTGCTCGGGGCTGTGTTTGCTGGGTGCATTCCTGCCTGCAAACTGGTGAGCTTTACACCTTGTCCACACTGCGCTGAACCACCCTTGCCTTGCAGACCGTGCAAGGGCAGGAGAGAGCCCAGCCAGGCACACTGTGTGTTTAATATGGCACCCACCAATTTTGGAGGCAACGTCATCTGGCCTTCAGCTTTTCAAGAGTGCACTCCACTTCCAGTAGAGAGCAGCTAGCCCAGCACGGAGATGTTCCGTGCCAGACCCACAAATCCTTCGTACCCCTGCAAAAGCATGGAAACAAGCGTTGTCTGGGGCAGTGTAAAGATTCCACCCGGGAAACAGTTGGAGGAGAGAGAAAAAAGATGTCTCAAGCTCCAGCGCTGCCTTCCCTTTTGGCAGTGTGTGGTAGCTATAGGAAAAGCTCATACCTAAGGAGAAGCTGCTGCATCTCTATTTTCCCACCTGTAAAATGAAATGCCTATTAACTTCTCCGTAGAGCACACTGAGCTTTGCTGATGAAAAGTAGTTCATCAGGCATCATTTCTATGAAACTCTTTCTGTCTGTCACAACACAAAGCAAGATGTTCACGCAGATAATTTTTTTTGCTGAGTCAGGTCACCAGCTTTTCAAGATATATAATAAAAGGTGCAGGAAACATGCTACTGTAGTTCAGAGTTTTGGTCCATTAATGGGATTCTTGTTCACCACTTCAGTAAATTAAGCCCAGTTCATCCACTTTTTGTAAAGATTCACTCAATGTAGTTTTAAAAAACCCTGTAGTTTGAGATTTGCATATTTTTCTGTCTAAAGTTTAAAAAAAAATAAGGTTGCTAAAACATCATGTCAACACGTTTAATCCTATATTTGGAATTCTGTTTCACTTTCATCTTTTTCTAACACACTTTGTTTTAATTTTCTTCTTAGATATTGATTTTTACTTTTTTAAGAGAACTAGAAAGCACACAGTGATGCTTGGAGACTGCCTTTCTTTTCTCTCCTGAACTGGTGTATGGTTCTTTTCTATTAAGGTTTCACACCTCTGGCTGACATATAATCTGTTTGCTAAGAAAATAGGCTTTTATCAGGTTGTGAAAAGTTCCTTACAAAAAGAAAATCCAGTGTATTTTGATAGTTTGCAAAACATCTGGAACTTTTTCTTCTCTAAATGCATTAAGGCTTTTCTTTCTGAAGGGATTGAAGGCATCAGCAGGCTCTGAAGGCGATGGGTGGGAGCTGCAATGTGTGCTGTAACTAAAGAGTTTAGAAACCACAGCAATGTTGCTGAAATAATAGAGATAAAAGGGAAAGTAGGGCTAAACCACTAATGCATCCAAAACCAGCTGGCTCCCAACAGGAATTTCCATTTCAGTTTTGAAGGGGCTTGGTGGGGTCACACAGGGTAGAGCCCGTCTTCACTGCTCTTCGTGCCCGGCAGCATTTGCCCAAGAGACATGATCAGTTTGGGGGCACAAAGTGGAGAATGGAGGTCAGGAGCCTGGCAAAAGGCTCAGGTGTGCCATGGGGACTTGGCAGAGAGGGAAAAAAAAGCAGAACAGTTTCAAAGGGAAAGGGTTGCAAATCCCAAATTAGTCATGTTTCATGATTTGTGATGAAAGAAAAACAAACTCTTTCTGGTCTGGGCCAAAAAACAAAAGGGTATCTCCAAGCTTTTTCAATTAAATAGTTTCTTGATGAAACAATTATTGTAAAATTATAAATTCATAAGTATTCATTTTGAAAATGTCAAAGTAAAATACTAAGTTTTATAAGCTTGGCAGAAATTTAGAAGTAGTCTTTGAGACAAGTATACATTGGGACATAGATTGTTATTTTGCTTTTCTAATGGCTAACATTTTTCTCACTTTCTGTTTTTCAGGGGTACTCACTGTTTCATAAGGCCAGTTAGTACTCCATAAGCTTTCTCAAAACCAGCCACACATTTCCCAACAGAGGAAGGAGCTTCTCTTCACAACTCCCTCATTATTTTTTAATGTCTAAGACAACATACTGGTGACAAGTTTTATTTCTACTCACACAGGACACTGGCTAATGAGTAAATATTGCAACTTTAGAACCAATTTTAAAAATTCATTCCATTTTATGGCTCAAAACGAAATATCAGTAGCTAAATTTTATATGACAACATTGACCATACTGTAGAGATTCACATAAACATGCTATGTATTTACAATATCTTGCCTTTTGTTAAAAATCAGGCACACAATCCAGTTACATAGTTGATGTCTGAAAGGAGGCTTAAGTGAACTCTGGTTTAGATAAATGTATCTGACTGCCTTAGCCACGGGCAGAGAGGGCTCACACGGAGAGGTACAGCATGCATGAGAACCCACCGTGCTGACTGCGTGCCTCAGCTCCCTCCAGCCTCTGCAAGAACCAGGTAACTTTTCTCACCTCATCGGCCACAGGGCTGAGCACGCCCTAAGTCAGTGCAACCACAGGATGCTGCCATCAGAGAGCTCTGGGTGCACTGTGACACACACACATGGAAGAGATCTGTGGGAAGCCTTTTGTGGAACTGGTGGGCAGCAGCTCTGGCACCGGGTGCCAAAACCACTCATGCTGTTTCATGACCCCCTCTGGCTGCATTGTTTTACAGCTGTAGATTATCTGTCTGTCATGCCAACACTATAAAACCCCATGCAGTGTGGGGTTTGGTCTTTTTGGCAAAGTCAGTTTGGTCCCAAAGCAGCTCTGTTTCTCTTGCAGAATTCATACATGCCAGCTAACTTTGACCACTGGAAGAGGACTGTCCCACCTGGAGGGAACACAGCTTGGGATAACGCTTAGCTCTCTAACAGTGATGCTGTACTTCTCAACTAGATCTCCAGCATAGCCCACAGCAAATTTTCATACTGAACTAATGAGCAAATGTTACACAAGCTGTCCTCACTGGTAGGATAAGCTGCACATTCCCGTTGGTCACAGGAGACACTCTGGAACACTCCATGGACTTGGAATCACCCTGATAACCGTAGCTCCATATCAAAGTAGAAACACATTTGTGCATGGTACCAAGGTCCTTGTGCTGTCTGCACTGCCCAACACATTGGGATGACAACAAATTGTAAATTCTCAGAGTCACACTTCAGTGGCTTTTGGGAGCTGAACATCTCCTTTCAAAGAGAAAGAACAGGAGACTAGTAATACTGCAATTGGCAAACCATTCTGTTTTGTTGCTACCAGAGATAACTGAAACATATCTACATATCTTTTCCTGGTTCTGATCACCTCAGAGGAAGATGCATAATTATTACTAAAAATAACAGAAGTGCTTCTCTGTTTTTGTCATTTAGTGCACAGCTTTTGTAAAGTACTGCCCAAACACAGATGACCTTGCATTGTGTTATAACTTTATAGTTATCAGTTTCTTACCTTCTCTTGGTTTGAATCAGAAAATGGGGTTTATTAGTAAGAAATATGAAATAAAATTCTGCAAGCAAGAAAAAATGGTCCCAAACCTGAAAGTGAAGCTGTACATTTCCATACTGGCTACAAGATTCAGAAAGCTCTGTGATGTTGTTGCGTGTGTCTTGGAAGGGAATTAATAATCTTCATGTGTTTTGTCCCAGTGATTGAAATAAATTACTTGCTTAAATTGCTAAGCAAGATGACCCATCTGTTGGCCCATGCATGTTCAGATTCTCAGTAGGTTTATTATTCAAAATAATGACTGCCATATGCAACAGTAAACAGTTCTTTTAGAGTTGACTGAAAGATCCTGTGCTGCTTTTGAAGGCAATTTACAGAAATCATTCATGTTCCCCTCCAGAACCTGCCATTCAACCAAACTCACCCTGACAGAGCTATTGCACTGCTTTTCTCTGAAGGCAGAGACAAAATCATAGCAGAAGCTTGGATGGCATCAGATTTATTCTTCATGAATGGAAAAGACTGAAAATTATGAATTATACAGCTCTGCAGCCCCAAACAGCACCAGGCACGTCCCAGTTTATTTGTTTATTTGCATCACCAAACAACTATCATATAATCAAGTTGCAGGAGCAGTCAGTATGTTTAAACATGCATTACAGAATAAATCTAAGATGGCAGCAGCCACTGTAACACTTCCTAAGCCAAAAAAAGAAAAAATTGTCCCAATCCAAATTCACCTTTTCAGAAAATGCCTGAATGACTAGTAAAACAGTATAATGCTCCTTCATGGACAACAGATTCTGTCTATCGAACCCAGGAAGGCAGTGTATCCCAGGGATGAGGGCTTTCCCTGGCATGTTGTCCCTCACAACCCCAGAAGAACAAACCAGGAGACCTCCAGCAAGAGCATCTCTGCATTGGCATGGAGCAGGAGGCAAGGGTAATGGCAGGACTTGAGTCATCACAGAGACATGCCACTTGGTGTCAGCACGCCCAGAATGAAAGGATCATGGCGCAGGGAAATTTGTCTAGATAGGGGAGAGGTTTTCTTGCTGACAAATTAGTGAGTGCAGTTAGACAGGAACATCGGCCTGTGCAGGAGGTGAACACCATCAGGTTATTCCCTTGGCAGCTTCTCCTGCCCTCAGCCATTTGTAAGCTCCCTGTTCAAGGTAAAGCTGGCAGAGTCACAGCACTGAGCAAGCACAGGCAAAAGGCTACCTGTTCTCAGGAGGGGAGATAGTGGACAGGAGAAGCCCCCACCCTGCCCACCACACTGGTATGCAGGTGTCCACAGCTCATGGCACTAGGTGTAACCAAACAAAACCAGACTTACCATCAAACAGCGTGCATGCCTTTACAGGTTAAAGGATGTGCCTGTGTGTTGGATTTGATCACCTCCCTCTGTTTTATTATTTTTTATCACTGATTTTCTGTTAAATTCCACTGGTTCTCATCCTCTAACCTTTCCCTGTTAGGGAAGAGCTGAAAGCCAGACTTCTGCAAACAGTCCTCATATACATCTACTTAATAAATAAATAAAATGCAAGGTTCTTTTTCATAACTTCCTTTGCCTCTAATTTAGACCATTCACATTTCATCCCCAGGCTGAACACACATTCAATTCATACAACGCCCATAAACCATGTTAAGACCACAGAGCATCCATGATTTGTTCATGATGTTAATAGTGACTCACCATGGCCAGATTACAAATGTTAAATTGCTGATGGATGGCTCACATCCAGCACGTGGTATTCAGCTGAAGTATTAATCATGTGTGGAAAGATCTTTCTCTTTTCTTTGGGTCCCTGTGAATAATGAAACCTCTAATACAGTATATTGTACTTTACAAGCTTACTGAAATGAACTCCTTTCTAAAAAGAGAAAAGGATAACACTATTAAAGCAGCCGAATGCTGTACATGACATGATGACATATTAGGACTTTCTGGATAGCTAAATGAACACACTTGCTTTTTGTTGATTTATGCCAGCAGATCAGGCCTTTCTTTCCCAGGAATAGAAGTTTTCTTGTTTCCCTCTTTCTTTGTTGGAAAGAGATAACTTATTGAGTGCAATACTGCCTTGATAGACAATTGTTCATGAAAAACACAAAGTGTGTAAAGGAGCAGGAAAGAATGACTAAGTGCAGATTTCTGTAAGAAATAACTCATCTGGATTTGGAAATAATGTTCTCCCTTGGTATGCTGGCAGAGATCTTCTTCTGAAGTACTGAGTGAGAATCAAATGTGGGAATCTCCTACACCATTTCTTGTGTTTCCGTTTCCTTTTTCTTTTCTTCTCACTTGAGCATTTTCATTGGTAAAAGGATAAATTCTACAAAGCAATATACTTTATTGCATGTGATAAGAATGGCTATTATCATTGTCCTTTTTAATTTTCTTCTGGTTTAATGAAGATAGTGAGAATTCAGATATCTCAATGCAGAAGAGCACTATATATACTGGGTCTTCAGAAATGGCCATGTGTTTCAAAAGAAAATGCAAAACTCCATAACCAAAGTGGCTCATTCCTGTTAGGGCTCTTCTTAGGGTGTGAAGACAACAACATATCAGAAATAAACAAATATATCAGAGTAGGGAAATAGTCAAGAAGAAGTACCAACAGTCAGTTTCTTCCTGAAAGGGTGAATAGATGCAATAAGGTTTTTCTTATGTGGCACTGCAGCCATATATGATGCAAAGATAACAGTAATTTTTAAAAATCAGAGGCTTGGAAATATTTTCCTATTCTGATGAAAATCCTGCCATTAATACAAACCATACAATACAGCATGCTCTGCTCCTCGAGAAAAGCGGATGGTTTTGATATGGCCATGACTGTCCGTTCAGAAGGCAAATTCAGAAGTGAAACAATGGGTTGCAGGACCATTCAGCTTCAAGGCTGATGGAGATTTCTGGTAATGGTATTATAGATAAGTAGGGACAGTCCCTGGGAAGTCAGAGGTAGATGAAATGACATCCTGATGTCTGTAAATGCTGAGGGAACAAAACACCTGGGAAAATATTCAGCCTCAAGGCTGCTGCTGTTTTGGAAGTTGGGGGTTTACTTTTGCAGGGAAAGAAAGCAATTACTACAGGCATATGTGGAACCACTGAAGAGACTACTGCAAATCTCCCTTGATAGCCATGGCCAGCTATAAATACTTCTATGCTCTGTGTGCCATAGCATGAGATGATAACCGATATGCTCAGACAGGGATGTCAAGAGGGGGAGGGGGACTGGAAACTCCATTTCAGGCGCCAAGACAATTTTCTTGAGAAAGGAAATCTGAAACCAGCAGAGGATGGAATGCACTTCATGCAGAGGCACTGCTGTAGGCTTTGGCCTGCACACCTCACACCCACTTCAGTCCTCTAGGCACCATTTAGAGGGGGCTTGAGCAGGGAACAACCTGGGTTGGGGTCAATATCACCCTAGTTTAATTAATCACTACTGCATTAGAAGCAGTAACTGGGGAACTATAATGATAGTTGGGCCATATGAAGCAGCTGCAAAGTTTCTTAACAACTTTAAGAATGACCCTTCAACCTTTTCTCATTACTCATATGATTAATGCTTATCCATGTGAACAGTCTCATTGATTTAACTCGCCCTACTTCTGTCGGTAAGGACTTCAGAATCAGACATAGAAATATAGAATTATACTCTTCCTCAGTTATTTCAAATCCAGATTTAGTTAAGTGCAATGATTAACTCAGTAGACCTTGCCCCATAGAGAAGGGCAGTAGAGGAACTACTCTGTAACTAGGGGTTCCACTTTAACTAAAAAAACAATATCAGCATCCATAGTGTAATCTTCCTTCTAGTCCCACCTGCATCAATGATATTGTTTAAACTTATTTTTAAGTTAGATGTTCATAAATAATGTTTAAAAGCAGTCTCCACTTTAATTCAACACATGAAAATTCAAGAAGAAAAAAATACTGGACAAAATATCAAAGAAAGAAAGAATAATAGAATCTGTTGTTAAAATTTCAATTAAAAAGTAATTTTACCCAAATATGTTCAGTTTTGCAATGCAGTCTTTATTTTATGACTTTTTCAAGCAGTTTTCACAAGTCCAATAAATACTTGTGGATGGCAAAGTGCTTATTCTTCCCTGGAACACCAATCAAATACTGCTCTGCTCAGTGTGGTCTGTATTTTTGACAGATGCAACAAGCCTAGACAACTTTCTAAGTATCATTAGTCACTGTGAATCTTTAGTTCATCTCTTGTTCTGTCCCTAAGTAGCCTTCATCTATCTTTTTCAACAATTTTTCTTCAACTCCTTATGAATCACTTTGCTGCTGTCTTAGAGAAAATCCCTGTTATTATGAGGAGCTGCTTCTCTGAATGGGGGAGGGAAGCTATGAGAATACTGTTCTTGTGGTAAGGCTCTCACACAGGTTTTCATCACAGAATCATCACAGGTATCATAATCCATGTTCCAATTAAAACTGTAGGGTATTTTTAAGTGACACATACTGGAGGACTTTCATCAAATGCTCTGGTATGTGCCTGCTATTAACACCTCTCCATCAGGTTTGCATTAGATACACAAATCACACCTCTGCAGTTAAAACTCACTACTGGTCTAGGCAGAGTGCTGGACAGACCCAATTTGGCAGTGGTGGCAAGAGATTTATGGTTCATTTCAGATCACATTTCAGCTTCCATAAATAAGGATGTGAACTTCTTTACACCACCAAGCTAAGCTTTATTCTCTATCTGTAAATTAACACTCAATTTTAGATTGCATGTGGCATTTTTTTCTTTGCTGCTGTATCAGAAATGTTGCTCTTCTCCAGTTTTACAACACATCCAGAGGAAAACTAAACAAATAGACACAGTGGGAACAGCTATGAATAAATCGATTTCATATTTACCAGTATTGTGCCTCAGTTCTGGATCTTTTCATTACCTTCTCCATTTCTCAAATTCAATTAATGTCTGTTTCCCATGGTCTTTGGACACCTTTGCACATCAGTGCTTACACATGAATAGTTTTCCCATAACTTGGGGCCTTCATATAAATCCCTTTCTGCAGCAAAGGAGCACAAACACTTGTGTCAGCATCGGTCCTACCATGATCACACACTTTGTTGGATTAATTTTTCTTCCTGGTAAATTTATTCTCTGATGCAGAATTGCTAATATTTATTATTAAATTTACCCTAGCATTTCTGGTCTTCTAATTTGTTCCAGACCAAAATATCATCTATACAGAATACACTTACATACATTAAAATGCATTGCATTCTCAGTAGAGCACCTTGGGCACCCCAAAAGCCCTTCATGGAAATTGTGTTTCCCAAAGGAAGTGTTACATTTGCATAGACAAATGTTCTCAGTTTTAATGGTATGTGTGATCATGGAATTGTGTCTTTGGAACAGAAACAGGGTAGTTAGAGAGTGAAACACTGGGTCAGCGCAGTAGGTAGCGCTCATGGAAAGGTTTCAACACTGACCTCAGAAGTCTCGTCACTCGTGCCTCAGTGCAATAACACACCTCTCGTGCAGTTGTCTCTTCTCCACTGCTTTCCAGTGTCCAAAACATTCAACCATTTGAAGACGCACTCCCGGTGCCACACACTTCCCAGTACCACACTCTTCCAGCACATCCAAGATTGCTGCTATAGAACTGTCCTTTCAGTCTCTCTTAGTATCCCATACACTCCCTTTACTGGAAGTCAGAGGTTCGTTTACCTAAAGCAAGACAATAACAGTGAGTTGTTCTGACAGAAATACTTTCTACTTCTTCCTTTCTACAAAACCAGCAATAAACAAAGCCAAAATTTGACATTTTCAATTTTCATGTTATACTCTTCTCCCAGCTCCTACTGACTTGGAGCAGCTTGGAACAGAGCCAGACAGATGTGAGGATGTAGTTCATCTAGGAAGGGAAACTAGAATATAATTTGGCAATTCTTCTGGGAGGAAAAGATATGCCAAAGAGAGCCTCTGAAGTAAAACTTACATTGCTCACCTCTTCTCCCACTCTTCCAGCAGTAAAGTGACATACCTTTATTAATATTTATTGCCACTGAGCAGCATACAATAGTTTAGAGAAATTACTGGCACCAGAAGAAATTATTGAGCAAGAAGGGGATGGGCAAGACGGCCGGGTGAAGTTGAATAACCTATCCCAACAAGTGATGATAGCGGGTTTGGCTAATCACTCTGAAAAGTTGCTATGTCCAAAGAAGCAGAAATTTCTCTTAAAATGGGGTCTCAGCTGAAGTTTTCCAGTGCAAGAAAGTCCTAATTACAAATTAACCAGGCTAAATCACTATAAGGGGGACACTGTCAAGCTTGTTTCCTAACAGATGCACAAAGCAACTTTCGGAACAAAAACAAACTCACATGACCAGCAACTGACCCTGTTTCAGCTATCAGGGCAAAGGGAACTCAGAGCTGTCTGCAAGTGGTGCAGCTGGATCCCAGCACAGAACCAGAACAGCTGTGGAAGGACTTAAGGCGGGCACTGAAACCTATCCCAAAGCAGCACAAGGCACCGTCAACAGTTTTCAGTCTTCACAGTCAGTGATGGAGTTTAAAAGCCAGCTGAAACCCTTGCCTATAGCTTACATATTTCACTCTCCAGTGAAGCCAGTGACAGGTCCCCTTCCATTAGCTGAACACTGAATCTATCAAGAGCAAACATCTGCGGCCACCGTCTACTGGGACCACCCATCAGCAGCAGAAAAGGCCTGCATGCACTCACTGAATATCAGAAGGTCAGGGGTCAGTCTCTCCTACCAGTTGACTAAAAGTACCTCCATAGAGCCTGAATGAAAGGTCATTTTAAGATACTGTGCAATTCACTGCCAGGGCACAGCTCAGGACAGGACAAAGGCAGCAGGAGCCAGCCTCATTCCAGCTCTGGCTTCAGAAGTCATCTCACTCCCTACAGTAAGAGTATAAAGCATAAGCCTCTTATCAGCCACACATTGTAATACAGACAGAAACGCAAGCACAGATATTTTCCCCTTTCCAAAAATAGCCTTTTCTTTTTTTTTTTTCTCTTAGAAAATGACAATGTGAGGAAAAAACACCATTTTGGTTTTCTGTAAGCTTTACATCTTTTGCATGTGAACTTTACATCCTTCTGGCTCCAGAGAAACTAGTAGCAGCTGGTTTAATTTCCTCAGTTTCCCATGTCAGAGGTTCAAACGTAGTTGTAGATACTCTTTATGAGTGAAATGTTCTCCTGCTCTTTGGATCAAAAAACTTTAAACAGAGTCAGATGACTCAGTTTCAGTGTGCTGGGAAGGCTGGGGCAAACTCTTTACAGAAATATTTCTCCTCACATTTTTAAGAACTGCTCTGCCATGAGACCTCTACAGTGAAATATCTGTCTTTTCAGTGGCCATTCAGTTTTCCTCCTTTGGTTAACTCTACACAGTCCAAAGGAAACTCACCCTTCGTCAGAACTCCAGGAAAGCCTGATACAAAATCTAGATTTGATTTACATTTCGTTTGCCCCCAAATCCTTTTCAATCTCAAATAAAGACCAAGTAAAATTAGAAATAAAAGAACAACCAGAAGGGAGAGGCAGTAGAGAATTAATTAGATTGGGAAAACATTGAGAAAGGTAAAAAAAAATAATCACTGGGAAAAATAGATGTCAAGTGTAGACCTGTTGATGTGGGCAAGGAAGACTTACAAAAGAATCTGCTCATAAAGAGGCTCTGACAGCCCAGAAATGTCTCCCAGCAGCAGCTGTCAGAACTGGGAGGACAAGCCCTACTCCTCTCCTCCAGAAGAGATGATAGTTCCCTATTGTGAGAGTAGGTGTTAATTATTATTTCCTTTCTAGGACTAAGGGAGGCTTTTAAATCTATCCAATGCAGTAAAATAAGCTGTGACTAGGTAGGTAGATAGATAGATAGGGATAGATATTTGGCAATATGGAACAGCATAGGGCTCTTCCTATCGAGGTTGAGAGGCAAAATAAAAAACAAGAGTTTGTGAGAGAGTTTTGTGCTTTTGGTATGGGGGTGCATCTGGTTACCCACATGGGCGGTTTCAGTCAGTGGGACCACAGGCTGTGTGACCACAAAGTATATGATGAGCTGCATTTCTAGCAGCTTACAGATAATGAATGGGAAGGCTCTTGGGTTTTTCCCTGTGTGCATCAAGTGAAAAGGTTCACATTTTTGTTCAGCCATACACCAGCAGTGGAAACCGACACCAGTCACTGGGGGAGCCTTTTCACTTCAGCAGGTGAAGGTGCTGACTCCACTTCCCGCAGGCAGGCCAGACCTCATTTTGCTGACTGAAGATGCCACTTAAATTAAAACTTGTGTAACCATATGTTTCAAAACTGTGAGTCATATTTTACACAAGAATGACTGTGACAGGCCATGTATTTGTGTTGATTTGCTGTATTTGCACAGTGCCCTGCTGAATAAAGCTATCAAAGTTTATCCTGTTTGTAAATTACAAGAATAATTAACAATCCTTTGTGCCAGAAATATTCCTTATGTGAACAAGGTATTACAGTTAAAAAAAGATACAACTTCGATATTAATTATATTTTTCTATAATGTTGAGGGATCAATTTATAATGCGTGATTGTATGCACCTAAACCATATCATTTAACCTCACAGCATACTTTAAACACTGCATTTCACTTACGCTGAAAGCCTTGGGCTTTGAACGGCACGTAACACAATACAGCAGAGCAAACCAAACAACAGAGTGGTCCAAATCACAGCCCATCACACCACCATGTACAGTCAGGGGACCTCCAGCACAGCAGATGGGGTTGAGCACATAGGTATGTGCAAATGGAATACACAGAAAACCAAACTTTTGTCAGTTTCGACTGTTGATACCAGTCGCAACACGGAGCTGAGAGTTGTTGCTAGGGAATGCATGAGGCTCTGCCACCAAAACTCACATCTCCAGACCAGTAAGTGCAGCCATCTGGTAAGTCTCTGCAGAAAACGCTGAAGAGGATGTTGCTTGGATCAGTGGACTACCTGGAATCTAGGAGAAGCATCTTGTTTCCAAGGAGCCATGAGAATCATGTGGAGAAGGAGAGAAGTGAGGAAGGCTAAACAAACATGCCAGTAGGAACCTGCCTGGACTTACTGAAGGGTTGGGGCTAAACAAAGTCTTCAGTTACTTTGAGCAGTTTATCTAGAAGGGAGTATTGTGCCAGTATCCGGGAAATGCAGGGAAACATTGCACAAGACGTTGCCCCAGAGGAAGAATGATGCAGGGCACTGCCTTCAGGAAGTTTCCTGCTCTGTTTCTCTCAAATATCCTGAGAAAGACCCATGATATATTTGAATAATGAACAAAATCTATGTGTTTTCACTACCTGATGTAGCCTGTTCCCTGAAGGAGACAACTGTACTGTAGGCAGTATGACCACAAGGGCTGGGAATTATTGTATTTCAGATATTGTGTAAATGAGAAGGGCATGTTCACAGCTGTTTCAGGTGCTTGGGTGGAAGTATGAGCCACAGCCCCAGTGTCCCAGCAGTGCAGGCAGAGGCACTAAAATGGAGCAAGTATGGCCTCAGGTGTAAAGCAGTTTCAGGATTCACCAGATGCAGAGTTTCACAACACGGCCATGATCCATCAATGAAAGGCAGGGGGAAGCATCCTTAACCCTGTGACAAGAGCCATGTGCAGATCTCAGCCCCCAGTTGTCCCAGTGACTGTGTAGGAAGGCATGACTCCATTGGTAATGCAGCTGGGATGTTCATGGCTCCCCATGGTCACACAAACATTCAAGACAGCTCCCAGCTAAACTCTAAGATGAAATAACATTTTAATCACACTGGGGAGTGAAGGCAAAACCATGTTGTTAACACGATTCTCAGATTACCAACACCTCACTTTAGATGCAGCCTAAATGGTAGTCACTGAAGCATTTATCAAACCACTGTATTTTACCAGAGTTCTAGGAATCCACAGCCTGCAACTAAGTAGTCCACAAAGGTATCTAGGAAATCAAGTCCTATTCACTTTGGGAATAAATTGGTTGTATAGGGATTCACATCTGCTTGTGCAGTTCTGCTGAACCAGTGTCCCTTCAGCATCCCTAGGCTTGGAGACTGTCCTCACAATTTTGCACTTTTCAGTGAAGAGTTTGTCCCCGGCCCTCGTACCCAGAGCACGTAAATGCTCTGGTTTACCGCCACAAGGAAAAGCAGTCATGGAGACACGCACAAGAATGAGGGAATTTTTAGAATAAAAAGAGCACCCAATGTTTTATCATCTCTTAGGGAACAAAAAAAGGAAGAACCAAAAACCTTTTATTTCAAGTCATATGCTAACTGGTAATATCAGAGAGAGCTCAGCCAAAGTAACTCTTATCAGCTCAACTGTGATGTTTCTTCCACCCTTCTCTGCAGCACACATATGAATGTGTGGCCACGGTCTCATCAACTCCGAACTAGACTGGTTTTATCCAATATGGTAAGTCCTTAGTGACAAAGTAGAGTCAATGCCAGAAGCAGGATTGCCATTTGAGAGCCATTGACCCATATTCTTGTGAGGTGGATCAGTAAAGCTTCCAGCTCCTGCGCCACCAGAAACAGGGCACAGCCCTCAGGAGTCTGATATCGAGACTGTGCCTGCTCCAGCTGTGATTTGGTCTCCTCTTTCCCACTACCCAATAGCAGGAAGAAATGTGCCCTTAGAAAGATGGGTTTGGCTGAAGAAGAGAAACGTGTGTAATTCCATGTCAGGTGAAGTTTCTTTGGCAACATCTGGCAACGTTGCAAATTTCTATACTCCGCTGAGATTTAGAAGAGCATATGGTTTCCACTACAGCAAAACAAATCACTCCTTGAACAAAAAGCTCTGAAAAGGAGTGGGAAAAGGAAGATGAAAGTTTCAAGTCTGTTTGTAAATTATGCATTATCCGTGCCTGTAATGCCCCAAGGAGCCATAAATTTAGAGGTTTCAACAGAAAAGCCTACAGCTGACACCTTACATTCGTAAAACTCATTACTATCCCTGGAGTGAAAACGAAGGGGGAAAAACAGTGAATAAATAATTGAGAACATAAGAACTTTTCATCATTTCCTTTTGCTCTTTTTCAGCTTTTCACTAGAGTTTCAAGACCAATACAGGATTCACATCAGCCGCGCTTTTAAACATGAAAAGTGACAGTATTTTTCTAATGCTTTTGCTTGTAAAATTGAAACAGTTCAATTAATGTTACAAGTACAGATCATAAAAACAAGAACTTGAAATCTAAAATATTTTCACATTCAACATTCAGCTCTGCATCTGCCACAGATATGGGTTCTGTAAACTGCATCCAAAACCAACCTGGACAGTAATTTTATTTTTGGTGCAGCTGAAATTTCACAAGACAGAGTGGCTGAGAAAGAAGACATTGGCCTTTAAGAAATTTTTAGAATATTTTTGATGATCCAGAGGTTCTGAAGTATTTTTAAGCATTTTTTGTAGTCTGAGCCTTTTTATAAAATCCTTTTATTCTTTTTTCACATCTTTGTCCTTTCTATAAATTGCCCCAAATCTATAGAATGTTTATTCTCAGAAGCCTATGTGACACTGAACTCAGTTTGACAAAGAAAACAGAGGTAGAAGTGAGTCATGCAGAGCAATTTTGTCCAAGGATTAGATGCAAATAACTCTAGAAAAATTGTGGACTTTTTCACTCTTTCTACAAAAACATTAATGCCTAACATGGTGCAGTGTTGTACTTTTCTGATTTTTCCTCATTTCGCTTTAAATCACACATCAAATTTCAAGAACTAGATGTGCTGTCTCCCTCGTGACTAAATGCAAATTGTTCCTTTCCCTTCCTTTTTCCTCCAGAATGAAAAGCCATGGAGGTTCAGAGAACAGAAGGGAAATAAAAAGACTGCAATTTCTTCCTTCACTGTTAAAAATCACAAATTTTAACCCATAATTAAAGGATGATCAGCCCAGGGGCTCTCTGCTGCTGGCCACTGACGAGGCGGGGCTCTGGACAGAAGCATTCCATGTTCAGATCCTCTCTGACTTGGCTCACCCTTGCCCCCATCTTTGAGGGGTTCTGCCCCACAGGTTGGCTGCATGTTTTCACATGGATCAGCTCTGTATCTGACTGCTAAACCCAGGTTTGTCCCTTCCCCTCTCCCTTCCTCTGCAGCACCTCACTGCCAGGAAACACAGGCTGGATGTCACCTAGAGCCAAGGGCAGCCTTTTCCTCAAAGCACAGCTAGGACCTTCAGTTGTGCCGTGTTCCAGGAAATAAGTGCGGAATATTTGAGCTGGGGCACAGAAATCAGTGGGATGGCTTCAAAAAGCACTGCCTTCCTAGCATATCTCTCTGTATGGAAGTCAACATGCAAGCCTTGGAAATAAATCTGTGCAAAGTGATGCGTGGGTAACACAGGCAAGGCTCGACTGCCAGTCAGCCCCAGCAAAAGGAAGGACCAGGTATCCGCATGTGACTGACAGTATCAGCTTTCTCTTCAGTTTGCTCGGGGAGAGAAGTCACCTACGCTCTTCCTGGGAAGTGAGCCACTTCTCTAAACAAGTCTTGGACTGGCAAGACAGCAGAATTAGGGATGCAAGAGCTCACAGTTCCCTTCTACTTTATTTGTCCAACTTATGGGCCAAACTCTTTTACACTTTCCTGGGGATCAAAACCATGCAGACAGGGCAGCTGGAAAGGGCACCCACACTCTTTTTGGAGCACAGCAGCCAGCTGGGCACCTCTTGTCACAGAGCCCAGCCCTCCTTCCCTCTCCCTGCTTGCCTGAGACCTCTACCTGACACACGCCAAAGAGCTGAGGCTCTGCAGGCAAATGACTCACAGATGCTATTGAATAGCTGTAAAAACACTGTGCACAAATGAACAACATGACACTTAGGGCTGCTAGTATTCCTGCCAGTCAAAGGGAGTCCACAGGAAAGCACTTTGAGTAGTTTTACAGACAGGAATGCCCTATGGAAAATTATACATAAACACAAAAGATTGGCAATACAGTGGAGAGCAGTGTTCCCACATAACTTCATTTAGATTGCACTGAGCTGGTATATTTTTGTATGTCTTGAAGAAAAACATCTTTCTCATTTGAAGAAGATAAATTTAAAACATCAGTGGTATGCTAGTGCCCAGGGCCCTTTATGCATCAGCTTTTACTATTCTAGTCCATGAGTCATAAGTTAGAGCATTTATCCCATAGGAACTTGTATTCCCTGGGCTACTCATTCAGATTGGCAGGTTTAGCAAACCAGCATGTAGTCCATAAGAGGCCGAAATTTAAAAAGGGAAAGGTGACACAAAAAGTTCTCCCCCAGTAAAATAAACAATGGCAGCAAAAAGCTCTATTTATTGAGGCAAGAACGGGCCTTTGCAAAGAAAGAGTGACTTCATGGACCGAGCAGCAAGAAGCAGAGGAGGCCATCAAATCTCTTGCATATTGGGAGTCAAATTAAAACCACACTGATGGTGTAGGCTGCCCTGCCATGCCTCCTAGCCTATGATCACTTCCAAGTTGTCCTTCCTCTGGAAAGCCAAGGCAATCTCCAAGTCCTGGTGGACATTAAGACCTGCCTGGGCATTGCATTTTACCAACCAGCAACCTCCAATCCCATGTCAAGGACCAAGTGCCTCGAGCATTGCGTGTGTACAGTAACAAAAGCAGTGACCTACTGTAGGTCTAAGACCACTGATGGAGGTTATTTCCCAGTTGAGACCTAGGTACCCTCAGGGCTGATGGAAATAACAGGAAGTGAAACGTCTGTTAGGTCATGTTGCAAAATGATTACTGAGTTTTTGTTTATTAATGGAGCTGGTCACGTCAAATCTAAAACAAGATCCACGTCCCGCCTGGTCCTTTGTTACGGTGACACTGCTGGCCTATAAGGAAAGGACTCTGCACTGGGAACACAGAGTAGATGCTGCCCCTACTCTTGCTCTTCACCAGCTCCCAGTAAAGCCTGGGTGCAGCCTGATGCTCCCTTCAAAAGAAATATTAAGAGCTTCACACAATCATTTGCTCACATGGTTCAAAAGGTATACCCTAGTTATGGTTTTCAGCCTGTGATCTGAGGACCCCTGGGAGATTCCAGGTCCAGGGAAGAGGAAGAAAAAAAAAAGTGCTCATAAATATTAGATAGTGATATACAGATGCATCTTTTTTAAGGATTTCAGAGTTTTGATGGAGAATGGCTGAGGAAGAATACATTAATCATAAAAGGGTGGAAAATTACTGTGTTAGCTTTCAAAATACAAAATCATTGGTGCAGAAAACTGCATTTCTTTCTTTATAGAGGCATAGGTGCATAGCATATGACATCATATAAACATCATGTTTAACAATAGCTAGACGTATCCAGATGGCTACATCTATTCATAATAACAGCAGTTCCCAGGAAGTATTGTTGTGGATTATTACTGAGTTCAAAGGTTCACTATGCATTTTGAATTTTGCCAATAGAATAAATTGTTTGCTTCACAGGCATAGCTGAAGGACCCTTTGATCCCACAGAATCCAGGACTGTTTTCTTCCTTCAGAGGCTGTTGAACAGCTCACATATTTTTTTGTTTATTTTACTCTCTGCAAAAAGGATTTTTCTAGGAAGAGTCTGATGCACTATAGCAGTAGAGAACTTTGCATTTTCATGCAGCTCAGGCAAGGACACACTCTGGTGTAGCTGCTCATTCTGGTCACAGTTATTCAAACATTAACACGACCTTTTGAGCAAGAACTGGCTCATCCACATTTCCAGGAGGTTCATTGAGCTACACCACTGGAGCTGACAGTACAACCAGCAAGGTAGGGTAGATGCACTGCACCTCCAGAGTGATCTCAGAACACCGAGCTCCGGGAAAAGGAGCAGTTCTTCCACACTTTGCTCCTTTTGACTGAACAGGTAAAAAGACAGGGTGATATTAATTCTACTAGAAGGGGCATATTGTTGCATAATAAACAGTCCTCAGAGGACATGTACTCCTAGTCAGCAAAGCTGACATTTAGACATTTGCCTAGAAGCCAGGGTCTCTGAGGTTTCAAAGAGTTAGGGATTTTATATGTACAGTATAGCTAATTTTCAGGTACAAGGTCAAAGTTTCCTAACCCTTCTCTTACTGCCATTCTAAACATTAATGGAAGGGTCCAATTTAGGTTATTTATATGTCAATGTACTTAACTGTGCCTTCAAATCAAGTAATGAGACACTGAGTTCACTTAAATTGCACCTATAATTATTTGCACACAAAAAGAAGAAGGAACAAAGAAACCTTGGTGGGCTAGGCCAGCTCCCAGGCCCCAGCAGAGGCAGCCCAAAAGCACTGGGATATCCTGTAGTTCCCACTACCCTCACGAGGGTGATGCCCCAGAGGTAGAGCTGCCAGCCATCCTGAAGGCAAAGGCAACCCCACCAGCCCGTGGCAAAGCAATGGGGTGTTGCTGTAGCGGCTGACCACTGCATCTGACTTTTCCCAGCCAGGAGAAGGGGGCCCAGTGTTGAAAGGATGCCCTCACTGAGAGGCTGCAGAAATTGTGTGCACCAAACTCTCCAGTTTCATGGCTGTTTTCTTAACGTATAACAGAGGGTGCCAGTTTAATATCCTGCTATAACACTTGACAGCAAGGGTCAAGAGCAGCATCGGAGAACTGGGGCAAACGTAGTGAAAAGAGGCTTAAACATCTTGAAAGAATACGGCTGTGTGGGTCCAGGCACAGCTCGAGGCCGTGGGAGGAGCCTCAGGTGGAGGTAGTGGAAATTGCTTGGGAGAAGAAGATTCCATCTTGTGATCTGCAGACCTCCAAGAGGGAAATGTCAGCAAAGGAAAAGATGAGTATTCCAGCTCCCATGCAAAAGTGAGAACAGTCTACCTACAGCAGTGGGCTTGCAACTCGTGTTGCCCAACACTGAAACTTAGCCTTGGCCCCTGGGCCCCCAGCCTCCTGCCCCTTCTCATCATTGCACCAAGCTCCAGCCTCTTCCTTCACCCACACGTGATCTGAAGTTGCCACCTTCAAGCAGCAGGAAACGTTGCACAACCTTTTCCCCGGAGCAAGCAGGATCTCAAATCCTCTCAGGTCCTGAGCAGGACAGACAGCAACACCTGTTTGAAATTAAATTCCTGGATTAAAAGCAGGGCTTCCAAGCTCACTGCTTGAAATCACCATACCACGGGTGAGGGTCTTTCCTCCCCTCACCCCCCATTCTTTTTAGGGGTAATATAAGCTTCTTTACAAGAGAGATTTTGTGAAACTTTCCATTCCCCTTTAACAATAACCAGAAGAAGTTTGTAGCACATTAGGGCTTAACTTAAGGAAATGAATGAAGGAAGGATCTCCTGTTCATTGGGCTCGTGACCTGGTCTCTGATTTCGTAGGCGTTATTTCACAAACAGGAACACCTGCACTTTTTCCCCTGTGTGGTTAGCAGTGGCACACACACATACAAACCCTTCTGGGCATAAAAGTATAAGTTTTGAATAACTTCTCCCTAAAATACATCCACCCACCCACATATCACTAATTGGTTGTGCAGCTGCAGATTGTGCTGGGTGAAGACAGGGCCAACTGAGTTTAAAAGTGTGTGTGTGTGTGTGTGTGTCACTATGACTCTGATTGTGCGTGTGTGTCACTATGATGACTCTGTGAACTCTGAGGTTCACAGATTTTTGTTAAGAAAATTCAGTGCACAAACATTTAAAAACAAGAAGTAACACCTTGTTAAAAATATTTTGTTGTGTCTCTTGGAACAGGAAGGAAACTCACAGGGAAGTTTTAGGGCTTCCATTCAGCATCAATACAAGGAGTGGGGAATACTGGATGTATAAGGACTCGGTGCCATCGGCCAGCCATTACTTCTGGCATATGTGTCACTGAGACTCAGCCCTTCAGCAAAATGACAGCTATTCCAGTAGGAGACCCAGGAATGCACTTTATTTGAATGAACAGCTTCACTTTCTAGTTAAAGTCACAGTTAATAAATGGCAAGAAGTGCTTCTCAGCATGGGAACATTCAGGCACAGCCTGAACAAATGGGGTGCAGATTTTTTTAAGGGTTTTTTTTCATTCCCATTATAATATATGTCTCAGCTTGTAAATGCTTTTATGCCAGCAGTAAAAATTTCCATTTATATGGGTTGAATTGAGCCTTTGCAATTCAGTGGCAGTCCGGCCACTTTTAAGCAGATGTTGAGATGGCTCGAAACTTACTTAGCTGGATGAGTGACAAGCTGCTGGAGCCCGAAGATTTTCCATGGCTGAGCATAGAGACAGGATAGATAGATATCCAAACTGATACATCATTCATTCCTATCAATGGAATTATATTTTGCTTGCCTGCATGCACACGGGATCATACCATATGTACTTAAAACATCAAATAACTAGACCTACATGCAAAGGCAATTTGTTTGGTTCATTATAAGTTATGGATCTGAGCAAAAAAAATCGCCAAACCAACAATAAAAAAAGCAAGGACACTGACCAGCCTGGGAAGATCTCAGTGCATTCTGAGAGTTCAGAAATTATGTTTCCCACATTTTGCAGGACATGTTGCAGGCTAACCCAGGCAGCGTGGCTGGGTTATTGTTTCAGCTATCAGCTAAGGCACTGTTAAAGGAACCTTTCTTTACAGAGGGGTTTTCAATACACATAAAGGGCCATGCCTTCCCTCAGATCAGCTGAACCCCAACGGGGCTGTCTGATCCTTCTCTGTGAAACAAGGACAGCTTATGTTCAGCAATTACATTCCTGTCCGTGCGCAGACAAGAGGCCACCGCCTTTGTCAGCCAGTGCTCCTCAGGCTTCTCTTGCTTTTTACTGGGGACGATGACCTTTCTGACCACATCAAGATGCACCATCACCATGTGCTCCACACGGGGCCCAGTGTGCGGCACAGTTTTTTTTCCAAGCATCACTGGAAAAGGAGCCAGTCCGTCTCCACTGATCCAGCCTGAGGACAGTGATGGACTGCCCTCTGGGCCTAATTACTCCTCCACATTGAGGATAAATAATCTACATGACAACAGACTCCATTCACTCATGCCCTCCCACACCTCCCTCCACTCTAAGCTTAGTCTTGAGTGACAGATGGAGCAAGAGTCCATGCGGGCTCTCCTCTTAAGGATTTGTGTTGGCCATCCCAGCCACACTGCAACACTTTCCTTGTGGGGCAGAGCAGATACAGAGCAAATACACTACTAATTCAGTTACTCAGCAATCCAGCTTGGTTCCTAGAGAACATAAGTCCATCTAAAAAAATGCAGACAGTTTTCTGCAGTCAAAAGCAAACGACTGCAACTTACCATCCTTTTCAGGACTCATGTGGCTTAGCAGGCTGAACTCAGTTTATTCTCCATCTAAAGTAATTCTCAACTCAATTATACAGTGGCACCTAGACAGTTTTCAAAAAATGTATCTTTCTCTGATCTTTTCCTTTGACTGTGAAAGGAAACAAGTCAAGACCAGGCGAAGGTGGCTCCTTACACCCCTTTAGATACCTGCAAGGGCTCTCTACCCCGCTGGCTGTTAGCTCTGGTTGTTGTTCTAGTTCAGTGAAAGGAAAGAACTCTGTTTATCCTAGGACATACCCAGTGACTTGAAAGTTTATGGTAAGAGTTGTCAACACTGTAAACCTCTTCTGTCATCTTATCAGTTAGGTGCTGTTCTTAGGACTCTGTCCAAGCAAGCCCTCTATTTTTGAGCTTAACCTCTTAGATAACCAGAATAGGGAGTTTTCTACAGCAATTACATTTTCTATAGTCATAGATATCTGCATTTAAAAGTGTGAGGTTTCTAGAAGCAGCTAGAACTCCAAAACAGTCCTTGTCCAGGACTGGTCACAGTCCCACAGGCAGATAGAGCTTCATCACTCTGAGCAAATACAAGGGAAAATTTTTGGGACATAGCAGCAGAAGGCAGAGGGAATGCATTTTGCTGAAGCTTTTAAGCAAATGCTGGCACAATATACTGTCTAAACTAGCAAATGAGAAGCTGTGAGAGGCCACTGGTTTTCCCTTACATAAGTGAACAGACAGATAAGTTGGGAAAGAAAATGCTATCCCATGCAGCATCCTTCCCAGACAGGGAATCCCTTCTGCCAGCTCTGCTGGGCCTGGCATCAGAGCACAGGTACACAAAACTGGAGGGAAAGTGCAACAGCCCTGCAGGAGACATAAACCCACTTCATAAACACACTTTATTACAGATGGAAAGCCAGCATAGTCTAGTGCATCAGGAGTCCAGCTGCCACAGTAACACAGAACTACATTGTGTGCTGAACCACAGTTTGCCATCTCTGTAAAAACAGGCAAAAGACATTTCCTATGAGATCTGATAAGAACAGGAGCTGTTTGTTTAAATCTACTCCCTCACTGAAAAAAAAAAAAAGAGATGAAATAGCAAACCCTTGAAATGAAAGTAAAGGATCATTATTCTTGTTAGAGCAACAGTGGGCACTTCTCATAATGTGTAGTGAAACACCAGTGCTTGAGTGAATAGGACCAACTGTTCAGCCCCAGAACAAATTGCACATCAGTCTTAACCTAATAGGTAAGATTAATGGAATGTCATATAATGGGGGAAACTCAAAAAATTAAGGTAATTCGGCAGAAATGGCTTGGAATCATAGTCCATCTAAATGCATTTCATCCGGAGGATTACTGTCTCCAGTGTTTTAGTTAAGAGTTATATTAATTCGAAAGCCATGCCTTACACAGATCCATCCTGTGCTTAAAGGCTGGCGTTCTGCTAGAAATGCTTACAGCGAAACCCTCGCTGAAAGTTTGCCCAAACATCTCACAGGCGACTGCAAAGCCGAGCTCTGGGGGCTCGGAGCGCCATACCTCGCCGTGTTTATGACCGCTTGACTTCTTGGCTCCAGCACCTGGATTTGTCAGGGCCTCTGAGCTGCTGCTGGGAACGTGCCCCTGCCGAGCCCGGCTGCTCTCCCTATCACCCCTCTGACAGATTCAAACACAACAGGGTCTGTTGGATGACTGACACATTCTTCCTCTGTCTGACTCTGAAAGGACTTCATTTAACAGCTCTGGAGTTGAGCTTTTGACTGACAGATTGTGAAGGGGAAAAGTCATTCAGTTCCATTAAGCTCAGTAACTGCTGTAGAACAAAACACCTTTAAAAAAAGGGGATGAAAAAAGAGCTGCAGAGAGCGGGGGCAGGAGCTTTAGGAAGAAAAAAGGGGATTCTTTTCAGGTTCAAAGACAATCTTTCCCTTTGCTTTCTGTCCATCAATGAGGGCAGCATTCCCAGAGGGAATACAGTCCAGCGCTCATTGGTGCCATTCAGCTGCCAATCTCCCTGACAAGGAGACCAAAGGGCCTCATGTTGCGCTGCGGAAACTGTCTGTCAGACAATCAGCAGCTGCCATGACATCATCTGCCCTGTTTTTCTAGGACTATTATAGGAGACTGGGTCCAGGAGTGCTGCTCCAGAGCAGTATTCATATTTTCCTTTCGCTCCCCAAAACGAAATTTCTTTTCAAAAGGAAATGTGGTCTTGGTTGTGCGGCTGTATTTGCAAGGGAACTAACTCCGTGCCAAAGAATGAGGGCTGCATGGCTTCAAACTGGTCTTTTTCCACCTAGAAGATATCTCGCTAAAGTTGCACAGCCCCTCGTCTACTTTTTATTGTAAACTGGGTTTTATTGTAAGAAATGCTCTGTGTTAAATATTAGTGATTAACCTTTCTCTCTCTTTTTTTGTCTGGGAGCTCAGCTCACTTAAGTCTCTCTGCTTTTGCTATAAACATGAAAATTTGCATAGGACTGTTATTCACACTCACATATATGTGCATGTACACACACAAATGATTCATGTAGAAGCCGTGCTCTGGCTGTATTTACACTGCTGGTGCAGTAGCTGGGGCTGCATTCACTAGACAAAGTGCTGTAGAAAGAACTTATTAATCCTGATGATAGCAGAAGAGAAGTTAGGTGTGAAACACAAACGAGCTACCAGCTGTAAGTGTGAAGTCGGGCAATAAGCAGGACTCAGACACACCACAGTTAGGACACACTGCTTGGTGTTTTCATCCTGTCAGAGACCACTAACAACCAGTAGGCTTTGGTGAGGCAGTACCAACCCTGAGAAACTTCAGTCTTTCTGGTCTTTCAAATCCTTATCTGTAAGAGCAATATAGATAACCTTAGTGCAGTTGACTTGAAGCTAAATTAATTAGTGACTTTACAGCATATTGTGTTTGCTGAGGCAAAAATCCCAGGGAACTAAAATAATTTTGCCTGACTAATCCCTGCCTACAAACCAAGATATAGACTGGCCCTGCCTAGCAGTGCTGGCACAAGAAAGATACTGAAAACTCGTCCCCTCTATGATGCTCACAGCCTTTGCCCTCACAACTTGCAGGGTTCAGCTCAGCAGGTTGACTTCTGCTCCAGTGCTGGGAGACCCGCCTGCTAAAGAAGGGAGCATTGATGGCATGAAAAAGAAAGTGTGAAATGAGAGAGGGAGGGAGATCCTGCTAGCGGTGCCTCTGAGACTCACACCACAACTTGGGCAGGGCTGGGGCATCACAGCCAAAATCCAGTCCTGAAGAATGGCTACAGGACTGTCCAGTTCAGTTGAATGGTCACAGCTCTTTTCTATTCCTTCCCTTGGCTGGCTGTTTGGTCAGTGGTTTGGTCTGCTGGTCTTAGGAAGGCATTAGTTCAGGCAGTAGTATTAGGGCCTAGCTACATGAAAGGATGATAGCTCAGCTCCATATGGAACTGAGCACGGACTTGTTCCCCTGCCAGGGTCCTGCTGCAAGAGCCGTTTTTGGCTGTCAAGTCTGCTGTCTTGTTTCAGTAAGGGATTACTGCAAATCTTCACACATTCCACATGGACCTTACGAGACAGTTAGTCAGATCCTGGATGAACTTGCACACAAAGACGTCCTGCTGCTGCTAGGGTCAGAATGTCTCCTTCCTTTAGTATTATTTGTATTTTTACAGCCCTGCCAAAGGTCTGCAAGTCATGAGCAGCTACCATTTCAATCTGTTCCAGCAAGCTGTAGTCTGATACTCCAACTATGTTTGCTCTGTACATTCCGGCATTACTCTTTCTCACCTGGCAGTGAACCATGCAAATTAAGAGAGTCTCCAAGCACACACACACACATACAAACCCATGGAAACCAAAGCTGCCAGATTTCAACATCAGAAGCATGCAAGGGGAGAGGGGCAGTGAGCACTCAGGCTCCCCTCTTTTCTTCACAGCGAGAAAGACAAATGTCATGATTTACTCTTCTGGCACTCGTACCAAGAATATGGTGCTGGTGCAGTAGGAAGCACTAGTAAATCCTTTGCAAGAAGATCTCCAGATCAGATCTGTTCAGTTTACCTCCAATGTATCTCAAATATGCACATTTTTAGCTAATCGGCACAAACATTGAAAAAGAATCAACTCTGTTAGGGTTAAAAAGCAGCATATATTATTTGGTTGTGTGGATACTAGGAGGTATCACAGAAGTCTGGAAATACCAAAGAACCCTGTCTTCTTGTGACTCTCTGCACTTGTATGTAGAGAAGAACAAACCAGAGTAGCACAGGCCAACAGAGAGAGTACGACATAAAATCATTGGGCAAAGCCCTGCATGGGGTGGGTCATCAGAAGTGGGGGAGACCTTTACCATGCTGTACATCTGTATTTCAGATCTCAGTGGAAGAGGTTGCTCACTGCCCTGAGACCCAAGAGTCTACCCAAGAATCTGAAAATGTGGAGACATTCACTTGTATCAATCTTCTTTCTGCTTTGAGATTTGACATGAATAGAGACACACCACAGTAGAAAGACACCATATACCCATTACTGCATTTAGCTGTCTTATGTAGTGTAAAAATATAGATCTAGATTCAAAAAATATATCTCTTGAACAGATGCCTAATTGGCATTCAGGAAATAGAAAAATGGTGTTTAAGTTCCTTTGGAGGTCAGAATCTTAGTAGTTAAATCTTGATTCCAAATAAGGGTTTGCTAGAAGCCTTTTGACAGGCTACTATAACAGGCTACTTCAAAAAAATTATCTTATATGCCCTTTTAATACTAAATCCATCATGAGACAGACCTTCCTCCTTTGCCAGTGTCCCCAAGGTAAAAGAACAAAGTTGCTGTTTCAATTCTTTTCTTAAGTACACTTTAAATGTGTCCACTTCTAGTTTACAAAATGGGTTTGTGCAGTGCATTTCATTTTCAGATCATTCTGGAATGCTTTTAGCAGATCCTCTGCCAAAAGCACTCAGCTTTCTTGTTTCTATGGATAATAGGATATTACAACTTTTATAGCAGTTTCGCTCAAACTTTGTATGAGTTGTAAGGTGGGGTCCTCCGCATAGTCTTAGTCCAAAATAATCCTTAACGGAAAAGAGTTTCTCTGTTATTCTAATGCCAGACCTGAAACTCCAGAAGAGAATTTAGGAAGAGCGTGGCTTCGCTTTGCACCCCAACCAGTCCTGGATAGGGAATGTCAGCCTAAAAGCTCACACAGTTCCTAACACTTCTGCAGCACTGTCTCAAGAGCCCAAAGTGCCATAGAACTCTAATATCGACAGCCCAGTTAAGTACAACCTGCCCATGGAGAGCACATGGAAATGCAGAGGGAAGGAGGAAGGAAATTGAGAACTTTTGGTGGGCCCCACAGGTGGTTGTGGCAAAATTAAGGCCACAGTAGAGGTAAGAGCTGAACCATTTGTCTCTTTGTCTTTCGTCCAGGGGTATTTCCCTAATACAGTGACACTACCATTATTCATTTTCTGCTGATAATTTCTTAGCTAATGAAAGCAAATTTCCACTGGAACTATAGGTTACACTGTTTCTCAGAAATGTTCTTTATATTATATTCTTTCACAGTAAAAAATATTTTAATTACTTCCCCACCAAAATGAAGAGCTAGTGGTAGCTTCCTACCATAAACTTGGTCATTTAAAAATGATTTTTGCAAAGATCAGATGCCTATGGCTTCAGATGGGAATTTCTAAATTTCATTGTGTCTGAAAATCATATCACAAAGCCAAATCTAGAATTATTAATTGAAATCCACATTTATCTAGCCACCTAAGGAGAACTGACTTGAATGCAAGTACCTATTATAAGTTTCTGAGTGCTTCAGATATTCAGACCCAGGGAAATCAGGCCACAACAAATGAAACCAATGTATAGATTTAGATAATTGTCTATAAGTACTTAAAAATACTAGACTTTCCCTCTGTATCCTGGTTTTTATCCTAGGTTTCCTCATCTCACCTGTGCTAATCTGACCTTCATACACAGGTCCAACTGTAAGATAGTATGGTCCACAACAGAATATCTGTGCTTTCTCAGGACTGAAATTTTGTTTAGTATTCCCAAAAATTAATGGATTCCAGTGCTTCCCACTATGCAAAATCTTTCCTGATCAGAAGTATAGGAATATGTTTTATATATTGGATAATTATACCTTCACTGTTCAGGATTACTCTGTCTCCATTCCACATACCTTCTGACACATCCAGCAAGGAAAAGACAGTGACATGGGTAGCCTGTGCTTGGTGGCCAGCAGGCTGCTGTCAGGCTTAAAGAATCTGTTTGCTTTTCCAACTGCAGGGCACTCATTTGGCCTTATCTCCTCTATCCAGATGCTTATTTTCCCCAGCTTTGTAGGAAGATAATAATCCTAAAGCCTTTTACCTTCTGTCAAATAGAGTTGAAATTGGCCTGTGGACTCAAAAGTTATTAGGAAGAAAACCAACATAAAGTGCAATCACATTCACTTTATTTTTTACTAATCCATTTCTGTAGGAAATGCAGCCAGCCAGGGAATGGCCTCCAACTGTTACCTTCTGTATTTCTTTTCACAATGAAAATACCAGCATCAGTCAGGAGCCATGCTCATGAAGGTGGGAGTGCCAGTGAACAACAGCAGAACGGGTCGTGCTTTTTGCATTCAGTTGGCCTCCACTGCTAAACTTGAAGATACCAAACTACAAGTACATCTAAGAATGGGATGTATTTGTAATTTGGTTAGAAGGAAGCAAGGAACAAGCAAAAGGCTTGTGTCTGAGAGTCAGTGAATACCTGACTTACTCATAACTATCTGGTTTTCACAGCTTCTCATATCCTTCATCTGCCTTTAGAGTTCAGTCATTCAACTCTCCCTCCTGTATTGTGCAAAAAATCTTCCTAAAGCCAAAGTGATTAATGCTGGGAGCAGAGATTACTCCTTTAATTCCAGAATTTCAGCACAGTTGAAAGTGCGGAACAAGGCCAAGGTGAAGGCAAGGGGGAGTTGTATTTTGTCATCCGTGTTAGTCTTGATCCAGTTCTTTAATTGGGAAGTCACAAGCTATGGCAAGAATTTCAAGGAGTACAGAAGATGCAACTGAGCACAGGAGAAAGAGTGCCATGAAAATCTGCTTCTTTCCTTCTGTCAGCACTAAAACAGGGATGTGAAAGCAGCAAAGAAATTTACATTCTTCTCCCAAATATATCAGAGAATAGCCATTACTTTTCCAAGGGAGGGAAGAAAACTTCAAGTAAATAATGTCAGGTTTTATTTACTTCAGATTTGAATCTCTATCAATTATTTAATATTTGCAAGGCAACCTTTTGCAATTAACCTATCACAGAAGACTGTTTACTCTTTATAAGTAACATTAAACCCTCGGTAACATATACTCAAGCCCTGGGATTTCCAGGCATCTAAAGGTTTTGTATGTCTTTATTTATTTTTACATGCTGCAAACTAATCTATTTAATTAGACAAACATGTCTGACATTTTAGTCACTGTTGTCCTGGTTTCAGCAGTAGTTGTGCAGGGGTGGGGCCTGGAGCTGTGTGGGGGTGCCTGGGTTGTTATTCTGCACCACCTCAGGTCACTGCTGGGGGTAGAGGTAAGGCACTTTCTGGCTTCTGGGAAGAAGGGCATGGCTTGCCATGGAAAAAAAAGTGTGGTGAGGTAAGGAAGCCATCCACCATTGGTTTTCATGGTCCCAGGCTTGGTGAGCATTTTGCATGTAAATTACCCTGTCTTTGTACACTTTTGTTATTAATATTGTTGCTATTACTGTTAATTTTCTTATCTCATTGCTGTTTCCAGTAAATTGCTCTTGTCTCAACTCTTTTTGTGCTTCCAACTGGAGGGGAAGAGGAAACAAATGCTGGTGCAGGTTTGGTGGGAGCTCTAAACTGGGGAATGCCATTCCTAAACCTCGACAACTATGACACCAACTTTTTTTTTTTAAATAAATGATTCAAAAAGTACTTGGGAGAACATTTAGCACATTGAGTAAAATTAAGGTGAACCACACTATTTGTATTGCCACAGCACCAATAGCTGCTAGCGGTGTGTGATAGGAACCCCATGTGCCAGCTGGTGTGTGACTAAAATGCGTATGTGAATGAAAAGACAGCTCTTGGGCCAAGGCACTCATAATGCAAAGCAGAAGCCTCCAGCTGCCCATGGACAGGTCAGGACAACAAATTGTTAGAGGACAGCACAGGACAGCAAATTGTTATAGGACAAAGGCAAGTACCATGCTGTACCATGTGCTAGAGGGACATACCAGCCCTCTCTGCAAGGAAGCCCCAAATTCCCCTACTCATAAGACTCCCCTGTGCCTGCAGCCTGTCCACATATTCCTGGGCAGAGCATTTGCAGGTACACTATATTAAAATTGTTAACTTTACTACAGTAAATGCCCAGATTTCAGGTATGTTCATTGTTTCGTGGTCTACATGGTTTCTCTAGAGCAGCTAGTGATGATATCCAGGTTCTTGGGAATATGAGATCTCAGACATGGTAACTGAATCTTCCAGCTGTACATGAAAATTCCCTCTCTAATATGCTCCAAATTAGAGAAAGTGATATTCCCTACTCAGTTGCCAGTAAAATGCACTAAGAAGTTTTATATTTTTTTCTAGTTTATCCACAAAATGCAACTTCAGTGGTCTTACTATGACATTGTTCAGCTCTGCGTCTGCATTTTGATTTTCACCAGCTCCTTTCTTATGACCCATCTAAATTATATTTTATGACATATCAAATTATACCTTTCAATTTTTAAATATGTGTGAGTCAGTGGTAGGAGGCTTTTTTCTCCTTCCCTCTCTGATTATCCCTTATTTCACATGATGCTACAGCTAGATCTCCAACCATCATCTTGGGTTCTTAACCTTTGGGTTAGTTCCTAGGATAGCAGTCAATGTTCTAAATATTAATTTCTCTTTTTGATTTCCCTCCTATCTGCTTTGAGATAGATAGAATAATAGATGAGCAGACATAAAAAGTTCTTTTGCATGGAAAGGTAATTATGTACAGTTGCTGAAGTAAGCACCAGTTTTCTCAGTATCCAGATCTTTTCTCAATATTAAAACCCATTAAATGCAAGTGGAAGGAAGCTGACCTTCCCTACCAGAAGAAGGCGTACAATGGCAAGGGGGGTTAGTCCTCTATTTATTTTTCAGCTGAATATACTTAGTAAAGTTATGGTGAACACAACTGTTCATTTTAAATTTACTTAGTGTTTGCAGATACTGCAGCTCACAGGAAGAACCTAATTTCTCATCTATGATCAGGCACATGTTAAGAAGCCCATGTGCCACGTGCTATTTAATGCCTTGGACAGTTGCAAATAAGAGTAACCCTGTCACAAAGGCAACCACCTACAGGTTTGTGTAATCTGAATTTTCTAAATGAAAGTAGTATTTTTATGCCTTTATTAATAATAAAGTCATAAATCTTGCTTATGTGGGCACTTCTGTTGACTTGAGGGAGGAATGCAAAGGTCCAAGAAATTAATGAATTAAGATGTGCAAGCACATTTCTTGACACCATTTTATGAGCACTGAAAAGAATTACTGGGCCAGAATACAGAAGTTATAAAGGTTTTAAGGTTTCCAAAATCTAGACAGTAACCTAGATAGGTCTGTTTCTGACAATGAACACATAAGTTCCTTTCATATTTAAAAGTACAAATCTTAAAGGACAGAGAATCCTGGGTCCAGTAAAAGCCTTGAGCATGTGCTTAACTTTTACACATACCAATAGTTTCATTCACTTTATCAGGCTTTGATAGGGTAAATCACAGTCTTAAAGATAAATATGTATTTATATGCTTTCTGGACGTGAATTTTAAGTGGTGTTTCTATATATTCATGACTAATATATCCACTTCCCTTTTTCCTATGTCCCTTTATAACACAGGCATATGGGACAGAGTCACAGCTGACCTAAAAGGAGTCTTAACTCTGCATTTCATGACATCTGTGAATTTTTAAATCATAGAATGTAATTAATATAAGGAGTTAATTTTTCCACTGAGTATACAACAGCTGGATGTTATATACCACAATTTATTTACTCACTGAAGAATATAACTTCTGCACGTTCCTTGAGTTTTTACTTCTTCTTGCAAGAGTTCAAGTCATTTTGCTAGCAATGGAAATAACACTGTGATGCGTGACCCAGCATCACCCATTTGGAAATCTGGTGCCCCTGGAATCCCTGCACTTCCCTTCCAGCTCACATCTCCAAATGGCAGTGAAAGGACCAGAGAGCCACTAGGGTTGTTTTGCCCCAGTTAAAAGAGTTGTTTCACTCAAGCATGATATGAAATTATTGACATTCAAATAACAGTGCAGAGACTGGAATTCAAAGCCAATTAGACCAAGATGATGTAAGGCTGCCAATTTACAATTACCACAACACCTGTGACATTTATAAATATTACTTCACAACATTCCTGTGTCCTTAGGTAAATCCTTAGATTTCACTTTGTGAAATGGATCACATATGTTCCCTGCTTCTTTGACTCGACAAACAGCTTTATATAAAGCAAGCCACTTTAAAACATTTGACAAGCAAGACTGTTCCTAGTATTTTACTGCTGTAATTAAGAATCAGGAGAAGCTACCAAAACTTATGGTTAACTGAAACATCTGCGTGAGCACCAGGAAATACATGACAACCTGGCACAGAGAGATGAAATGTTACAATGTAAGGCACTGGGGTTCAAGTAATGCATAAATGTGTCAGTAGCATCTCTACAAAAACAGAATTGTTTCCCTTAACATTTGCTTAGATTAATAACAACTACAATATTAACAATGTTCTTGCTCCTTATAAATGGTAGTGATAATGAGAAATTATGTCTGATGGTATCAATTGGCACCACCAAGTTAGGCAGTTGCAACCTCTCAGTGCCTTCAGCCCACATGAGCTTTGGTTTCAGAATATTTCCAACATTTGTTCGCTGTTAACTGAAATCATTGTTTCTACAAGTAGCATGTGAAATATCTTTGCTGCAGCTGAAAATGGTGTTCAGCCAGTTCTTTCAGCCCTGCACAGGCAGAGGAATATTGAGGAAGTCATGCAAAGTCTCAAGCTGCCCAACAGATTTGCTTGTACAAGAGCTATGGCGGCCTACAAAGGCACCTCAAGTTTTTGTCCCCGTAATTCAAGCGACAGATGGTAAACTGACCCCAGGAAAGTTCCATGAACCATTTTCTTCCTAAAAATCAGCACTGAATTCAAATATGAAAATGGTGGAAACTAATAGCTGTGAGACCAAAAAACTTCATAAAATATTATGAGAGTTTCACAAACAGATATCCATGGTGGTAATGCTATTTTTAATTTTTTACCTCAATGCAAACCACTTTCCTGCAGCTTTTAACAATATAAGGATTATTAATCACACTGGGACTATTTCTTCAATTATGAGGGCAGGCACACAGTAAGATGCAAACGCAGGTCATGATGCTATCAAGCCCAGCTCTAGTTGTTAACAGTAACATAGATATTCCTGATTTGTCTCATTTAAATTACTGAATGAGCATGATTACTCAATGAGCATAAATTACTCAATGACATGCAGATTGTATGATGGGACTAAACTCAGAAATAATTTATTTATTCTTTGAAATTATTATTTGTTAGTATTAAAAACCAAGTGAGAGTAAAAGTAATTATCAAACTCAGTTAAATTCCACTGTTTGTTTCAGTGGGATGACATTAACGTGGAACAATGACCTTGCCTATGACTTTAGTTGCCCACCTTAAACGCTGAAAGAGCACCATGTGAGTCCGAGGGAACTCTTCAAAATTCACACTAATACAAAGTGAAACTTGAATTTGTCCAATCATCTCATTCTTTCCCCATCACTCTTCTTCTGTCTCCCTTGCCTGCACTCTCTATCTGAAATATCTTTCATATATTTCTGTCTTGTCCTTCTCATGTATCTACCTTCACTTAGAATGGACAAAATATGTATGAGTAATCATATCATCTCATAATATGATATATTGACAGGTTATTTCTTCATGCCATATTTGGGTAAAAATCATGCTTGTGTCACATGCCTGTCCTAGTTTATCTTTCTGGATTCAATTTCATATGAAACACCTATCATTTTGATATTTCCACAAATACATTAAAGAGAAAAGTCTTATCTGATTGCTTATAGATTGAATTAACATGCATAGCCATGCTACATAGTTCAGTTGGAAGACAGAAGCATTTTTATAAATATCTTAAATTCGTAAAAATCCTAAAGGTAACCAATTCCTATTTGTGGAACCAATTTCCATTATTAGGTCTTTGAGGACCTCCTCTTTCAAAATCGCTAGTTTTCCTTCTTCAGGGAAAGACTGCCTTCAGTTACCTCTTTGTGATCTAAAACTCTCATGTGGGAGGGCTTGGGAACAGGTCATTCTTGATAACGAAATATTTGCAAGGGTTCTTTAAGTCGTAATATCATCCAGAATGCCTTGGTTCTTATCCTAAAATAGCATCATGGAGATGAAAGACTTCTTAGACATCAAATAACCCCCAAAGAGTAAGTGACTTTCTGTTTTGTGATGAAATACTATGAAGTGGGAATGGCATTGTGATACCCTTGAAGGAAGGCAGAGTCAAGCTAAAAGGACAAAAAGTCAATAAATTACAGAAGCAAACTCAAAATACAGACACAAGGATTTCAACTGCATAAATCATGGCAGCTCCATTCTCACTATGCTGATTTATTTTTTCTGTGAGCCTTGCCAGTTAAGCTGTGCTGGCTCACTCAGAGAACATACAAAGAAAAGGAAAATACAGGGAGGTTAATAGCCAGCACTCTGTCCCACCCGATGGCATGCCTGGTATCAGTTACTAAATCTGCAATCTCATCCTGTGGTATGAAACAAGAACGGTGTCTGTCCTCAAGAGACAGGAGCTGCAGCTGTGACAGGAATGAAATAAGGGGTGCCTGTGTGACAAGGTTTGGCTTCTACCCATCTCCTCTCATCTCTGACATTCTCAGGAAGAGTCAGCATGAGATTTATGGGGACCTCAGGCAGAGGTTGAAGTGTGGGCCCTTCTCCCTTCCCTTTTATTTAGTGACTTTCAGCACTGCTCAGTCTAGTATGGTATGATCCTCTGCCCATTTCCTGGGCCTTTGAGCAATTGTTCTGGGAGTTCACCCCTAGAGATAGTTCTCCCCACAAGTCTACAGCAGAAATTCACCCATTCCATTCCAAAAGTCTGCTGATATGTGGCTTTATTTCTCACATTAACAGAAGTCTCCTGTCTTTTTTCAATACATCCCACTATTTTGCTCCTTCTCTCCTGTTTCATTACAGGGTGTGCAGTAATACCAAGGTTTAAAATCATAAATAACAGAGATCAAAAGAACCCTCAGATCATCTCACCACCCTTCTGAATGTTCCCCAGGGTACCTTCCCCAAATTTGTTCAGTCCTGTACCCCATGACTTTACTAATAGGGCTTTCAGCAGCTTCCTTCAGTAGACAGCTCTACGGTGTTATATTTCTGAAACTTGACAATGGCTATTATTGTGCCTAAATGGGGAAAATTAGGATTTTTGCTTTTCAGTAATTTTCTCCTCCATTACTAGAAACTCTAGCTCTAAATTTCAGTTGACCCTCTAGGTCACTATTAATCAACCTTATGTATCATTTGAAACTCCAAGACATGCTCTAGTGTTTTAAAGGCCAGAAGTGGGAGGGGGGTTGACATAAACTTAGTAAATACAGCACAGCTGAACATGATATAAGGATACCATGTTCTTGACTAGTACCAATGGCCACTGCTAAACACTCAAAAAGTTACCTGAGCTAAGAAGCCTGGGAATAGGGATCCAAGCGGCTTCTTGGGAATTAATAAAAAATCACATAGTAATATTCCAACAAAAACAAATTCATACACACAAATGAAGCTAAATTCTGCACTCTCCTATTCCCTTCACAGGTTCTTTGGGCAGGAAATGTACTTCTCCATCTAGCACAAAGATCTCGTCTCCGTGTAACTTTACTAAGTGCTGTGCAGTTTGGAACATGTAACTACTATTATGTTTGGACACATTTCAGTTTTTTCTGAGCAGAATTTACATGAAGGTAGCATCTCTTCCCTCTGATCTTGCCACAGTGCCATGCCTTCCAGTGGGAAATCCTCTTCTGTGTTGTCCCCCAGATTCCCTTCCTCACTGGAAGAGCAGCTCCTCTGGAGAGCTTAGTTCACTCCGAGCTTTCAGGTATCTCACTTGCATTCTCACACCACATTTCAAGTGTGTGTCATAAGGGTAGTGTTCAGGGGCTGAGGATTCCCCTCAGCCCTGTGACCCACCAGTCTAATGACTAGCCCATCACACGACACAAGGTCATAAGCAGCAGTGCTTGAAATGGCCATTGTTACAACAGGGACAGAGCATGGAGACCATGGACCCTGTGCCCTCCCCTCCCTCACAGCCAAATTTTTTTAAGTATTCCCCCAGGGCCTTACAGACTGGCATCTCTTGAGTGGGGTTGGATTACGTGTCTAAAAATATTGTCATTTCTTCTGCGGAAGAAATATTTGTCCTGTGGCTGTATCTATAGAACAAGCAGCCTTCAGGACTAATGTGGAATAACTTCAAGGTGTGTTAACAGCATTATTCATGGTTCTCATACCTTAACCCTCATCTCTGCACTGACAGAGCAGCCTGCTCTATTCTTGTTTACACTACTATAAATTTGGTGACCAACCTTTTTGCATGTTCTGAACATACTTTATCAATGATTAGCACTGCAGCAGGAGTGAAGAAAAAAAGCTCTGTCATAGCCCTATCAAATGTCTGAGTCTGAAATATATTCCAAAGGCATGCCTCAAAGCCTCCAGTCCAATACCTGAGCAAAGACATGGACACCTGAAATTAATACGGGATCAGATTAGGGGTGCACATCTGGCCAGAGATTCAGGGGGTGATAATTTTCACTGATGCATGAGTTTTAGCTCTTACCCCAGGCAACTGATCTCCTATCAGCTAACCATGAAAATTGGTCACATATGTCTGCTGAACTCTTCCACTTATGTGATTTGACAGGGTCCTGCACACAAACATCTCCCCTGACCCTTTTTAGCTTACCTCACAAATTTTTATCCAAATAATAGAGGGTGACTAAACGATTTAGGGCAGTTTAGGATAGGATTATGTTAAAAAAAAGTAAGAAATATAATATAATCATATTAAGAAAGGGGGAATTTTAATGAGAAGATGAGAGAAGAGACTTCTTTTTGAAAACTGTTGAACTTAAAACCAATGTGATGTTCAAACTGTAGGGAACAAACTTGCCTTGGGCGTAATTGTCATTCCTGTCTCCAGTGTGTAAAACTTTGCAGTATGCCACAAAGGCAACAAAATAGCACAGCTTGAACAACAGACACTGTAGAGAGCTTAGTCCTTCTGGGGAGTTGGTATAGCCAAGCCAAGGCCAGGCCTGAGGCCAAGAGAAACTGAAAATCAGTTTGGATGGAGCTTTGAGCACTGTTAGCAGTGGAAAATGGACTAGATGATCTTTAAAGGTCCCTTCCAATCCAAATCATTCAATGATTATATGAAGATACTACATATTTCTTAGATTTTTGACACTCGGCATTTTTCAGGAGCGAGGTAGGTCCAAACACATCAAGCAAGTGGTTAGCAGCTGTGTGCTACTGTGTTGCTATTATTATTATTATTACTCACTGTAATAATTCTGTTAGCAAAGCTGCAGAAAAGAAGTCTGTTAACTCAAGGATGTTTCTGTACACAGAAAAAAAAAGACAGGAAGACCCCAAAATCATCTTTTTATCAACCAAGAAGACTTTTTAAAAAAATCTCTCCCCCCCGCTCCCAAAAATAAAGTTATATTTATTGTGTTTTCTGCAGGAGCCAAGAAAGACTGAACCCAAGGGAGGAGCCTAGGAAGGTTACTTTCCTTGGTGGCATCCTGTCTGGAGGTGGCATCCGTGCCCTACTCCCACCAGCCTCAAGACACCAACACTACCTACCACAGCCCATTTTTTTCTTTTAACAGAAAAGAGTCATGTGCAGAAAAAGACTACCTCCTACTCTTGAGAATGGGATCTATGTGATTAAGAGTCTCTCTCCTGGCATAATAAATCATGCTTTCCTATGCTGTTCACTATTGCTGAATACTTCCAGTGTTCAATATTTCAAGTACTTCTGTTGGTCAAAGCCCATACTGATTTTCTGGAAGTAGTTTCACTCACATTATACTTGTACAAAAACATGATTTATTTTAAATGTCAGGAGTAAATTACAGTTTTACAGATTTTGTTGAAGGTTTTTCTTCCCAGCGAAATAGATTATTCTTCCCCCAGACTTACCAGGTTTCCCTGGGTCTTGGTTTTCCTTCTCTTTATTTAGAAAGCCACACATATGAGTACACTAAATATTTATGAATATAATTTATGAGCCCAGTTGTTTTTTTCTTGCCAAATGTAAGAAGTTGGCCTGTGTGTGGTCTGAAAAATTCTAACTGTGACCAGACTGAAACCATGGAGGTGACAGCAACTTCACATTCATTAGGAAAAACATCCAAAAATTCCATATATGACATAGAAAATATGTCCTAAATAATAAGGAAACATAGATCATCTCTAGGCTAACCAGTCTGTTAATTCAAAATAAAAGGCAATAAGCGATGTCAAGCACAAGACATTAGTCAGCAACATTGCAAAGGACATAAAAAGTGTATTATTTTCCCAGCTAAATTAATTTATTTTGCTTTGTTGTATTTGTTTAATGGTTTCCTTGTCTTTAAACAAGGTAATTTGGGCTTCTAATCAAAAATTAAAGAGAATCTCTCCATTGAGTGTATGACAAGTTGGATCAGCCCTCAAGACAAGATGCACCACACCAAGTTTACCTCCCAAAACTCTTCCTAAACAACTTCCCATTGCACTCAGGGAGCAAATCCTGCCTCCTCTGATGCTTGGCACAGCTCCTTACATGTTCCCCAGATTTCTGAAGACTGAGATGCAGTAAGCTTTTCATCATTGCAGATAATCCCAAATAGTGTTTTTCATTGATTACGGTATCATCCTTCACAAGTAAAACAACTTTTTATTACAGGAAAATACAGCATAATCAGTAACAAGATATTAGTATTTGTTCTTCACTGGAGGAAAGGACATCAGGTTAATACGCCAAAAATTTCCAAACCAAAACTTGCTATTCTCTTAGATTTACCAGGTCAGAATTCCTCCTCACCAATACTTTGACATAAGTGAAACTAAGAACTATAGATATTTTTTAAACCAAGTGAAAACCAAAGTAAAATGTTTGGGGCTAGAATTTTAAAGTAACAGTTCCTTAAAATTTGACCTGGTGAGTAGAATTGAAGAGAGAGTGATAGGGAGTGGGGGTTTTTTGAAGCAACTGTTATCTCAGTCCCACTGGACGTGGAAGGGGAGAAACGCATTCTGGCATCATGCAATCCTCCACTTCACTTTTACTAACTTTGCTTGTCTCTTGAACTGGGGAGTTCCTTCTTTCTTGCCTCTAGGGTATACAATTTACGATATAGTTCATGTATTTATAACGAGGTTGCTTTTCATGTTCCCCTTGGTGCCTGTTTTACAAGATTTTGGAAAAGAGAAGCATATCCTATAAATTCAAAGTTTGAAATCCACTAGTACTTATCAAGCATCAGTTTGAGGATTCAGAAACTTTACTAGGCAGCAGAATTCTCTACCACCACCTATTGTACCCCTAATAAAGGGATCTCTTATGTTTACATGGTGGTTAAAGAAAATTGCTGATCAGAGATCTTCAGCTAATCATGTGTTCTGCAGAAATACAAACAAATGAGGCACACGTTTGAAGCTCCCAAAGTAAAGAAAGAGGTTTCTGGATGTTGAGTACTTGCCCGTATGAACAAGGAACACCTTCAGAGGTGTCTCTGTTACTGTATGGATCTGTAGCACCTGTAAATGGATAAACTTCATGGGTCATTCGTTTTGGTTTTGTTAACCCACAGAATTAAACTCATGGACATGTTTAGAAGGTTTATTTCAGTCTGATATTCCACTGACCTCTAATTCTGCCTACAAGAGTCCAAATATTTCCAGAGTGGATATATAATCAATTATTTTATATGCAATTTAGTCTTAATGGAAATTGAATCAAATATCACAATCTTCTCAAGCACCATTCTTTACCACTGTGTCTGCCTTCAGAGATGTCTTGAGGTAGAAGATCCTTAATGGGTTTTACAAAGTGCTCATATTCAGTGCCTGACACTAATAGCTCCCTTAATTAGTTCCGAAAGAGAGAAGCTAATGCAGCACCATCTGTACTGGTTTTCAGATAAAGCACTTCCCACCTTGTTTTTTATGGGTTGAGAAATGCCAGTTCAGCTGGCATTTCTCAACTATCATGACATCTGAATTTCTCAATCATTTAATGGTGTTCAGAATTGATGGGAATGGTGATTGTTGTTTTAAACCAGATATTAACTTATTTTTAAATCAACTCCAAGCTTTCACTTGTAAAAGATCTAGTAAGTCTATCAACCCTGCATAGTCCAAACTTTGCAAAACAATACTCTAGGAGAATACCTGAGAAAAAATTTGCAGTTTTGTTTGAAACGTCTCAGGCAAAAAAACAGAGAAGCTCCAACACAAGCAATTTTACATTTTACATCTATTTGCAGCTGAAGTTTTTCCTTCCTCAGGCCAGTCTCAATTAAATTTTTAGCCTTGTTTGACTTTTAAGTAGACTATATACTTTGGAGCTGGTTCTGTAAAATATCATGTCTTCACAGATTACTGTCCTCTCACATATTTGATGTATTTCTCTTGAGTGTGCTTTATTGTCATTCACGTGCAGCAATGATGGTGGAGCAAATGGGTTCTGTGAAGCTTCATTGCCCTCTGGAATAACAAAGGCAAGGAAAAGGGAAGTAAATTTCTCCTGGGTGCTCAGGACATGAGCACCTCTTTCTGTATCCCCCCATCCCTGCTGCTCATTCAAAACCATCTACACCAGGTACCCGAGGCAGGCAGGTGTTCCCAGCTGAGCAGAGCAGTCTGTGCCAGGCCTCCAGGCCACACCTATGCTTCCTCAGGAGTCAAAAAATGCCAGCATCAACCCAAGCTGCAAAGGTGTCTGGCACAGATCTCTTTCATGCAGGCAGAGTGGGACCTGCAGGACCAGTGCCTTCATCTCCTGAGCTCAGGGTATCAGCCTTGAGTCTGAAGAACAAGCTGCAATATGAGCAGAGAACACAGGTCATGAGTTTATACCTGCTCAAACCCACCTGCACATCTGTTCTTTGCCCTGTTCCACAGCTCAACCCAAAGCTTTAGGATATCTCTCAGCTCTGAAACACTAGCAAAAGCCACAAGCCACTTTCTGTACACTTTTATATAATCTTTCACACAAAGATCTTAAACCAATTTGCTGCCATTAATTAAAGCTCATAAACTCCTGTGGGAGCTAAATAAATGTTGTTACACACACTTTATACCAGAGCTTACCTTAAGAGAGTTTTTCTAAGTGCGCATTCCTGCTGACCTATGCAAGAGCTACAGTCAATATGAACATGCTGACATGCTGAAATGCTGCTTTTTGCAGGTAAGCCTCAGTCTAGTTTTCCAAGAAAGTAACATATGGGAAAATATACACTTAACTATGCCCAGTGTGATTTAAATATGTTGCATACTCAAGGGCATACATGAAATAAGACATGTCAACCAGACTGTTTCAGGCTCTGTAAGACAGCCAATAGACTTGCAAGTAAGGTAGTCTCTGGACAAAATTATGACATTTGTTTTAAATATCATGAAAACTGATCAATTCTGTTTTAGATTTTAGATGCTGGGCAACGTTGGACATTTTTTTAGCCTTTTAACTGACAGTTGTATGAAAGGTACTTTGATTTTCCCTCAAGATCCCTTTAAAGCAGCCCATACACAGTTGGTTGAGCTGATGCTGTGCATTTTTATGGAGTTTATATAAATTTAACCCCTGGATTAATATGCCTCTCTTCATAGATTGGGCAGTTGGAGTCGTTTTATTTATTCCTCTAAAACACAGGTGATATTTTTGGCATTGCTGCAAGACAATCTGTCTACATAACTGAGCCTCCCATCCAGTCATGAAATGTTTTCTTTTTTCCTTGAACACCGCAAGATTTGCTGAGGTTTCAGTTCTGACTACGATGAAACTCATAATTTTGTCATTGGCTTTACTAGGATCAGGACTTCCTCTAGACCAAAGGTATTCCATTGACAGTCAGTGGACCCTTGGGCATAAATGGACCACTTCTAAGGCAGCATACGAAAAGCCAATCTGTCATGCACAGTTTTTAATTCTCTCTGTGGACACACTTGAAAACTATTACAGATCCGTATTCTGAAAAACGTTGGAAGTCATTTCCCTCAGCCACTGAGAAAGCTAGGTTCAATATAAAACTGAAGTCATGTCAGCGCTGCTCAGTTTGGGTCTTTATAGAGGTCTCCTGACAACAGTAAAGGCCTGTTTCTGATATACATGTCTGAACTGTGGTCCAGTCTGTGGGTGTCCCAACTGGATGGACACTTTGCCTGTATGTTTAACAGCACGTGTCACTAGAGTCTCGAACAGCCCAATCTAGAGCACAGGAGTGGGCTTCACAGCATCATCCTGGCCCCAATTTCCACTCTGCTTATGCTAAAGCTGCAGTCTCTATTTCTTTTTCTGCATTTGCCTTCATCTTAAAATGTCACAAGCCCACTGCACAGCTGTGGGGTGCTTAGGGATTTTGTCAGTTCTAAGATATGCAGAAAACCTCCTGCAAGAGAATTAATAAGGTTTGAGTGTAAACTGGCCAGCTACCCAGGTTTAGCTTGATAAAGACAGTTTTGTGTTGTATTAGGCTTTCAGGAACTTTGCAGCACCAGAACTGCAGGAGTAAGGCAGAAAAAGAACCACTTAGAAATCTTAGAGAGAGGAACAGAGCCATTTGAAAAGTGCTCCCTCCACAACATCTAAGGCCCCAAATACAGCCATCTGCCTCTTTTTTTCCCCTTTCCCCTTTGCTGCACTTCCTCTCCCAGATGTTTTTCATCATCTAAGGTAGCAATTCAGGCATTCATGTAACTGATCCTAAGGAGTGTGCTGCATGTGATTAGCATCAAGTCGCCAAAGAACAAAGAAATGCAATTAATCCCTGTTTAAATAAAAAACAGATTAGATAAGATTAAACATATTAGCAATGGGCAAACCTCAGATGATTTGGAGGCCGGAATTGGGCTAGAAAAGTGTTTGGGAGTGCCAGTATAACCCAGATCCTATCCAAACTTTCTGATACTTCCATCCAAGAAGGCTGGAAAGCAAAAGGAAAGCTCTCCTGGATGATACTTGGTGCTTCCTGCATTCCAATACAGTCAGAGGAAAAACCCCCACTCTCATGGTATTTTGACTTCTGGCACCAACACCTCTGATTGTGGTTGGAACAAGAAAATATTGAGGGCAGAGCTGCCCACTTACTAACTAGGATGTAGTTGAAAGGACTTGCTATAGTTCAACAGATTTCAGGGTTGGTTTGGTAGGTTGGTTGATTTTGCTATTGGCTGAATTTGTTTCTAGGCTTTGTGGCAGAAACAATGACCACTGCTCTGTTATCCCGTTGGTATCCGTGGTGTTGCATATGCCTCCAAATGAGCATTTTGAACAACTTGTGGTCACAAAAATAAGTCCCATTTGTTGACGAGGTTAGGTTGTCAGTATTCTGATTTCAACAGTTTTGTCAACATCTGAAACAGAAACATTTTGACTAACCCATAAAAATGATTGCAAATAGTAGTGAAGACTCTTTCCCAGCCTGATCTGCCACCAGGAGTGGGCTTTAGCTCTTCTCATTGCAGGATCTGCACTTCTATTTTTAAAGTGAGCCTGGAACCTAAGTTTTAAGCAGAAATCTAAGATTTCTTATTTCATCAGAACCAATTTTTGTTACCCTTATTCACAAATTTCTACTATTTCTACATGTAGAATAGAACTACAGAATGAACTTTATACAGCTCAGGAAAAAAATTATTCTTTACAAAAACTAATTTTAAAAGTCTATATGGGAAGACAGGACAGATAGGTGGATGACTGGACAGACCTTAGGAAACTTCTGTGAAGAACTATATTTAGTGTAACACGTCCCTGAAATGAGCACCTTCTAAACTTTTCTCATACACCCAGTCCAATGAGAGTAAAAAGTGGGGAACAAGAACACTGTCTCTGGAAAGAAAAAAATATCACTCAGAATCACAATCATGAACTGTAGTCATAATTTTCCGTGTAAGAATGGTCACTCCAGAGAATATATTTATAGTGAAATGACAAGCAGAGGTTTTAGGGGTTTAGAATTATATACATGCATCACAATGTAGTCATTTCCCACATCCATGACTACTTTCATCGTCTTTAGTTTGAAGAAGTGGGATCAGAGACAGTCTGGGCCCCTCCTGTTGGACTGGTCCAGCTAACCTCTGGAAAGTAGCCATTCAGTACACATCATAATTTGCTCTCAGACTGAACTGGAGCCACCATTAAATCCACATATGGGACCAGGTCCTCAGCTGGTGTAAAATAAAGTAGCTCCACAGAAGGCAACTTACGGCAGCTAAGATCTGATCTTTGGTGTTAAGTACACTGGTAAAGTTCCAGCCATTGGGCAAAAATGATTTCTCACCTGTTTCCCAAAAAATTATTTTTCATGGCTGCATTTCAATTCCTTTCTTCACGGAGACTAGCATTCTCCTCAAGAAAGGGCCTTACTGAGTTCTCAGGTATACATGGAAAATTTAAAAAGGGCTCAACAGGAGGGAAGCAGGATCTTCAGTGCTAAAAAAGTAAATGCCTCAGAGGTCTCAAATCCTAGCCCTTTTACAAACTAAAAAATCCTTCTCCCGCCTGAAACCTACCCTCAGAAACTTTTAAAAATATGGTTTGTCAAACATTTTGGACATTATTTCTAATGAAATGCTAATAAAAATGTGGAACGATAATTTATTTTGTGGTGCTGCACTCAAAGAGTGAGAATACTTAGTAGCTATGTGTTCAAGATGAATTGCTGGGAAATGCTTTTAAAATCTGTCCTGTCCTTTACCTGTTTAGATTTATACCACCTCAGATGTTAACAGCCCTTACGTGGGTTCTTAATGCCAAATGTAAATACAAAAACAAGAAGAAAATGTTCCTCGTGAATTCATACATATCTTTCCTGGCAAAAGGCCCTTCTGTCACTCAGAGCTCAAACTGTTCTTCTTTTAATTTGGCATGAATTCCATGGCTGCTGTTAATAGTACTATTGGTGTTGGAGGTAAGCCAGACAACACACTTTTCTAACCAATTTGTCCAATGAAATGGATTATTTTGTTAGTTAATCTGTCACTTCTTGAAAAGAGAAATCTTTAATTGTTTTTTTACACAGATTCTTGGTTTATGTCTTATGCTTTCTCACTGCCTTGCATCAATACCTGAGCTTCTACAAGAGCTAATTAAGTTTTGATACATTCACAGGAAAATGACTGTTCAGCCTTGATCAGAATTTCATTTTGGTGCCTTTTTTTTCTCCAGAGATTAAATATAATGACTGTTTCAACTCTGGCCTGATAATCTTTCTTGTCTTACTCCTACAGTCCTTTCCCCCCACAGCACACCAGCTTTTTCTGGGTAAAAATGGAAAAAGACACAGTAAAAGTAACAAAGCTGTCTTCTCTACAGCCATGCATTCTGCTCTGCAGTAACTCCAGGTCTTTGGCTTCTTTCTTACTGTTCTCCCTTCCCTTCCCACTATGGAGCAGAGCCATCAGCTCACCCCTCCTTCCCCTCATTAAAACCTGAGCAAATGGCTGGCTCCAAATGAGGCACACGTGGCTAAGCAACCCACGCATGTGTAGGTTTGGTGAACTGGAACATTAAACAAGACTAAATGTTTGAACACACCCTACAGATTTTCTTCCCTGAACTGTTTTTCTGTCTTTGCACATCTATCAGTTTTCCAAGGTTTAAGAGCGCATGTCTGAGACTGTGACTGCTCTGTCTACAGATGTCTAAAATGGCCAGCAGGCTCAGCAGTTACTGCAGATGAACAGGCTGGGGTACCCCCTTCTCTTAAAGAGGAGACGGAGAACACAGGGCAGAGAACAAAACATGAAAATCTCCATAACTATGTCTAATAAAAATGGTCATACACAAAAATCAGATTGATAAAATTTGTTATATTTTAAGAACAATCCTGGAAGGGGGAAAAAAAAAAACATGGAAAAATATCCCACACATTACCTAAGAATTCATTGTTTCCTGCGCTGGACTGCAAATAAGCAGAGACAGATATTGTACGACAAAGAGTGCACGTTCATTGACAGTCTGGTTTTACCTTTAATATAGTTTAAATCAGAAGCAGAGTAAGCAGGGCTGCAAGGAGGCATTGAACATAAACTGGGTAATCCTATCTGGCCCCAGACACCACGCCTCCAGCAAGGCAATCATGAGTACCTACTGCCTCCTCCCCATACAGATCCAGGTGGTTAAGTGCATTTCTGGCACTGTCTGGCACGTGTGCTGCTGGCAGGGCAGCAGCCTGCCCGGCACTGTCCTTGGGCACAGAGGAGCTGCCAGCAGCTGCCTGCTGCCCACACATGCCTGTGGGCAGGAAGGACTGTGCAGAGGAGAAGGCACCAATGCACAGACCTACTGTGCATTAACAGTGCCCACAGCAGCTGTGGCATAATGACAGCAACACCAGCCCTACTTCAGAGCAGCACAACTTGGCCAGACAAGTCAGCATCATGCCATGCCCAGCTGATGTTCCCCCAAAAGCCTCTCTGCCTGAGCACTGCTCTTCCTTTGGAGCTGCAAGAATCCCTCAGGGCAGGCTAACTTGGCCTGCTAAATATTTAAATCAAAGGTTATTTCCTCTCGTGTTTAGGAGTATAAACAATGGCAATTTGTATCTGACATCTCTTAATTCAGGGAATGGCTTTTTACAAACATGTGTTTGGTGTCTTCTGGTTTCTTTCTCAACCAAACCCTTTAGAAAGTGTACACACACTTCATAATGATTTGAACAACATTTTCCTACTGCTCTGTACTGGAGAAGTGCTTGGCATAGCATTTATTCCTGCTTCAATCTCTTCAGTCAAATCCCCTATGCAGAGCAAGGCTGAAGCCTGGACTTCATACTTGCTGTTGCTGATGAAATGTGCCTGCAGTCCAAAGCAGAAGGTTGTTTATGAACACCGAGTCCCTGCACCTGGCCTTTTGCACTGCCAATCCCATCCCAGCACAGGTCTCCAGCCTAACTGGAAGAGATCCCCTGCATTCTGCATTCCTTGGAAAGCATTCTCTGTTTAACAAAACCCAAACATTTTATTAAAGAAGTTCAGATGGAGGCTCTGCCTTCTTTTAATGCAAAACATTTGCCATTTTTTGGCCAAACAGTGCAATCCTTACAGCACACAACATTATGAGAAGTCCCAGAGGTAACACTCTGTGTTATCCATGAGGAACACCATGATTCCAGACTGTGCTGCACATGGCTTTGCTCACCTGTCCATTTCCAAATGGACGGGAGTTTACCACACCAGTCCCCAGGAACCTTCTCACTAGAACACATATTACCTGATCACTTGAAATAACACCTGACAGAGCTTCTTTTAAAACTTTCAGGGAGACGGCCGTTTCTGAAAAATATATAGATATATAATAAAATCGGAAACATCAGTGAGCAATTTATTAGAATTGGAGGCTTAGCTGCTTTCTAACCTGTAAGTAGGCTACAGAAGTCATTCCTTTGAAGATCCTTGTGTTTACTATTCTGTGCACATTTATGTGCTTACACTGCAGACACCTTGAGTGCCCCAGAAAGAACGGAGCAGCAGCAAGAAGAACCAGAGACTTTGGCTGAACCCTAAGTCTTTGCATACATGGATACACATTGTAACCCGATTTATTCAGAAACATTCCAAAACAGGGACCAAGTTACCAAAATGCCTAGTAGTCAGCCTTAAGTATGGAAAAGTAGCTCTCAAGACAAGCAGTCTCACACTACCTATTCACTGGATAGGAGCAGAGGCCCCTGTAGTGGGGGAAGGTAGAAATAAGTAACCTGATTAAAGCCCTCCAGCCTGAGTTACCGGCCCAAGAACGAGATGCATGACTCGTAAGGAATGGTCCTGGAGATCATGTCACTTCACACAAGCTACAGGTAGCCAAACATGCTAGGGAACTACCACACAAAACTCATATTTCAGCTAGCCAGAGGATTTATAGGATATCTATTTTGCTGAGTGGCTTCTAATGGGCTTTGAGGGCCTCAAAGATTGTCTCTGTCCTGAGCCTGACAACAGGTTGTGGACAAGGGGCTGCAAACCTCAACAGGATCACCAGACTGACAGCGGCTCAGAGTATCAGTCATTAAAAAAAACCTTAGAAGCCACTGCTGGTGGTAACATAGCCACATTGATTTTGAAATTAATGCCTTGGAAATAGACAGGTCCTTCCTCAGAGATCAGAGAATTCACAAGGATACAAGAAGTCTGTACCTCAGCACTGAAATGGGATTGACTCTACTTTTTCTCAAGGCTAAAATTCAAATAATGGTGTTTAATCAAAACAAGCATCAGCTTTGCCGTCTCCACCCTGTCAGCTGCTCCCTCAGCTTTGCTATTTTATCTGCACTGACCAAGACCCCACAGCTAGCTCCTGGGCACCATTTCCCCCCTCAGCCCTGCTAAGCAGCACCCTCACTCCAGCCGGGACCTGCCTGCCGTCACTGCTGGCTGCACTGTGGCGGATCAGCCCGGAGGTGCCCTAGCAGCCTTGCTTTGTGTCCTGTTTCTGCACTCTTCCTCCCAACCCACCAGACACTTGCCGGATGCTGGTGCCTTAACCCCTTCCCTGTCTTCCGGATCTTTAAGCCCCATTAGTGGAGGAGAGATGTCTACATGTACTACATGCTTAAAAAACCCTTTTGGGTTTTATCAACCCACAGGCCCAGTTCTATACTCCCTGTATTCCTTGTGTACCCAAAGATCTGAAATGAGGGTATGGAACAGCCTGATTTGTACAAATCTGATAGCTGGGGGAGGAATACGGTGTAAACAATACCCTTCTGAATATAATACTCAACAGAAATATTTTTCAAGAGAAATCTGCAGAGCTTCTTAGGCAACTTTAGCTGTACCAAGTAATGCCACACCCAAGGATGAACACTGTTGGTGAAGGGTTTGTCTTGTATTTAACAAAAGCCTGAAAAATCACTCCTAAGTAGCAGAGGTTTATACATTATATGTAGGCATGGCTGCAGCAAAGCTGTGGCAGACACACAGATGAATCCATCTCACTTTCTGAAGACTGCTGTGGTCAGGCCCAGTATCCTGCCTTGTGCAATGGGTCTAGCAATCCTTATGATGTTTATACTTAGAAGTTTGAAATGCTGCAAGCAGAACTGAATGGAAATGCTCCAGGTTCTGAGTCTCTCTCCAACCTTTGAGATAATTAAGATAAAGTAAGTTAAAATAAATAAATAATAAAATAACATAACATAACATAAAAAATAAAATAATAATTAAATAAAATAAATATTAGGCAAACATCCCACAACTAGCTCAAGACAAAAGCATATATGGCACAGTGTTCCAGCTTGGAGGTCTCTACCCTACCATAATACTAAATATCTTCAGCATTACTTATTTCTAATTTATTATCATTTGCAAGCATCTGGACAACCTGGCAATGGTGGCAGGGTTGGGGTTTGAATCACAGGCTAACAAAATCTGTAGTGAAACTGTAAACCAAACACATGAAGTCATATGGGGTATTAGTTAATGTGTGTCACTGATGTGCTAGCTTCAACCCCTCGCTGGCCACACAGTGAAGGTGTAGGGTTGAAAGAGCCAAGGTTTGGCAAGACACTTTCAAATGAGGTTCCTGAGAGATGTGTACAATAGAAGTGAGTGTATCACTGCACCGAGGGAGGTGTCAGCAAGCCACAGCAGTGGAGCACAGGTCCAACCTTCATACTCTCTCTCCAAGGACACGCCTCCTTCTGCCTTAGGATCTTGGCTTTCACTTGGCTGTGGAGGGCCCCAACAGTTTTGCTTTTCTGATGCTGTGCCCTGGCTTCAGCATTTTTGCATTTTGTTGCTCTTCCAGTAAATTCCAAAAAAAACCCCTGAACTGCATTTGGCTGTCCTGCATTGGGCAGGTGTTCATAGCAAGAAAATTGTTTTCCAAAGCAAGCCAAACTCTAACTTTTGCCATGGGATATAGTTTTGCAAATTTGGAGTACAAAAGACTAAGCACATACCTGAACCATCAGTATCATATGTTGCTTTGACCTAAAACAGCCAGGAGTCCATCCTCTCTCTGCATGGGCAACAGAATTTTTATGAAACACCCTGACACCTCTCGGTTTTTAAACTTAGGTGTTTTTTCTTACTAGCTACCTCTTGCCAACAGCCATTAAAAGTCTTTGCCCGGGCCCTGGTTGTCCACAGCACTTCCTGAGTCACTCTGCTCATGGTCAGCAGTTGTGACAGCTCAGTGCCACTCAACTGGGCTTAGTCACGTAGAAGCAGCACATTCATCTTGTTGTCTGCCCACAGGGAAGAAACTTATCTCCCCTTCCCTAGAAGACCACAATAGAAAGAGAAAGAAGGAAGGAAGGAAGGAAGGAAGGAAGGAAGGAAGGAAGGAAGGAAGGAAGGAAGGAAGGAAGGAAGGAAGGAAGGAAGGAAGGAAGGAAGG